>JANRMT010062792.1:112069832-112093661 GCA_026402145.1 Polypterus bichir lapradei | reverse complement strand
TATCGACCGTTATGACCGTTACGTGTAGAATTTCGAAATGAAACCTGCTTAACTTTTGTAAGTAAGCTGTAAGGAATGAGCCTGCCAAATTTCAGCTTTCTACCTAAATGGGAAGTTGGAGAATTAGTGATGAGTCAGTCAGTCAGTCAGTCAGTCAGTCAGTCAGTCAGTCAGTGAGTGAGGGCTTTGCCTTTTATTATTATAGATCTCTGCTCAAACAAAGTATAATGTGAAAACATAAGAAATCTGACATACGAGAGAAGACCATTCAGTCCATTGAGCCCGTTTGTTTAGCTGATAGCTCAGCTGTCCCAATATCTCATCCAGATTCTTCTCAAAGGTTGTCAGGATTTCAGATTCAACTACATGTCTCAGTAGTTTGTTCAAGAGTCCCACAACTCTTTGCGTAAAGAAGTGCTTGCTAGCTTCAGTACTTTTCCTTAATTTCCACTGATCCCCTTGAGTATTTAATTTACCCTTAAGCTGAAAGAAGTTTGCTGGATCTACTTTATCAATGCCTTTGAGTTTTGTTGGATCTACTTTATCAGTTGCTTCAGTATCAATATGTTTGTTGTAACCTTAACATTGATCATCTTTTACAGACTTTCTTCTAAAACTGAGGGGGAGGAATATTTCAGTTTACAGGTCAATTCCCCCTTCACTACTAATGGTGCCAGGCTAACTATATGGAAAGCAACAAACAGCTCTAGAGAGGATACCATCACAGACCCCATAAATTTACACACCCTCTCTTAACACTTTGCAATCATCAATTAACGTAAAGAGTATATGTTTAGGATATTGGGGAAAACCCACATAGACACAATGAGAAAGAGTAAACTCTAACAATCCATGACCCTGGCTTTGAGAATTGGCAAAACTACCTGCTACCCTACCATGTTACCTTCCCACTAGCAGCTTTGTAAAAATCAATTTTCTCAAATTCTATTAACTGTTATTTAATCTATACTAATAAAAGGCAAAGCCCTCACTGACTGACTGACTCACTTACTGACTCACTCACTCACTCACTCACTCACTCACTCATCACTAATTCTCCAAGTTCCCGTGTAGGTAGAAGGCTGAAATTTGGCAGGCTCATTCCTTACAGCTTACTTACAAAAGTTGGGCAGGTTTCATTTCGAAATTCTACGCGTAATGGTCATAACTGGAAGCTATTTTTCTGTATATATTGTAATGGAGTTGAATTCGAAAGCCGTGGGGGCGGAGTTTCGTGTGACATCATCACGCCTCCCACGTAATCACGTGAACTGACTGTCACCGCAGTGTGTAGAAAACCAGGAAGACCTCCAAAAAGCACTGAAGAAAACATGCATTATATAATTGAGAAGGCAGCGAAACAATAAGAAGAGAGCGAGTGACATATACTACCATATTCATGAGTGCTGCTACTTCGGAAACAAAGCACGGTGTAATCCTAAAGTTTAAATTAAGTTCATAGACAGGCTGCCGCTGGTGTTTGTCATGCCCACGACGAATGCGATATTCGCGGGATAAGTTTAATGAGAGGACGCAGGGTATAAATGAGAGTTTTGATCACTTTGTAACTAAGTTAAAATTGCTGGTGAAGGACTGTACTTATGCAAATTCCGAGAGACTCTGTTTGTGGGGGGATTGACAGTTAAAGCAGGTGGGGGATTTACGTCATCATCTGCCCTCCCATTCACCTCATTTCATTCACTTCATTTCGCTCCGAGCTGAGCTCCGCACCTGACACGATCTTACTGTTCTTTTTCCTTAGTGTTCAGTCCTCGCTCCTTTACTGATTTATATAAAGAAGAGTTGAGATCATCTGGGATAGAATAGTGTTTGGCACAAACTCAGCAAAAGTGCGAGAGAAACCTTTAAATGCCGGGTCTGAGCTAACATTAAATAAAGGCGTGGACATCACAATCCGAGAGACTATGTTTGTGGAGGGATTGACAGTTAAGGTGGGTGGGGGAGTCACAATATCATCTCCCCTTCCATTCACCTCATTTCATTCACTTCATTTCGCTCCGAGCTGAGCTCCGCACCTCACGCGGTCTTGCCATTGTTTTTCCTTAGTGTTTAGTCCTCTCTCCTTTACTGATTTATATAAAGGAGAGTTGAGATCCAAGAGACTGTGTTTTTGGAGAGATTGACAGTTAAGGCGGGTGGTGGAGTAATGTCATCATCTTCCCTCCATTCACCTCATTTCATTTACTTCATTTCACTCGGAGCTGAGCTCTGCAGCTATCGAGGCCTTGCGGATGCAACTTCGTGACACTGCCACCAAATACTCACAGAAAAATCCACAAATTAATACACACGCTGTCTCTAGAGTTTCTCCACACTCCGAATCCTCCAGGCACTACTGAGCATAATCTAATTTTGAGGGTTGGGACACCAATAATGTTACTGAAACCCTTACAGCCACCGAGACTTTGTAACGGCACGAGACTTCAGGTCACGTGTCTGCAAAAGAACCTAATTGAGGCAACTATTTTTACTGGCAGTTGCTCAGGAGAGAGAGTTTGTATTCCTCGCATCCCTGTTATACCCTCTGATCTCCCATTTCAATTCAAATGCCTCCAATTTCCAAAGGCTGTGCTTCGCAATGACAATTAATAAGTCTCAGGGACAGACCCTACAAAAGGTTGCCATTGATTTGAGGCAAGACTGCTTTTCTCCTGGACAACTATACGTTGCATGCTCAAGAGTAAGCTCGCACAGCTTGGTCATATTACAACCGGAGTGCTGAAATGACAATGTGGTATACAAAGAGATCCTTAACAAATAATTATTGGTATATTTTCCCTCAGTTTAAAAAGGTTTACTTTTCTTCTTAATAAAAATTTAAAGTATGTATGTATGTATGTATGTGTATATATATATGTAGATATGTATGTATATATATGTAGATATGTATATATATGTATGTATGTATGTGTGTATATATATATGTATGTGTATATGTATATATGTATATGTGTGTGTGTATGTACAGTGGTGTGAAAAACTATTTGCCCCCTTCCTGATTTCTTATTCTTTTGCATGTTTGTCACACAAAATGTTTCTGATCATCAAACACATTTAACCATTAGTCAAATATAACACAAGTAAACACAAAATGCAGTTTTTAAATGATGGTTTTTATTATTCAGGAAGAAAAAAAAATCCAAACCTACATGGCCCTGTGTGAAAAAGTAATTGCCCCCTGAACCTAATAACTGGATGGGCCACCCTTAGCAGCAATAACTGCAATCAAGCGTTTGCGATAACTTGCAATGAGTCTTTTACAGCGCTTTGGAGGAATTTTGGCCCACTCATCTTTGCAGAATTGTTGTAATTCAGCTTTATTTGAGGGTTTTCTAGCATGAACCGCCTTTTTAAGGTCATGCCATAGCATCTCAATTGGATTCAGGTCAGGACTTTGACTAGGCCACTCCAAAGTCTTCATTTTGTTTTTCTTCAGCCATTCAGAGGTGGATTTGCTGGTGTGTTTTGGGTCATTGTCCTGTTGCAGCACCCAAGATCGCTTCAGCTTGAGTTGACGAACAGATGGCCGGACATTCTCCTTCAGGATTTTTTGGTAGACAGTAGAATTCATGGTTCCATCTATCACAGCAAGCCTTCCAGGTCCTGAAGCAGCAAAACAACCCCAGACCATCACACTACCTCCACCATATTTTACTGTTGGTATGATGTTCTTTTTCTGAAATGCTGTGTTCCTTTTACGCCAGATGTAACGGGACATTTGCCTTCCAAAAAGTTCAACTTTTGTCTCATCAGTCCACAAGGTATTTTCCCAAAAGTCTTGGCAATCCATTGAGATGTTTCTTAGCAAAATTGAGACGAGCCCTAATGTTCTTTTTGCTTAACAGTGGTTTGCGTCTTGGAAATCTGCCATGCAGGCCGTTTTTGCCCAGTCTCTTTCTTATGGTGGAGTTGTGAACACTGACCTTAATTGAGGCAAGTGAGGCCTGTAGTTCTTTAGACGTTGTCCCTGGGGTCTTTTGTGACCTCTTGGATGAGTCGTCTCTGCGCTCTTGGGGTAATTTTGGTCGGCCGGCCACTCCTGGGAAGGTTCACCACTGTTCCATGTTTTTGCCATTTGTGGATAATGGCTCTCACTGTGGTTCGCTGGAGTCCCAAAGCTTTAGAAATGGCTTTATAACCTTTACCAGACTGATAGATCTCAATTACTTCTGTTCTCATTTGTTCCTGAATTTCTTTGGATCTTGGCATGATGTCTAGCTTTTGAGGTGCTTTTGGTCTATTTCTCTGTGTCAGGCAGCTCCTATTTAAATGATTTCTTGATTGAAACAGGTGTGGCAGTAATCAGGCCTGGGGGTGGCTACGGAAATTGAATTCAGGTGTGATACACCACAGTTAGGTTATTTTTTAACAAGGGGGCAATTACTTTTTCACACAGGGCCATGTAGGTTTGGATTTTTTTTTTCTCCCTAAATAATAAAAACCATCATTTAAAAACTGCATTTTGTGTTTACTTGTGTTATATTTGACTAATGGTTAAATGTGTTTGATGATCAGAAACATTTTGTGTGACAAACATGCAAAAGAATAAGAAATCAGGAAGGGGGCAAATAGTTTTTCACACCACTGTATGTATATATGTATATGTATATATATGTTTATATGTGTGTGTGTGTGTGTATATATATATATATATATATATATATATATATATATATATGACAGCAACACTCATAACAGTGACAAAACAATTACATTAACAATCATGTCACGTTATTTTTAAAATGTTTCCGTTTCTTTTTCTTTTAACTTCTTTAACACACTACTTCTCCGCTGCGGAGCACGGGTATTTTGCTAGAATTATATATATTAACCATTTCCAAATGTACAGGACTGACAAAAATCTGTTACTTGAATGTGTACATTACAGCCACATAGCTCAATTAGGCCATTATATTAGCATAATAGTCACAAGGTACTATTTTATGTCTAATTACATTGCTCTCTGTGACATATTTCCAGGTTACTATTAACTGCAAATGGAAACTATCATGCTGTTACCTAAGGTAGGTTTTAGGCTAATGTGTTTTACTGTTCAAACTTGACTTTTTTGTTCCTATTTCAGGTTAATAATTTTTGCCCGTGTTTTAACTATTTGTAATTATTTTCTATTGTTTCCATTTTTTGTTCAATAAACATTCTGATCTTTTTCTATGTCCTTTATTGCTTCTCTCCTAATTGCAGCAGTGGTCATCTTCATGTCCCAGATTAATTGTTAACACACAACATAAAATCAAAACTGAGAACACTACAGAAGGTATAATGCCACTGCAAGATGATGACAATGTTACAGTAGTTTACCAATAACAGTATTATTGTTATATATTTATTGGGCTGACACCTTTGTCCAAGCCAATTTGCAAAATCTGAAATACATTTGGCTACATTTTTTTTTGTTTAATTGGAGCAAAGCAGGTGAAATGATTTTGCTTATGGTCACACAGTGTCAGTAGCAGGATTTGAGCCCAGAGCCTCATCATTTGAGGACCAAAGCCTTAATCAGTATGCCACAAGTGCTGTTTTAGTTACAGTGATCACTAACATAACTGCCTCTTCGGAAACCGATCAATTATAATTGTCTAAATTATTTGTTTAGATGTTTTAGTGCTACTGGTTTTACAGTATATAAAGTTTTTATATGTTGCCACTATTTAATGTAAAAATCATGTATTGTTTAAGGCCTCTTCTCAGCATTCTGCTGTGGCACCTGATGGTACTGTCATTGTGATGACCATGGAATTCATGAATAATTGACAAAGATGAACCCAGTGTCAGACCTTTGTTGCATTCTGCTAGTATTATTGAAATATTCAAGGTGAACACCATCTTAAAAAATTGTATATGTACAGGTGATTAGCAAAATAAAAAAAATCTCATAAATAAATAAAAGATATAGTTTTTACCAGATAAAAATGTACAGATTTGGGAAAGTTCATGTCGAGATTACTCTTAAAATGGGAACATGGATAGAGTTATGGCATGGGAAGGTATTAAAAGTGTCACTAGGGAGCATATGTTCAATTAGTTTGACAGATACTTATGTTTGACTTATACATACTTATATTATGTTTTCTACTGAGGTTTAATGCATTGAAACATTCTAAAACATTCAATCTTTTTGAATCACTCCTCTTATTCTGGTTTCGAAGAAGAAAACTGAAGAAGCAGTTTTTTACCCAGAGCAGCACACTCTAGTCCTGAAGCCTTGCATGACTAAACACATGGAAGAAGAATCTCATCTGAGTCATCCTGATCATGGTCTGAAGACAGGCAGGAAAGGTCACAGTAGATGTTTCTACACAGGGATAATATTTAACAGTAGAATTACCAGAGCCAATGAAAAAACTTGTAAATCCGGCCCACCTGAAACCCCTTCTCACCTCTCCGTCAGCGTCTTTTGTCTTCTAAATGTGTCGATAAGCAGCAAGCAGCCTGCTATACCATCCCCCCTCCACCTCAGAACGGGCAAGAAGTTCTCCCTGTTCCTGCCTTGATTGATTATCTGGGAGTGAGTTACCCAGAATTGTGAAGGGAAATAATTTGATGTGTTTTGTGTTTATAACAATCTATGTAAACACATTGTTAAAATAGAAACGTTTTTCATGTTTTAGTAATAAATAACAAAATGTAGACATGAGCTGTATATGTGAAGGCTGAGGGCCAAATATCAAATAAACACTTTCACAAAAGGTGCAAATACAATACAACAGTTTCCGTGGTTTACTGATTAGAACTGCCAATTTATAATATGGAGGTCATGAGTTCGAAACCAGCTCCCGGGCAAATTTACATTTTGGTTTAGTTTTCCATTATATTTTGCTAAAGACAAGGCAACAGATGAACAACATTTAAGAGAAATCAAAGCAGGTTTTCTTCCCTTACACCATACTTTCAAAACAGCTGTTTCAACATTGAAAGGAAGACATGCTGGTGGCTCAATTACTTTATAACCTGGGAAAGGAAGATTAAGCCAATGCCTAATTATTTTACAGCCTGGGAAGATCTACCGACACCTCAGAGAACATAAAAGGTTTTATTGTTTGGGAAAATGAACAGTGAATTAATTCATCAATCATATTGACAGCCAGCCAATCAGGTGCATGTGTTGTGAAACCATGGCATGACATTTCATAATAAATATGACTCATTTGAAAGCAACATCAGAAGAAGAAAGAAAGGACGTAAGGAAAGAGGGAGGAAGAAGAATGGATTAAGACGTCACTGGTCATCAGAAAAGCATCATGAACATCAATTGCTAAATCAAACGCCTCCCTGGGACATTCATCCTTGTCATCTGTAACTTTTTCGTAAGCTTTTTCTAAAGACTATATATATTCAGACTTTCCTATCAGTACCTATTTTCTATTATTCTTTGTTCCAGTGGTATTATTATTATTCTTGTAATAAATACCATGCTGCTTTTAACTTTCTGTGCTTTGTCTTAATGTCTAGAGCAGGGGTGCCCAATGCGTTGATCGCGATTGACCAGTAGATCGCAAAGGTAATGCAGGTAGATCACGTTGCATTAAAAAAAATAATTTTTAAACGTTAGTCTATCATATGTCCTCCCTATGGCATTTGCCACTTGATTGACACACAGGCCTGCCAGTCTGAGATCTCTTTTCTTCTAACACACTGGTCATCCTGCACGCACGATCAAATGGGTGAGCTACTGCAAAACTCTGTCTGGCTGTGATCTAGTTAGCCTTCCAATTTATATCAAATAAAGAAGGGATTTAAAAAAAAATTGTTTTGGGAGGGTATGAGCTGGATGTGGAATTGGAAGAGGATTTTTTTTTTTCACAATGTCACAATTGAAGTGCGTTTGTCTGATCTATCAATCTATCATTGCTATTCCAAAGAAGAAAAATGTAGAAAGGCTTTTCAAACTGTTCATAAAAACTGTGAAACTGACTTCCTTCCAAAAAGCGATCTGAGAAAGAGAAAGGAGAGGGAACTAAAATCGCAGTTAATTGGACAGCCGTCATTTTTCACTCGGCTGAATTCAAAAGCAAAGGCAGACACACTGAAGCATTGTTCCGGGTGAGTCACTCAATCATTAAGCATAAGAAGTCCTTCCAAGATGGAGAGATGATAAAAAGAGGCCTTCATTGAGACAGATGGCTAGGGAGAAATTCCTGCTGAGATTTCAAGACCCCTGGCCGGAGAAAAATTAGTTTCTCCTTGTCATTAAAAATGCAGAATACAAGCAACTTAATAACGATCAATGGCCATTAGACTTGGCATTTTTTTCCCGATTTTACCAATATGTTGAATGAGCTTAATTTACAGCTGCAAGGAAAAGAGAAAACCAAGGTCAATATGATTAGCTCAGTTAATGCTTTCAAACGAAAAATGCAACATCTGTTCTCAAAGCTGCAGCGCCTTGATTTGGGGAACATCCAAAACTTTGTGTCATAGCTGAAGACGCAATGGAAGGCGTGTGCACAATTTGACAGCATACGCTACACAGAGCAGATTGAAAATTGCCTGTCAGACTTTGACAGATGGTTTCAAGCTTTACTTGAGCCAATCGCTACATTTAAGTGCTATTCATTTAGGGAAGATGTTGAGGGTGATTCACTCGCATCAGAAATTGCAACACTGTTTCACCTAAAACTCCTCTACAGTGGAGGATGAGATTTTGATATTACAGGATGACATTCAGCTGAAGTTCTGGGGCTGTTGGACAGTTTTGGAACCAAACATGAGGAAATGTGCTACCTCCTTGACTGCATTATTTGGCTCTACTTATTTATGTGAGCCAGCCTTTTCCCACCTGAAGATTATTAAATCCATATACTGTAGTAACCATAAATGTATTGAATTGTTATTGTGCCATAAACGTTATTCAGTTTTACAAGGTACGACAACATATATTTTCATTTCGATCTGGTCATTTTAAAAGTAGATCGCAAGCCGAAAAAGTGTGGGCACCACTGGTCTAGAGTGATTGAACTAATAAATTAGATTTCTTTGAGCAGCTGGAGCAGCCGGACATTTGGCATTATTTCTGTGCTGCGGGGTTTTAAGGCTGAGAGTGAGAGCTCCACTCAATAGTAGGAACGGTACGTGAAGAAGGTATTCTAGGCTGATAAATAGCCAGTAGTCAAGAGTGCTGAGTCTTTGTATGTTTAAATGTATTCTTGTAGACCAAGAGTCATATTTAGATCTGAGATATCATTAATATATCGTATGTTGTTTGTGCCGATAATAAGTAAGTCTCTTGAAGTGCTGAGTGACAGGCTGTGTTATTCCTAAAGCGCTTGTGTGGTTTAAAGTGCTAGAGGTTAATCAGTGTGTGTGTGTCATTCATGGGGCACAGTTGTGGTTAGGGTCTGTGTGTATGTGTATAGCTATGTATGTGTGTGTTCATCTAAAAGTGCAACAGTAGACCAACCCAGCATAACGAACTTGACAAGAACACTTACCCTTGAGAAAACAGGTAAAGGGTAAGTAGAGGGAAATAATACAATAATACAATGTGGTTGTTGTAAGCAAACAGAAAACGTATTGGCATTTTCATTTGTGCTGAGTTTGGTCGTTGTCTTTTTTTACCTCTTCCAAATGTGGCTTAAATGATTAGATCAAAATCTTTGCAAAAGTGCATTTACACTGGGTTTATGGATATAATCAAGTGCTATCCAAATGTAATTTAATCATGGAAAATACATGTTAGTGCTAGGTGTAATGGGGGCATCTCGAACCTCATCAGTGGCTATCAAACTCTTGTCTATCCAATGTGATAACTGGTCTGCTTTCCCACCTCAGAAATATGAGAAAGCACTTTTTTCAATAACACAAATACATTTTTTTCGTCTCTTCTGTCCGCCTCCACTCTTCATTCCTTTCCTATAGTCAGTAATTCATGAGTATTAATAGGCATTTCTAAAACTTTAGAAATGTGGTGATAAATACAATTTGCAGACGTTAACCTTGTTAATAATGGCAAACCTTTGAAACAATAACATCAGCTGTAACCCTGAATTAGATTAAAGGTCCAATTATGGATGGATGGATCAACAGTAAAAAACAAAATAGTAACAACTGTCTCAGCTAAAAAAGACAAACAGCCAGAATCTGCTTTGCATAAGCTGAAGCATAATGTTGTATCCTTGAGTTCATCATTCTTTTCTAGTAGCCAAAATTAGTTAAAAGAAAAATCTCCATATATTGTCTACAGTCTAAAAACAACAAAAGGCTCAACCTCTTGAAATAATAAATCATACAGACACAGTTAGGCAGTAAATAAAAAATATTTTAGCACGGATCTATTTCTGATTTGATTAATTTGCTTTCACTAATATAAATGCACGTGCCCTTGTTCTTTGTTTTTACATACAAACTGTAGCTATTGTCCTCCTTTGAGTGCTAGAAAATAATATCTGTAACCTGTCTTTGCTGAATCATTACATAATGAATTCTTCATTTAGAGAATGCACACATTAGCAAAATCTTTAAACAGAGAATGCTAATTGGAAATTCAGGAAGAAAATGATTTGTGGTACAAGCAGTCATGCTTTTATTAAGGGAAATGTAATATTTATTATTTATAGTACAATATAAAACAGTAAAACAGTACCCATCAACACATCCATCCATTTTCATTATCCACTTCTAGCGGGAAAAATGAATAGCTTGTTATATTACTAGCTTATGATCGACAGTAATGTCATGTTTTAGAGAGTAGTAAGATTTATATAATGAATACAAATGAAAGATACTGATAGGTAGGTAGGCAGAGTCATAATTTATTAATTTCTACTTTATAAAGTGTCTTTCAAAGTAACTAGTATCTTAAAGTGAGGCACAGCATAAGCAGCATAAAGTAGAAATGAATAAAGTCACTTGTTGATATACATGGGAAGCAATATATTGTACAGGCAATAAAATAAGTGGATCAGTAGACAATATAGAGAAGATAAGGAAACATTTAATGAGAAACTGTTCATGTTTATTAAAGCTTTTAACTTTCCATCAATTTTCTGTGCCCATATTTATCAAGCATCTCAGGGTAGGGAAATGGTCCTAACTGGCTCAAAATTCTCAGAGTGACACAAATTTGGACCTACTTTTAGGAGGAGGAGTAAAAGCATTTTATCACTTTTCCTAATTTTGGAAACTACACCGAACGTCAATAGAGTTTTGAAGAGCTCGACAGTTGTCCTAACTCATTACCAGCTGCATGAAGACGGTGTTTAAGCAGAGATCAGCATGCACTTTCGGTGAAAGGTGGAATGTTTTAAAAGAAATATTTTCTTTTTATTTTTTGATTAAGGTTGATCAAATTGTAATTTGTAGCTAAGAAACTGGGCTATCTGGGAATGGGCCATCTCCTTCCTTGCTGTTGCTCGCTTAATTGGTCTGAATCAAGACTGCATGAACCCACTCAGATTGTACAATTCTTTGTATCACTTTATAAACTGTTCAAAAAAATTAAAGGAACACTTTGAAAACACATCAGATCTCAATGGGAATAAAAGACATGCTGGATATCATACTGATATGGACTGGGTAATGTGTTAGGAATGAAAGGATGCCACATCGTTTGATGGAAATGAAAATTATCAACCTACAGAGGGCTGAATTCAAAGACAGCCCCAAAATTAAAGAGAAAAAAATGATGCGGCAGGCTAGTCCATTTTGTCGAAATTTTATTGCAGCAACTCCAAATCGTACTCAGTAGTTTGTATGGCCCCCCATGCTTGTATGCATGCCTGACAACATCAGGGCATGCTCCTAATGAGAGGACGTATGGTGTCCTGTGGGATCTCCTACAAGATCTGGACCAGGGCATCACTGGACCGAAACATAACGTCCCAGAGGTGTTCTATTGGATTTAGGTCAGATGAACGTGGGGCCAGTCAATGGTATCAATTCCTTCATCCTCCAGGAACTGCCTGCATACTCTCACTACATTGTCATGCACCAGCCAGAACCCAGGACCCACTGCACCAGCACAGTGTCTGACAACGGGTCCAAGGATTTCATCCCAATACCTAATGGGAGTCAAGGTGCCGTTGTCTAGCCTGTAGAGGTCTGTACGTACCTCCATGGATACCCCTCCCCAGACCATCACTGACCCACCACCAAACCGGTCATGCTGAATGATGTTACAGGCAACATAACATTCTCCATGGCTTCTCCAGACCCTTTCACATCTGTCACATGTGTTCAGGGTGAACCTGCTCTCATCTCTGAAAAGCACAGGGTGCCAGTGGTGGGCCTGCCAATTCAGGTATTGCCAATTGAGCTCCATGGTGCTGGGCAGTGAGCACAGGGCCCACTAGAGGATGTCGGGCTCTCATGAAGTCTGTTTCAGATTGTTTGGTCAGAGACATTCACACCAGTGGCCTGCTGGAGGTCATTTTGTAGGGCCTCTGGCAGTGCTCATCCTGTCCCTCCTTGCCCAAAGGAGCAGACACTGGTCCTGCTGATGGGTTAAGGACCTTCTACGGCCCTGTCCAGCTCTCCTAGAGTAACTGCCTGTCTCCTGGAATCTCCTCCATACCCTTGATACTGTGCTGGGAGACACAGCAAACCTTCTGGCAATGGTATGTATTGATGTGCCATCCTGGAGAAGTTGGACTACCTGTGCAACCTCTGTATGGTCCAGGTATCGCCTCATGCTACCAGTAGTGGCACTGACTGTAGCCAAATGCAAAACCAGTGAAAAAACAGTCAGAAAAGATGAGGAGGGAAAAATGTCAGTGGCCTCCACCTGTTAAACCATTCCTGTTTTGGGGGTTGTCTCATTCATTAACACCAAAGCAGCTGAAACTGATTAGCAAACCCCTTTGCTACTTAACTGACCAGAACAATACCCCAGAAGTTTCATTGACTTGATGCTATACTCTGATTAAAAAGTGTTCCTTTAATTTTTTTGAGCAGTACATAAAATGCAATGTCTGTCTGTATTCACGAGAGGCCTACTTAACGGATTTAGATTGGGTTTTTTTCTATAATTTGCTTGAACATTCCGGTTGATTTTGTGACTTCCCTCATCGCACTAGGTATCGGGGTACCGATTTATTTGTGAGAATCCGAGAGAGACGCTGTGGGCCAAGGGGAGGGGACAGGGCCCTACTCACTCACACGCCAGCCTCCGTTCTAGTCTGTCTAACTCTCACTATGTGTTGGACCGTACCTTGCCACTGCTTAGCTAATGATACCTGTTTGTTCAACAGACATTATCATCTACAGATTGTTAAGAAGTAACGTTTGACGTTTTTGAGAGAGAGATAAGAGCTATGTGTGTTTTAGAGTGTAGCTGCTGAGATATCACAGCCACATGTTTTTCTCCCCACGTGGGGGACGCTGTCCCATTAGACCTGAACACGATCAGATACGGTGCCAATCTCTGTTCAGTGAGGTGCTGCCCCAGAAGCAAGACAGAGGATGTTCACAAGAGAAGTAAAGCTACAGCAGAGAGGAACTGAAAAAGTAAAAATCTACTCTTCTTGGTCAAGAACAGTAGGAAAACAAAGAAGCAAAGATTTTTTTGTCCCCTCATCAGCAAAAACTTAAAATAATCTTTTTTTCTTTTTTTTCCAAATCAACCACTTACAAAATGCATATCTGCAGCACAGCTGTTTACAAGGTGACACATACCTCAACAAATAAAAGAAACTTAAAAACACAATGCTTCAGTTGTTGAACCTTCACCAGGGGTCTCATGTATAATGCTGTGTGTAGAATTCACACTATAACATGGCGTACGGACAAAAGCGGAAATGTGGTTACGCACAAAAAATTCCAGATGCATAAATCTGTGCGTACACAGAGTTCCACATTCTTCCGCTACATAAATCCCGGTCAGCGTGAAAAGTAACGCATGTGCACGCGCCTGCTGTCCCGTCCCAACTCCTCCCAGTATTAGGCCTCTTTGAATATGCAAATCAATATAAATAGCCCTTACACTTAGGCTTCTGTGAAAAGACAACGGGAAATGCCAAATTTCAGCGAATACCAAGTGGAGGCAAGGAAAAACTTACTATTTGTTGGTTTAAACAGTGATATAATCAACAAAAGGAAGTTGATCGAGTGACAGAGTGTCAGAGAAACACGAAAGCTCAAGTTCACAAAGTCGCACAATGCCCGAAATAAAAAAGAAGTGTTGTCAGATATCAAAGTCGCCGTGAAAAGGCAAGTCGTAGCCCACAGTCTGAGTGTCATATGAAAGCTTATTAGGGTACAGACAAAAAAAAAATAGGCACACAGTGGGAAAAAAGCACAAAATGTCAACTCTAATCTCGAAATTTCCACTTTAATCACATAGTTTATTTTGTCATTAAAGTAGAACATCATAAACTTCATCTTAAAATCGTTTAATTTAATAGTTTCTCAAATCCCATCGTAACTAAAGTAGCACGTTAAATGCTTTGTTTTGTATTTGATCTTCCATTGCTCTATGTGTGTGAATCACTACGTGCTGCCAGGCTTTCTCTTCCTCCGACAGGACACAGAATCCATTACATTTGTTATATTACAGCTCTCTGAATAATTAAAATACTGAGATGTATACGTGATATCATTTTCATGATGATAGGAGTTAAATCATGTTATTAAACATGGGAACACGGTGGCGCAGTAATTGTTCATCTCTCATGCAAGATGCTTGCTGCGCCATGAGCGACCTTCGATGAAATACTTTATTGTAGCAGTACTGTCTCTTTCAAACGTACTAACCCCTAATTCCTGTCCTTACTTTTCTTTCTCCAAATACCCAATCGCCACACAATCAGCTCTGTAATAGACGCTAAGTCATCTGTAAGCTTAGAACGCCGATTCTTCAAAACTTTTAAGGAACATTGAAATATCTTCGTAGTACATGTTTAATTATTCTATCCATCTATCCTACCAGTGTCACGCCAGCACAAGCAAGAACACAGCGCGAAGCAGGAAACATCTGTGAATGGAGCGCAAGCTCCTCACTAGCGCTGTGGCACCGTGTCCTGGCATGTTTAATTATTAAAAACGTAGATTATTTAAATTAAGTTAAAGTTTTGTCTGTATAATATAATAAACATATTTTGCTGCATTTCACCTTAAAAATGATATTGTCATCATATGTAAATAAACGGTTTATAAAGTGGCTCAGGTTGTGCAATTTTAGTAGTGCAAGTTTACAGTGAGGTAATTGTAGTTATAAGTACAAACAGTTCTACAAGGAGCAATTGATGAACTGATTGAGTACGTTTATAGTTCTTGGGATGAAACTGTTTCTGAACTGTGAGGTCCGTATAGGCAAGGCTTTGAAACGTTTGCCATGTGAGAACAGTTCAAATAGGCAGCATGGCTGAGGCAGCATGTACTTGATGCTGTATACCGATATTTCTCTTTCTCAGCTTCTGTAGACCTTTGTTTCCCCACTCAGATACAGTGATATAAATACTCCGAGTGGTGCAGTGAGAGTAATATTGAAAAATATGATCCGCTGCAGCAAACCCTAATGGGAGCAGCTGAAAGAAAAGAAGAAGGTGTAGTGAGAGTAACAATGCTAAAGCAGCTATTGTATTTAGAATAGTTTGACCATTCCGTGAACCATTATACTGTTACTGGTTAATTGCAATCAAATGCCTTAAACTAATAAACAATAAGTGGTTAATTTCAGTGTATTTATAAAGCTGCATCAGGGATGTGTATCTGAAAAAGAAAGGGTAACCACACAAGAACAGTAGCACTCCTTTGACGCTGGGTGCCGCCAGCCTGCAAAATTGGCACCAAGTTTAGTTTTTATACATCGGGATTTGAACGTGGAAACGTTCTTACGCAACATATTTGTGCTTACGCACTGTTTATACATGAGGCTCCAGATGTCTGTGTTGAGGTGCAGCTTGTGGACAGTAAAGATTGTTCAAAGATGGGTGGGATAAGAAGAAGCAACAAAGCTTATGAATACAGGGGAAGGCGAAAGAGGATAGGTCACCTGAAGATAAAAGCTAAAATTAAAGGTTTGCAGCATTGGGTTTATGGATTTGAGAACCAAGCACTCTCTCTTTCTCTCTCTTTGTCACTTGATCAGTCATTTTCTGGCTTCAATCAGGCTGGCCAGTTTCTCACACATCTTGCCGGTATTGAAGCAGAAATATTTATGGCTGGATACCCTTCCTGGTACTAAGTGCCTTGAGTTGCCTTTTACAACACACAAGAGGGATGGTGACCTTATTCTAAGTCCAGGAAGCAAGGAAAATGAGACCATAGTACAAGAATATTTATTTGCTGTTTTCTTTTTGCAGGAGAGTTAATTTCTTGAGAAAGAACAACACACAGATTAGAAGTGTTGTGAGATGTGTCACAATATTCATTTACATGGTAAATTGTCTTAAAGATGGTCCACCAAGCCCTAACTTATTAAAGCACTGATTGCCAAGAGAATCGTCACAGTAGTGGTTAGCATTACAGACAACACTGCATTCTTCTTCATTATTAAATTCAGAAAAAAAATGATTTGAAAGCGCTCTTAGGGCTGATAAGGTGAAGTAACTGATCACAATGAAGGCAAGCCAATTGAATAGGAAAGTATTGATTTTCTGCGTTATCAGTTAATTGTGTTTCCATTTTTAAAATACTGCTTCTTGACAAATAATAAAAACACAGTCAATCCAGCCTGCACCAGAAGAAATGAATATGCCTGTTGTTCATCTGAATAGGATGTCCTTATTAAAGCATTTGCTCAACTTATTATGTTAAAGCTACATTCACTACACTTGGCTGCCAGTTTGGTGGGCAAGTCAAATTATTTTAATTTAGTGAAACATCTGTATTTTTCTGTTAGAAACATCTGCAATATCACTAAATACAGTGATGATAAAATAAAATTATTAATCCAGATAGTCAGTATATTTATATATATGTATAGTATGTTTTACTGTATTGTAAAACCACAAAGCCAATTAAGTTTTCAAATAAAAGAAAGTAATGTGCCTTTTATTGTTGCTTTGACACTGCTGATTTCAAAAGTGTATTCTTGATAGCTCTAATTGAGTGCTCCTGACCCTCATTTAGTTTAAGTAAAAGGAAGATTACTTGTTTCTTAATCAGTTTTAATTAATGCGCGGGACAGCAAGAACGTTATCTTACTTTATCATGATGGGATATTCAAAATAGCATTTAATATACAGTATTATATATTATAAAAAAAACTCAAATGCCTAAATGTAAATACTTAAGGTAGGCTTTAGAAACAATAAGCATAACAAAATGGTGCATTTCACAGTGTATTGATACCCCAAGATACATTTACTCCAAAATACTATAGACAACAACAGCAATCAGTAAGTGATTCTTTATCACATTTTATGTGTTGCTTTGCTTCTCTTAATGTTTCCCTTTGTCTGGTGATGCTTTTAAAGATTCTCTAAGTTGATAATGTCTTTTGTGCTGCAAAGCAGCCTAATTTAGCCTTGAGCAAAACCTTTGAATTTTTTATTACAAAGTAATTTACAGATCCTAGTAGATAAATTAGCACAACAAATGCAGCTAAATTGCATAATCATACAGATTGATTATGTGCTACTCTCAAAGATGTATAGATACCTTGTGGCATCTCTGTCAAGAAAGGGAATAGGAGTTAAAGACCTTCAGTTTTTCTGGAACAAAAGCAACAGAAAACAAATTGAATTTCACATGTTTAATTTTTTGTCTGTAAATCGTATTTCTGTTGCTTTCAAATATTTTATTCCCATTAACTAGAAATGACTTATTTATTTTCAATAATTACATTCATCAATGTTTTACATCTTTAGATTTAATAGTTACTTTTTTAAACGTTTTATGTAGATAATGTGCATTTTTAAAATTCAATCGAGAAAATATTACATTTTTAAATTTTACATACTCGCATCATATTAACTTAATCCCATTAAAAAGAAATCCACATGGGGCATTATCAACATTTAGAGACATTTTAATCTTTCAGACTACCGCTTAAGTTCTAATATTCGTACTGAAATAGGTAATCATTTCACAGGTCATACGATTAATGGAATAGTTCAATCACTCCCTTCAGGTGATTATGGCTGCCCTTTGTGTAGAAAATTAACATGGGCTCTATGGCAAGGGATTTATATTTCTTAATAAACTCAACTTCTTCAAAATCAAGCTGGCAGCAACATGTCTATAGTTTTAATTGCACTGAATACATTATAAAAATGCAGTAAATGTGTAATGTAACATTGACTATAATCCTGTCTAACTTGAATGGTTCAAATACCATCCTTAAACAGCCTTCTCTGTAATAAAGTGCCATCCTGTCTCAGTGTTCAGATTCAGACGTGCTCAGTGTAGTTCACAATTTGAACTATGCACAAGCATAATCAAACAACTAGCATTCTACACCTAAACTGGATACCACTTAAGGGTAATACATAATCTAGAATAAAATCATGCCAATATGAGCAAAACATCCATCCATTATCCAACTACAGGGTCATGGGGGTCTGCTGGAGCCCAACCCAGTCAATGCAGAGCGCAAGGCAGGAACAAATCCCAGGCAGGGTGCCAGCCCACCGCAGGGCATACACACACATAGATACCAAACACCAAACACACACTAGGGACAATTTAGGAATGTCAATGCACCTAACCTGCATGTCTTTGGACTGTGGGAGGAAACCGGAGCACCTGGAGGAAACCCACGCAGACACGGGGAGAACATGAAAACTCCATGCAGGGAGGACCCGGGAAGTGAACCCAGGTCTCATTACTGTGAGGCAGCAGTGCTACCATTGCGGCACTGTGCCACCCTTTAGCAAAACATGCAACTTCATAAAAATACACCTGCACCTCCATGTAAACGTAGTGCTGCCCTGCTAAAGGTGCTGTCTACATTACCTTAAGTGCAATTTACATTCTATAGAATATATTGAATTTACTGGGTACCAGGCCTGGATTATTAAGGTAGCACCGGGACTGAACCAAGTTGAACTGAATGAGCAATGAAGAGGAATCAAACAAGAGATTGTAAGCAGAAAACTTAATGAGAGGTGGCGTCAAAACCAAATCATACCAAACAACGATATTGAAAACAGAAGCAATAAGTCAATGAGCCAAGAAGTCAAAAAAAGGAACAAAGAACACAAACATGCAATGTTTTTATTTGGAATATGTCAGACTCTGATAATTACAGTTTCTTTGTACTGATCTTTATGCTGTTGTGCCATTTACATAATTCACCCAACAATCAGGACCATTTTCCGTGGCAACCACAAATACAAAAGGCTACCGTGGCACTAAATGGTAATAAGAATGAATTAAATAAATAATAAACATATTCAATCATTTAAAATATAAAAAACAAGTAGAAAAAGCATGAGTCGAAGAAAGAATCATGGCAGGAATGGGGGTGTCTGGAAAGTACCTCCTGGTCAGTTGACCTATGTTGCTTAATCAGACTCAGTCCAAAAAAAGATGTATATAGCCACAATGTGGATGAGGGTCATGTGCAATACCAGTCAGAAAACAGGATGTGGTGGACAGCTCTAGCCATATCCAACCTTGGCAATGGAGACTTGCTCTTGAGATGTGAAGCATAACTTCTGTGTTGGAAAAGGAATAGCAGGCTCATTAAGGAGGTTGAGAAATACCAGCTTTGTATAGATATAGCAAGACTCAACTCTAAGCACAGAATTAGCTCTGAAACCAGACTTCTTGATCAATAGGGTTGTTTCGCAGGAGAAGTCCTGGGAGGATATATAGATTGTTGTAAGTCTTTAGCTGGAAGCCATATATTTGGAGTTTGTTCCAGTAGATGGAGAATCACCTCCTTATGACTTTGACTTGCAAAGAAGAAAACTTGCAGCAAACAACAATTTAGATGTGTTCTGACTTTTTAGAGGCATTGGAGTTGATGCCCGAAAGGATACCTTTATTGACACTGTAGTCCTCTTGGGAAGTTTTTAACACTATCATGGAAGGATTGTAAGAATGTTTTGAGGATATGATGATTATAAAATGATGAATGATATGAAATGATGATGAAATATATAAATAGGAAATAAATGTAGAAGCATTCATTGTGCTAGTTGTGATTTTAAATTAATCATCTAGGTTAAGTAAGGTCAAAGTGGGTTCATGTGGATGGGCTACCCTTTTAAAAAGACGTTTTTCTGAGAAGGTATTGAGTCAACAGAAACAGGAGAAAACCCTGAAGGAGAAAAGAGAGTGTGAGAGAGCAAGAGAGAGGTGGTAGCATGGCAAGGGGATGGGTGGTATTAGTCTAATTTAATGTATAAAGCAGAGTCGATGTGTGCATGTATGTTTGTTTGTCTGCCATACAAATCTGCACCGGGCGTCCGATTGGCACCAAACTGGGCATGGGGCTCTTTTGTGACCAGGAGTAGGTCATGGGGTATGTTTGGTTCAGAAAAATGTTCGTGATGAACCGCGGGGCACCTTTTCATCGACACCACATTTGGCACAGGTCCCCATACTTAAGATGGCCGCACGATGCAACAGAAGTTCACTGCGGTGCCATCTAGTGGCAGCTTTGGTCTCTGTGCGTCGCTTTTTACCCATGTCTCTTTAAATTGCCAAGAGACGGCTGAACTGTCCAAGTATGAGAAGGCCGACCGTAGACATAGAATTACTACACGCCGCATCACCAGCACCATTGTACGTCACCATCGCTGCCACATTGCGAGTGTCACTGCTGTTGAATAAAGTAATGGATAAAGATGCCTCATGCAAGTGCTGCTTGGGATTGTACAAACCAATGTATGCTCCAAACTAGATCCCGGGGGATTACATTTCATAGGTAAGGCTGAACAATTGTTTTGGTTATATTTCACCATTAGAAAATCCCATTTTATAATCATAGCACTCAAGGTCACCTTACAATAAAATTAAAAAACATTAGTAAAAAGAAAAGTTTTGAGGGCAGTTTTAAAATGTGTTATTGATTCAAGCTGACATATATGAGACGGAAGAGAATTCCCGAGTTGAGGAGAACCATGAGAGACGCTCGAGCTTCCATACCCAGCTGTGTCTAATGTGTGCTACAGAAAGTACAGCTGCAGATGAGAATCTGAGTGAGCGTGAGGAGTGTCAGTCTGTAAGAGATCAGTGAGGTTCTAGAGAGCTTTAAATGTTCACAGTGGTATTTAGTATTGTATTCTGTAGTTAACAGGGAGCCAATGAAGTTGAAAGAGAATTGGTGTGATGTGTTCAGTGGATTCAGAACAGCAGGTTATTATCCTGGCAGTGGAATTTTAAATAAGTTGTGAGCAATAGATAAGTTTTTGTGGGGTGCCAGATAGAATAGTATTACAGTAATCTATACGTGAAGTGACTCGGGCATTAACCTATACTTCAGTACTGTGTTCCGTAAGAACAGGACAAAGTCTAGAAATGTTTCGGAGATGGAAGAAGGCAGTCCGAGAAATGTTATTTATATGGGAATAATTATTTAATAATAATAATGATTATTATTATTATTATTTAATAATTGCCATTATTAGTGTATAAATGGATATAAATAATAGCATGTAAACAATTCACCAAAATCTGTTGTATGTAAACGATACTGTTTTAAACGTTATTGTTTTTTCATCATAAAACCCGATTTCCATGTCTAACTGTATTGCTTTAAATGGCACTTTTGCCACTCGCAATAGGGCGAACGCGCTGATGTATCGTGTCGACTGTGCAACACACTGAGTGTGGCATCTATCTATATATGTCTATGAGTCAGACTGCTTTGATCAGATTAAGGGGAACTGCCGTATGTATGTAAAACGTGAAGGATAGTGCTGTATTTCATTCACCAACGTCCATTATATTTGTTCGCATTCCGACTCACAGTAGGCTTTCAGTGTTGCTCTTTCTGACTGACTGGTGCTATTTGTTCACTTTCCGATGTATCATAAATAACGTAAATTCATCTCACTGTGGTGCTTATTCCGTACGTAATACCATGTAACATATTATAATTGTCCTGCTTTTCGCTAATATACCCATGCCACCGAAAAAAGACATAGAATTGGAAAGTCCACTTCAAATGCCACATGACAGTCTATTTTAAGGGTGTCTGAAACGCCACAGCAGACAGAATCCACAGTGGAGGAACTTACAATAAAATGTGAATCAAAAAACTGTTCTATTTCTATGTTCTGTTTCTTTCATTTGGGAAATTCAACGATTATAGATTCCCGGGCAACGGCAGGTACTCCTGCTAGTATACTATAAATCCTTTAATCAAAAAGAAGAATGTAGACTCTTAATAAGCAATTGAGCTAAAATGAGTCAAAAATGTAGAGAATTAATTGACTTCTTTCTGAAACACATAACTCTCATAGTACTTCAAACTATGCCCTAAAAAGAATGTCTTATAATCAAACAAATTGTTTCAATGACACAATAGACTGAGCTGAAAGGATGAAATTCAATCTGGTTTAAGAAAACTTTAACAACTTAAGAACCAGTTTGCTTCAATTTATCATAGAATGTTGCTAGGTAAGAAGTAGCAGGAGTCCCTGACTGGCACCTTCAGGTCCGATGCCCTACACGGCCCTGATAACAATACATTTATAATACCTAGCAGTAGTGTGATTTGTATCTGTGCCAAGAACTTAGATGGGCTGCTGGCAGAAGTTGACAGAATTTATAGAGAATTCCCCTAAAATGATTACTCCAGTCATACATAAATAGTATCAGGATAATGAGAGACCTGGAATAATTTAACAAAATATCCGAAGGTTGGATAGGTGGTAGCAGAGAGGATCATTACATTATTTTTATCCTAGTGCTAGGGCGGCCAGGCTAAGGGATTACTAACAAGTCTTTTTTCATCATACCTAAAATGCATTTGACTTTCCAACAATGAAAAAATATATATTAATGAAGAAAAAAATCTTTAAAATTACCTTTAAAAAAAGTGGACTCTTCTTGTATTCACATGTTTTGTGGCAATCATTAGTTTGGATAAACCATTTCTACTGAAGAGGTGAAAAGCAATGGAAAGATGCAATGAAAAAAATCTGTCATTGAGAGGTATGCTTGAGTTACTAGAAAAAGGGTTTTGGTGGCAAAAGTTTGTGAAGAATACATTATGTGGTTAATTATTCTTTTCATATATTAGCTATGTTTACCCACACACACACACCCACACACGCAAACACACACGCACACACACACACATATATATATATATATATATATATATATATATATATATACCGTGGAACCTCGGTTCACGACCATAATTCGTTCCAGAACTTTGGTCGTAAACCAAGTTGGTCGTGAACCGAAGCAGTTTCCCCCATAGGATTGTATGTAAATAAAATTAATCCGTTCCAGACCGTACAAACTGTATGTAAATATGTAAAAATATGTAAAGATTAAGCACATATATAGTTAATTACACCATAGAATGCACAGTGTAATAGTAAACTAATGTAAAAACATTGAATAACACAAAACACCCAGGCTCCCTGATCAGCTACACGAGCTGGCTCGCTCGCGCTCTCTCTCTCTCTGTAGCACACACACCACCAAAGCCCCTCCCTCCCTCAGCTACAGGAGCAGGCTGGCTCACGCTCTCTCTCTCTGTGTAGCACGAGCGCGCGCACACACACACACACACACACACACACACACACACCCTATCCTCCCCCCCCATCCCTTCCCTGTCAGCGGCCCACGCCCGCTCTCTCTCTCACGCTCTCTAATCTCTCTGTAGCACATGCTCGCGCAGCATTTTTTTTAAAAGAGGAGTTTTAAGCACAGCGGAAAAAAGAAACATTGGAACAAATCCGAAGCGCGTGCAAAAACCAACTCGCAAGCAAACAGAAA
>JANRMT010062792.1:112052869-112064832 GCA_026402145.1 Polypterus bichir lapradei | reverse complement strand
GTAAGCATGCTGCAGAAATGCATGCTGCAGGAAGACTAGGAAAACAGCCCTAGAATGACCAAGAAACCTTCCAAAGATAGCTGCCACCATCCCTTCCGCTTCGCCGTAGAAGTCCTACCCCTTCCTTTTGCCCAGCCATAATAGAAACAGCACAACCAGAAATTTGTCAGAGCCATATTACTTGCAGAAGCACCTCAAAGATGATTGTTAACAGTAAGTGAACATATCACATTCGTCTCGTTTATTTTATTTTTGCAAAATTCTGTTGTCTCTAATTAATGGGGATCTTTCCTTTGACACAGTAATTGTTTGCTACTAATCACACAGCTATTAAAAAAGTTGTAATAATACACACCTTAAGCTAAATTACAATTTTTCATAGTTTCAGTAAAATACATTGGCTGAAGAAGGTGAAAAAAGTTATGAGTCAAAATTGATATAAATGTTCTGTAGTTTAATGCCTGTGTTCTTCCATTTTTTTCTGTCTTCCTGTCTTTTGTTCTTTTAGTTGTCAAATGCAACAGAACCAAACCATGACAGAGATCGATGATGTATTGTGCTCCTTATCAGAGTTTGCAGCTTTTTCAGACAGTAATGGGGAATGTGAAGTTGAGAAATCAAAATAAAAAAATGGCTTGAAATGTATGCTTGGAATTAGTAATGATAAAACACAATTTTAAGATGGTATTTGGGAACTGTAATTCAAATGCTTTTTCTTTGAAGTATGTCAATACAAACAACCCCCTGCAAATACAAACAGAATCTAGTAATTACAACAAAGAAGATTAAATTACAAATGTGCAAAATAACAAATTCTGTGAAGTCTACTACTAGGATTGGGTGAAAGCATACTACATAATAATGCAACCAGATGCAAAACAATGTGTACATGTTGCAAATATAAAATATAAAATTGTAAATGCTCAAAACAGCAATTTGAAAAAAAAATTGTAGCAAATGCAGTAAAACGCTGCATAAATTCCTCAAATGCTACTATAAGAAATTGCTGCTGAAACTGAAAATATAAAGCAAAATGTACAAATGGATGTGACAGAAAATGAGCTCAGCACTTGAGAAACATTGACCAACTGCTTTAGATTTGGTGACTCAGACGATGCTCTAGATTACAATGCACTTACTGATATGCAGCCACAGGCATCTCACTCACTGTTAATACCACCTTAATGAAGCAAGTAAGTGACCAATGATATTTTATGTACTTCTAGCTGTAATAAAGTGGGAATAAGTTATATGTAGATTTATTCTTGTACTATTGTGGAATTTTGCCTTCCTAAAGGTCTATAGCGCCCTGTCTCTTCTGAGCTGCTAACCCCTGTGGGTTAAAATATACCTTGACCCAATCAAACAGTATAAAATCAATATTATTATAAAGCAACATTAATAAAAACAGATAAACTTATGGTTAAAAAAGTAGGAAATGCATTTGAAAAGAGACTTTGAAGGTTAAGAAATCTATGTTAAGAAGTGTCTTATTAAAAAATACTTATAAAGCAAATAAAGGTGACGGAAGATGAGTTCTTTAAAGTCTGGGCATAGAGTTGCTTCAGATTGTTGTTCAGTCTTCAGAGGTCTTTGTAAATTTCTTTGGGCTTTACCCCTTCTCTGCTCTGCTTGCTTTTCTCTCTCCTTCTCTGCTCTGCCTGCCTTCCTTACTGATCTACCCAGCATGCACCCCAAAGTTAAAGGCCTAACTTCACCTCAAATTAGTAACGACTACAAAAATAATGATGAGTGTTTGCCTTTCTCACGCTGTTTGTCCATTCAGATCCTTGTGATAGTGCAGGTAGGCTCCACACTCCTAGTTGCTTTCAGGAGTGTCTTGAACCTGCTACCACCGATAACGTACCTGAGGGATGAACCAGTGGATGAGGAAACAACACATAAACAAAACAAGGGGTAGGTGAAATAGTGCCTTGGTGCTTTTTTAACTCTTTTAGGGAGGATGTCGACTTTTGTCGAAAGGAGGGGTTGAGGTTGCATGTCGACAAAAGTCAACATCCAGGGGTAGAGGACAACACTCAGCTGATAATGGCAACAAAACTCACTGTTACTTCACAGGCATTCCCTCTCTGCTTGGAGGAATGTTAGACTCATTGACTTGGCATCTAATCCTTGCGTGTGTGTGAGTTACGAAATGTAAACAAAGGCAAGATGGCATCGACATCTCGCAAGGGAGCGAAGCAAGTGCAGAAAACAAAATAGTCAGCAGACGATGTTTTGAGCATTATCGCTGTGTTGGACTCTGATTTTTCAGAATCTGATTTGTTTGCGAGTGATCAGGAGTTTGAGCAAGAGAGTGAGGAACTGGCATCAGTTGATCAGACACCAGCCAATGCCGTCCCAGCTGAGTGCATTTGCGCAGTCGATGCACCTATGGCAAGGTTCGTGTTTGAGGAATACCCAGACATTGATCCGTGGGAGCCAAACTGGCTACCGGACTTCACAAGACAGCACAGCTTGCTGTTGGACTCGACAGATTACCAGCTGGACTACTTCAGGCTGCTCTCTCCTGATGCTGAGGTGACAATACGGTTTTCATGCAGGTGGAAAACTTGGTGGCAGTAGCATTGCACGATGTCAAATGGGTGACTTGTCTCTCTATAGTACACACTAACAATATATGTGAGAAAGTGCAGCAACAGACAATTGAAAAGGAGGCACCAGTGCAACCCATATTGTAAGCAGGCTCATACAACATGCAAGACAGTAACATATTTAAATGGTGCTCTGTTTGTGAACTTCCTGCAGTTTCTGAAAGACAACTTTGCATGGTTTAGAATGCCTAACCTCAGCCATATCAATACTTGCTGGAATTCTGTAGAGTCTGGATTAAATTAATTGAAATTGTCTTGAAATATCTAACGAGAAATTATACAGTGTCACACACGTGCGATTAGGAGGCAGCTAAAGGGCTTAAGTAACTGTAATACCATGCCAGACCAGGGGGTGGCAGAGTGTTCTCACTGTCTCTCTCAGTCTCTATCAGACCATTCTTGGGAAATCCCATCAGGTTCCGGCACCACTGATGATGTCACTTCCGGTCCCCGAAGACGCCACTTCCGCTTCCGACCTGGATGACCTCATTTCCTCTCCCAACCTTTAAAACTGCCACCTTACCTCCACTTGATCAGATCTGTTTTGGATTCATTTTTGTAAACATTGCAAACGTTTTTTCAAATCTTTTGCAGCCAGGAACATATTATATGGGGGGCTGCCCCAAATCTTTGTGACTGTCTGGAGTCGATTTTGTTACAACAGATTACAGTAGCATGTAAATTCTAGTTTTCATTTTTTCAGAGAGTTAATGGCTGCTTAAAATTTTTTATATATGTATTGTCACACACGTGCACATGGGAGGCAGCTAAAGGGCTTGAGTAAGGGTTCTGACTCATACCAGGATGTGGCAGAGTGCACTGATTCTTTTTCTCCCTTTCCTGCAGACCATTCATGGGAGATTCCACCTGGCCCTCTTGACGTCACTTCTGGGACCGAGCCTATGGAAGAAGACTTTGCCGGCTCCGGCCCCTGTGATGTCACATCTGGACTCGAACCTATGGCTGAAAACCTTTATGAGCCCGACCCCTTTGATCTCATTTCCTGTCTTCCCCTTTAAAAGCCTCCACCTTTTCCCTATTCCCTCAGTTCTGTTTTGGACTCGGTTTTGTGCACAGCACTGCTATCATTTAAACTACAATTTGCAACCAGGAAACCAAATATATGGGTGGCTGCCCCAAACCTTGCTATGGCTCTTTGTGGCTTTTATAACAGTATTTATATATGCTATATGCTATAATTTGTAAAAAATAAACTCTTTCAATTTCATTCATCTGGCATTGTATTTTGCCAAATTGCTACATGTAATTACTACTATAGGATAAATTAATATTGATGAACCTCAGTGCAAGTTTCATTATACTGAATTGCATATTGGGTGCAAACAAATTGATTTGTTTTCATTATTTTTGTGACAAATGTTACTTTGAATTCAATGCTTTACAAGTTATTACCACATCATGCATACGTTTACTAATAAACAGAGAATCTTCTTAAACATGTGTAAATGAATCTAACATGTAAATGATAACATTTTATTACCTGTCCATGTCAATATTCAATTGAAAAGCCTTATTGTCTCTTGCCCGTTTAACTACATGCATTCACTGATTGTTCATGGCTTTGATGTTTCTCTCAGACACAATATTTTTTTGTCTTCTTTTCAATTACTTTACATACGAATTTGTTTTTTTGGTCATAAATCCGTACAAAAATATCATCAATGTATAATATTTTGCATCATTTCTTTCTAGGCTTTATTCTCTTTTCTGGCATTAATAATGCTATCAACCATTCTTGGTTATCTAAAACCCCTGCAGCTGTGGATTTCGTACTCTAACCAATTTCCTAATCAGAAACAAATACCTGCTTTAGACTCCTGTCTTAATTAAACATGTTATTTCCCTGTTACTGCATTTATTATGTCAATCCAGAAATATCCTTCAGGGTTTGTTTAACTTTTCAAATGAATTCTGAAAAGATTTGTTTGTTTTATACTCTAAAATCAATTAGTTTTCCCTAATCTTGTATGTTAAGAATCTACTGACTTATAATTTTTTTTTCCAGTGAAAACTAAACCTGTTCTCAAATGCTGTTGTTATTTTTTATTTTTCTACCACATACATTTCTATGAACAAATTTCAAGCCTTTACATTTATGTCACGTAAACTTCAGTTAAATAATGAATTGTGAATGTACATAAGTAGTGACAGTAGTGACTCAAAGAGAGGGGCAAGGGGAGGGGGGGTTTGAACTCCATGATATAATGACATTTGCTCAAAGAGTCGGGTGGAGGGGGTGTGGGTACTCTGTGCAATTTTGAGTGCTGCGATACAATGACTATCACTCGAAGAGCAGGTGTAAGGGCCTCCTTGGAGTTTTGAGCGCTGCCCCCTTAGAATTTTGAGAATTACTATATAATAACAGTCATTCAAAGAGCCAGAGGGGGTGTTTGGTTCCCTCTTGGAGTTTTTAACACCACTGAGGGGTGGGGTTCATCAGGATGTCTTAGATAAGGATGATGCTGTTGAAAAAACTCCTCCAAACACAACAGCTAATATTTGAGATATTCTAGTACTCTGTACTGGTCTGTACTTGTTCACTTCAAGCCCTGTTTTTATGAGTTTCATCTTTACTTTATGTAAAGTTATTACTAAACTTCTACACATATATATTTATATCCACTTGTTGAACCTGACTTTGAATTACAAGGTAAGAACAAAATAGAATATAGATGGCCAAACCAACATCATTAAGAAATGTCCTAACCATCATCACATAACCTTGATGTGTCAAGTTTGTGAGATATGTCAGAAGTTGCAATACTCAGGCTGCTATGAAATTCCATATAAACATCATCCAGGCTGTGATCTAAAACCAGAACTATGATTCAAAAATGTTGAGTTCAGCACCACTTCAACAATTTGTACCTGAAACTCCTAATCATTGGAGTTGCAATCTGTTTATAATGCAATATTAATTAGTATTCAATAGTAGAACAGTAGGTAGCAGTACTGCCACATGATTTCAGCATTCAGAAATGGAATCCCATGCCGAGATGGTGCAATTTTCATATTCTCTCTCTCTCTCTGCATATTTGTTCTTGTAGTATACCAGTTTTCCCTTCATATCCACAAAGATAAGTGGGTTAATCAGTGAACCCAAATTGTCATAAATGTGATTGTGCAAAGAAGTGGTGGTCTCTTCAGGTTGTTTCCTACTTTGTACCAAGTATAGCTGGCATAGGCTTTATCGTGTTCATGACTCTAAATTGAATTATGTTGGTCTAAGAATATTTTACAATATTTTTATTCATGTAGTAACTGCTGATGAACTTATGTGAATTACAGCAAACTCAATTTTCTTGTTAAGAATACATTGTCAGTTGCAACCATGTCTACTCTTTATTAATCACCAATTTTAAAGGAAACTCTCTGGAAAAAAAATTAAAGCAGTAAACCATCAATGATGAAACTAAATTAAAAAGAGTAATGTAAATAAGTGGAGATTAAACTCCTGTGTTCAATGATTAAACTCCTTGCTAAATACATATCTTTATTAACTTCTTAATACCTGGGCATGTCTCTGACAATAGAATGAGAGCATGAACAAACCCTCTATATGAAACAAGGAGTGCATTTGCCTCGAAGGTCACCTTAACAAGAGCAAAACGCCATAAAGGTGTTTGAGGGGTAAGGTTCTAAAATAGGCATCTGAAGCACAGAAACAAGTAGCTGCTCAGGGTACATATTTATTGCATTTTCTTATTCAAAAGGAATTTCTGAATTTAATTGTAATCTGTTATATATGAGATAAGCATATTCAGAACAAGAGAGAATGAATGTACTGTGTTTCTACTTCAAAGTGTGCCACACTTTATTAATGAAACTTTGTTCGTATTCTGATTAACATTTTTTTCTATCCCTTCAGGGTACAGATGTGTTTGAGATGACCAAAAACCAAACTGATTTTTGCATCTTTTGGTCCATGGTATATATAATACTTTGCACAGCAGCTTAAAAACATCAGTGTTGGTTTTCTTTACTAGAAAAATGAATGCTTTTTTTATACATTTCTTGTCCTGAATTTAAGTATTGTTGCCAGACAAATTTGCTTTTATATGATCAATAAAATTTCTTAGTGTTTTACTTAGTGTCTTACTTAGTCTCCTCTTAGTGTCTTAGTGTTCTTAGTGTCCTACTTTCTCAATAACTTTTGTTTCAATCATTTAATCTTGTTTACATTTTGATTTATAGTATTTTACAGTAGATATCTGTCATTTAATGATACATATTGTATATGGCAACAATCGCTTTTGAATGATTTTTCAAAATTATTAAGCAAGGCAAGAAAGTTAGTACAATTTAGAATTAGTAAAATTATTTCACCATTCTTTGAGACACACATTCATTCATACTGGTAATTCATTTACATTATGGTATGGTTCAGTCCAAGCAGCTTTTTGCTGTCTTTATGTATCTCAACATATAACTTCCCTGACAACCTTTTGGCTCTAACTTTTTCATATGATTAAATCCAATGCTGTTTTTGTTTGCTATGTGTACACAAAAAAAGAGCTACTTAAATAGCTTTCGACTTGGGAAGCCATCTTCCTAAACCAGGTTGTTAAAAAACTGTTGATTGTTTTTCTATGGATTTTAGTGTTGCTATAATTTAGTGGTCCACAATTTCCTTCCCTAGTGTAGTTAAAATTAGCATCTTTATTTTATATATCAACTTTGAATGATTAAACCTATCAAAAGATACACAAATAGATGAACATACACAGGCCTGGTCCGCAATAGAAGTAAAATCCTGCAGTACTTCTTTATATTCCCCGCTTTGTGCCCCAATAAATGCAAGTTATCACCAATATACTAATAACCCAATTGTGCTTCACTCACTCAGAATATGGAACCAATGTAGAAAGCATTTTAAGATGGAGAAGCTTTTATCTGTGGCACCTCTGCATAAGAACCACCTCTTTCAACCCTCACAAACATATGCAGTTTTTAATATCTGGAAAAGATTTGGGATTAAATTGCTTAGAGATCTTTATATAGACAACATCTTTGCATCCTATGAACAATTACATTCCAAATTTAACTTTCCAGCTGCACATTTCTTTCACTATCTTCAAATTATGAACTTTGTTAAACAGAACCTGCCCAATTTTCCTCATCTTACACCCTCGTCCATGCTGGAAAAAATATTGCTCAATTTCAAGGACTTAGACACCATCTCTGCAATATATAAAATTATTTTACAGTCACTCCCTTTCAAAGATTCAAGAGGAAAATGGGAAAAAGATCTCTTAATCAATATATCAGAAAAGGAGTGGAAAGTAGCAATGCAGAGACTTCACTTGTGCTCCATATGCACAAAGCATACGATTATTCAACTCAAAATTATATATCAAGCATATTTGTCTCGCCTAAAACTGTCCAAAATGTTTCCAGGGCAAGATCCAACCTGCGAACGCTGCAATCAAGTTCCAGCCTCACTGGGTCACGTTTTGGGCCTGCACCAAATTAACATAATTTTGGATCAAAATTCTGAAGTGCCTTTCAGACAGCCTTGGTGTCACAATCCCTCCTAACCCATTAACAGCTGTGTTTGGTGTTCTTCCAGATGGGTTTAAAGTGGGGAAGGACAAACAAACTGTGATTGCATTCACTACACTTCTGGAACGCAGACTTATTTTGCTAAACTGGAAGAATCCTAACTCTCCTCTTTAAGTCAGTGGGAAACCGATGTTTTATACTATTTGAAATTGAAAAAAATCAAATATTCAGTTAGAGGATCTGTACAGAATTTTTTCAAAGCCTGGTAGGATCTAATCAATAATATTTCAGAATAAGCTGTTAAAGCACAGTGGAAGCAATTATCTCCTCATTTCTTTTTCTTCTCCATTCATCTCTATTGGTCTATTAAACTCATCAATTTAGGTATGTTTACAAGCCTTAAGTTTTACCCCGTTGGCCATGCCGTCTCTCTCAGGGGTGGGGGTCGACTTGTTTTTCAATCTCAATCCTATTTTTGTGTAAAAATTGATCAATTTGTATGGAATGATTACAATAAAATAATTAAAAAAAAACATCAAAAGATATACTGAAGGTTCAGAGATATAGAACAATTACTTCTATATTTTACAGTTTGAACAACTTTTGAATTCAAATAATTCAGTGGTTGATGTTAAAGAGGTATAGTTAAGATTTAAAATTCAGTGTCTTAGCAATACAGACTAGCTACAAGATTAAGTCTTTTCTCTACTGCTGCTGTCTAGAGATTGCTATGACCAAATTTACGCTATAAATTCAGAGCTTAGCTCCCTGTCATGCTGCACCATCTACGGGTAGACCTGCCAGGATAGACCTATCTTGGCATAGACCTATCTTGACCCGTCACATGGATCATGTAAGTCTTTTGGCTCATGATAGAAAAAAAAATATATTTCCTTACCTTCATAATTCACTTGTATACTGGGAAGATAGCAGTCTAATTTGTTAATAACTGAAGACAGTGCCAGAAATTGTCAAAATGAAGCTTTGGTATACCCAAACTACAGCATATGTATGCTGTACATCCTATGTATTTCTCCACCCTTTGTTATAAGTGGTACAGACTTCTGGAACATTAGAGACCCCAGAGCACAGTGGATGCAGGTTTCATCTGAATCACTTTCTCAATAAGTAGCCAGTTTCTGCTGCTAATGGCAAATGACATTCCTTAGTCAAAGACTTGCTTGTTAAGAATTACAAACTTTACCTGGTTGTTTTTTGATTGGTTGTATTGCATTGCAGTTCTAGAAGACTGAGTTAAAATCCCATTCCAATCACTATTTGTAGGTTTTGTGCACATTCTTTTGGTGTCCTGCATTGCAGTAGTACTTGGTGCTTTGGTCAAATCTAAAAGAAATAAGGGTAGAATTAGATAAAGCCAATAAGAAATAAGAGGTGGTGTATTAATTTCAGAGTATGCTTTGTTTTTCTGTGAGGGACATGATGGTGTAGTGGTTATGGATCCAGTGTCCTGGACTTCTGGATTCCAATTGGTTGATATTTGTATCGAGTTTCCACATTCTGTCTGTATTTATGTGGAATTTATTCTAAGTTTGCCGGTTCTTTTTCCAAAGCTCAAGGATGTGGATTAATTGTTATTTCAGAACTAAGGATATATGTTTGATTAAATGCTACAGTAAACTGGCATTCTTTCTGGACTAAATTCCTGCCTTGAGCCCAATGTTGTCAGGATAGGCTGTAACACTTAAATGGATTAAGCAGTTTTCAGAAGGCTAAATTGTTATGATGCCTTTGTTTGTTTGTTTGTATGTTAAGGAGATCAAGGATTATTGGAGAGAAAGGGAAAGTAGAAAGGGGTGGGGGAGAGTGTACTGATTGTACAGAAAGGGCAGTTCTTTGAGGTTTAAGTTCATGTCTGACCATTGGTAAAACAATTTACAAACTTCAAGTTTCTTTAACCGTCCTATTGTTTTAAATTGTTTTAAAGACAGCTTTAGAATGCAGATTTTAAATGAACATAGTAAGCATACCCTGAGAAAGACTGATGCCTTGATAAGAGAAGTTTCCTACATTTTGCTCAATGCTGTTGATATCCTAAACAACCATACATTACCACTCTCGCTTCACTGTACTTAACAGATGCTATTGTAACAATTCTAAATGTTTTCAACTATATTTCAAAAATATTTTTTATCCATTGTCCAAGGGACAATCTGCATCCCAGAGACACCTTCAGGGCTCATTCAAGTTATGCAATATGGGGCAAAAGGAGGCACTACCACAAACAGTCTAATCTTTTTTCTCTTCCGCAGCTGCAAGAAGATGCACCTAGAGGGAAACCAACCCTGCCGCTTCCAGCTAAAAACTATAAAAACCCGAAAACCCCTAAATATTGGCGTCTCATTTGGACTCGGATGAATTTGTGGCTGGAACTCCAAGATTCCTTTCTGCTCATAAGAACTATTCTTGACAGCACCTGAACAGGAAACAGCATTGGCCAAGGTGGCAGTCCATCATGGGGTCAGCTTATAAACACACTGACAACTAGAATAAGGAAGTCTATGCCAAATGAAAGCATTAAGCTGTGTTTTCTGTAAACAGCTCAACCAGACATGTTATTTTGCAAGTAGTATATCAATACGACAAACAAGAAGTGCCTGTGTGAATACTTATGGTTTCACCTCAAAATATTATGAAAATAAACTACTAATACAGTTGGTGGAGGGGTAGGTGGAGTATAATCCATATGCCACAAATTACACAACTGAACACATTCCAGGTAAACTGCATGTGCAAACTGTGTAGCTGTTGCTACAGTATTAGCAGACAAACATCCATGTTCAACAAACTTTTAAGCACATGGTCTTCATGTTCAATATTGTATTTTGGAGGGCCGCGCATTCCCCTATATAAACATGAAAAAATTAATTCAAAACATATACTGTATATTATTAATGAAATAAGATATCAGATGTTTGTGTAATTTGAGTGAAAAAACACTTAATCATGAATATAGCACATAATTATCTTCAAAACCACATTTTTTTTTCTACAAACAATTTTACCCATAATTTAACACCTTGTGTAAGAGGGGGATCAATCAATCAATTTGGTTAATAATGGGGGTTGGTTTGGGAATCTGTATCCTTAGTAAATAAGAAACAAATACTAATTAAACAAAGATCTGTTGAAATTCAGCTTCAGAAAATTTCTAACCTAGCTTGGTCAACTACAGAGGCCAGTTAATGTTAATATTAAAGATTTTTTAACAAGTCTCGAAAAATAACATAATATTCTCAAAACCCTCATTATGGTCTGTGTAGCAGAGCCTATCCCAGTAGTTTTGATCATAGGCTGTAAGCAGCCCTGGATAGGACATTAGACTATCCATCCATCCATCTATTATCCAACCCGCTATATCCTAACTACAGGGTCACGGGGGTCTGCTGGAGCCAATGACATTAGACTATCTCAGGAAAATTACAGAACGTAAACTTCAAAACCTTCAAGTGAACTTACAGCCATGTCTGTCTTACCAATCTGCCTGCTGCTATCAATCCTTCATATTGTAGACAGAAAAACACTTGTGTGGCACTACATTCACTAGATGTTTTTGAAGTTTACATGCTGTAACTTATTCACTAGCCAGCAGGTCTAAAACCATAAAGTAATACCTTCTTGACAAGGCTGGATTAAGACCCCCACATGTCTCTGGGCAACTTAGGTCCTTAACGGAGAATTGATTGTACCTTTAACAATGCAGCACGTGGACATTAAATTCAGCGTGGTGTTTCTCATATTACTTTTGATTTTAGCACAAGACATGATTGCTTTGGTCGTGGATACTCGATCATTTTATCAAGTCGG
>JANRMT010062792.1:112019200-112047053 GCA_026402145.1 Polypterus bichir lapradei | reverse complement strand
ATAGATAGATAGATAGATAGATAGATAGATAGATAGATAGATAGATAGATAAGGGGAAATTCACATAATCCAGCAGCAGTATACTGATACAAAAAACAATATTAAATTAAAGAGTAATAAAAATGCATGTAAAAACAGACAATAACTTTGAATAATGTTAGCGTTTACCCCCCCGGGTGGAACTGAAGAGTCACATAGTGTGGGGGAGGAACGATCTCCTCAGTGTGTCAGTGGAGCAGGACAGTGACAGCAGTCTGTCACTGAAGCTACTCCTCTGCCTGGAGATGACACTGCTCAGTGGATGCAGTGGATTCTCCATGACTGACAGGAGCTTGCTTAGCGCCCGTCGCTCTGCCACAGATGTTAAGCTGTCCAGCTTCATTCTTACAATAGAGCCTGCCTTCCTAACAAGTCTGTCCAGGTGTGAGGTGTCCTTAATCTTTATGCTGCCTCCCCAGCACACCACCGCATAGAAGAGGGCACTCGCCACAACCATCTGGTAGAGCATCTGCAGCATCTTATTGCAGATGTTGAAGGACGCCAACCTTCTAAGGAAGTATAGTCGGCTCTGACCTTTCTTACACAGTGCATCAGTATCGGCAGTCCAGTCCAATTTATCATCCAGCTGCACGCCCAAGTATTTATAGGTTTGCACCCTCTACACACAGTCTCCTCTGATGATCACGGGGTCTGAGCCTCCTAAAATCCACTACCAGTTCCTTGGTCTTGCTGGTGTTCAGGTGTAAGTGGTTTGAGTCACACCATTTAACAAAGTCTTTGATTAGCTTCCTATACTCCTCCTCCTGCCCACTCCTAATGCAGCCCACAATAGCAGTGTCATCAGCGAACTTTTGCACGTGGCAGGACTCCGAGTCGTATTGGAAGTCTGATGTATATAAGCTGAACAGGACTGGAGAAAGTACAGTCCCTTGCGGTGCTCCTGTGTTGCTGACCACAGTGTCAGACCTGCAGTTCCCGAGACACACATACTGAGGTCTGTCTGTAAGATAGTCCACGATCCATGCCACCAGGTGTGAATCTACTCCCATCTCTGTCAGCTTGTCCCTAAGGAGCAGAGGTTGGATGGTGCTGAAGGCGCTAGAGAAGTCCAAAAACATAATTCTTACAGCACCACTGCCTCTGTCCAAGTGAGACAGGGATCGGTGTAGCATATAGATGATGGCATCCTCCGCTCCCACCTTCTCCTGGTATGCGAACTGCAGAGGGTCGAGGGCGCAGCGGACCTGTGGCCTCAAGTGGTGAAGCAGCAGCCGCTCCATGGTCTTCATCACATGTGATGTCAGAGAGACAGGCCGGAAGTCATTCAGCTCACTAGAACGTGAAACCTTTGGGACTGGGGTGATACAAGATGTTTTCCAAAGCCTCGGGAGTCTTCCCTGTTCCAGGCTCAGGTTGAAGATGCGCTGTAGAGGACTCCCCAGTTCCATCTGGACCCGCTGCTTTGCTGGCACGAAGTCTCCTCAGTTCTCTGCTCACCTGCGCTGCTGTAATTGTAGGTGGGGATGTCTCTACTATGCTGGTATCAACAGAAGGATGGTTGGAGGATGCAGTACTCCGAGGTGAGAGTGGGTTAGGGTGGTCAAACCTGTTAAAGAAGTTGTTCATTTTGTTTGCTCTCTCCACGTCCCTCTCGATGGTGGCACCCCGCTTCAAGCTTCAACCAGTGATAATCTTCATCCCATCCCACACTTCCTTCATGCTGTTATTCTGCAACTTATGCTCCAGCTTTCTCCTGTACTGCTCTTTCGCCGCCCTGGACTCGGAGTTCCTTCGGCACGCGCTTGAGCTCATGCTGATCACCGCCTTTAAAAGCCCTTTTCTTTTGGTTCAAAAGGCCCTTGATGTCACTTGTAATCCATGGCTTGTTGTTATCATAGCAGCGTACTGTTCTTACTGAAACTACAATGTCCATACAGAAGTTGATGTAATCAGTTGTGCAGTCAACAGCCTCTTCAATATTCTCACTATGTGACCCCTGCAGGATATCCCAGTCAGTGGTTCCAAAGCTGTCTCTCAGAGCCTGCTCTGCCTCAGAGGACCACTTCCTGAATAATCGTGTGGTTGTAGGTAGCGCCTTCACTCTTGGTTTGTAGTGAGGCTGAAGCAGAACCAGGTTACGATCTGCTTTCCCAAGCGCAGACAGCAGGGTGGCGCTGTATGCGTCTTTAACGTTTGCATACAGTAGGTCAATAGTCCTATTTCCCCGGGTGTTACAGTCCACATACTGGGAGAAGGCAGGTAATGTTTTGTCCAGTGTGACTTGGTTAAAGTCACCAGCGATTAGCACAAGCGCCTTGGGGTGCTGCCTTTGTAACTTAGCAACTGCGGAATGGATGACGTCACTCGCTATCTCCGCGTTCGCCTGAGGAGGGATGTAAACAATAACAATGACGTGTCCAAACTGTCTGGGCAAGTAATAGGGATGCAAACTTACGGCCAACAGTTCGATGTCCCTGCAGCAAGTGGAGATTTTAACGTTAACATGTCATGAGTTGCACCACTTTGTATTGACATAGAGAGCGACACCTCCTCCTTTCTTCTTCCCGCTGTTATTTGGGTCTCTGTCCGCTCTAACTTTGCTAAACCCGGGTAGCTCCACATTAGCATCTGGGATGGTAGTTGTTAGCCAAGTTTCACTAAAAAACAGCAAGCTGCATTCTCTGTAGGTTCTGTCATTTTTCACCAGCGCGGCTAGTTTTTTGATCTTATTTGGTAGTGAGTTCACATTTCCCAGGATTACAGAAGGCACCGAAGGTTTATAGCGCCACTTTCTTGCCAGCCGCTTGGCTTTTATCTTAGTGCCGGCTTGGCTGCCCCGATATCGTCTTCTTACCTCGTCAGGTAAATAGGGAACCACACCGGCGCGGGCATTTCTTCTCAGCGCTTGAAGTTGACAACTTGAATAGACGAGTTTTGTCATACACGGAGCTGCTGAAATGGCTGCCACTCTCGGTGGCGCTGGATGTAAGTCATGAACCTGACTTTAAAAATGAAAACCCCCCAAAAGAGAAAATATATATAAAATGAATGCTAAGTATGACAGGGACCTTGGAGCGCTCAAAAAAGCCAGCACAATTCCTCTAGGCTGGAAGGTGATAGCAAAAATATTCTTCATATGAATAAAAGATTGATGGTACAGAAAATAAGAAGTGCCATCTGAGACACTGAAAGCTTAGATGAGCAGAGGCACAAAGAGCTAGTAGAAAGCTAGTGTTGCTCTAGACAAAGAAGACCATCCTGATGCTGTTAGTGATTCCAAGAGGTTGTTTAAGAGTCACCTTCCACCTTTAGATTACTGAGTCTAGCGTTAGGAGTAGGCTCACTGGCAGGGGAAGGAGTAGTATGTGGTGCCAGTGTTTATGTGCCAGTTTTTATTAAAACTTACTATTTATAAATAACAACAAAATTATTCTAATTCAGGTAGTATGCCACAAAGTCCTTTGTTTGTACCTCAAACTGTTTATGCTATTCTGTTGCCATGGGGACATAGCTTATTAATTGCTGGGCGCCCTAGAATCAAATCCTCATGAGATTTAATTAATTACACTTTGTGGTTTCCTACTGAGGTAAACTGAATTTTGAAAATGTTGAGGCATATATATGAGCTATTTTAAAAACCTAAACACTCATCCAATGATTATCAGGCCCCTTACAATGTATTGTTTAAAGACCATGGTATAACACTGCAATTGAGTTTGCAAATTATTTACTTATTGCAACTAATAATAACAGAACTGCTTGTGTCATTCTACTGGATTTGTAAAATTGCCCCGTGAATGTGAAATGAAAGATAAAATTAAAGAAAATAAATTTCTTCTAGGAAAATTATCATTAGAGCTTGACCTTTCTTAAAATATAATTTTTCTATGTTTAGAATTTGGATTTTTCATTTTGCCAGACTATTCTTTTGCAGTGATATGTTTCATATTTGCTAGTTTGGTCTTTTATCTGCAGTCTCTAATAACACTTCCACTTTTTGTGGTTTAGACAAGTTACTTTTACAGAGATTGAAAGTTCAAGAAAATAATGTATAGTTATCAATAACACTTTAACATACATGAAATATAACATTATAAAATCACATTGCCCTACATATGTGTTCATGCTTACATAGTAATAGTCCAGCATGCTTTCAAGAGATACTTGTACAGAATACATTCAAAAGTCGAGACTATATTGTAATGTACACGATTTGCTATAATCTGCCATTGTCCCCCAGTCTTATTAATACCGTCCTGACAGTAAATGTAGCAGACTGTCATGTTAACATATTAGCAAAAGTCTACCTTTCTTTCAAACATTTTTATCTCTGGATGTCTTTTCTCAAATTGGCTCCATAGAGGATTGTGGCTTATTTTAGTTCATTTCTACTCTCCTGATTACTTATCGTCTGCCTTTACTTTCTTCTTTGTAGATCTTTACCACTTTAGTGTTGTATTACTTAGAAGTGTTTTTTCCTGCTCTTTTTCACTATATTAATTTGCTCCAGCTCCTGTATTAAAGTCAAAAAATATCTTACACTTCCTTCTTTATTTATGGACAGAATGTGCTGTTCCATTAGCTGTAGTCCCAAGCAGTGTTCTTTAGTTACGATGTCTTACTGTATCTTCATCTTCTGAATCCTGGACATTTTCATTATTGCTTGCCTAATAAGCCAAATAGATGCCTACACCTAAGGATGTAGGGCATGTTGGGTTATGATACTGTGATGACCTTCTGTCTTGACTTTGCTTGGTATGCTGTCTCAAATATCTTCCAGTTCAGTGCATGATTCTTAAGTCTCTGTTTTCTCTTGAATTACCTGTATATGTGTGTATCAACTTCACCTGGAAAACTATGATTTTTTTTTATGTAAATGCAAAGAAGAAGTGTGTAGCATAAAAAGGGTTGACAGGAACAATGGTATGAAAGAAATGAGAGAAAATGATTGATAGCTGTTCTCCACCATCCTAATGACTTCCCGGTAGTAAAGAGATGAGCGATTTAACAGCCTACATCATGAAACTGATTGGAGACTGCTGGGCCTGCCTTCCTCTGCCTCCGTTGAATTTTTCATGTTTTTTTGCCACAGATAGAAGGGAGAAAAAAGGATGAGAGAGAAAAGACTGAGTTCAGTATTGATTAGTTCAGGGAGGAATGAAGAATTAAGTGAGGGGTGGATAGAATTTTGTTGCAGGTAGGAAGGAGGATACCCTAAAATAAACAATGTAGACTTACATGGGCAGATACTAGGTCAATGAAATTTTATATAAGTAAATGTAAAGTCTTACATATAAAAAAAAATGGTCAATATGATTGGATAATGGGGATGGGCAGCAAAAAGTTCATGTTTAAAAAAAGAGATAAAGTCCAAGTATAGTCATCACTGTCCTCAACCACTGAGTGTACACTAATAAAAACGCCCTTAGGATAGTAGGTGATAATAAAAAAGGATGCTCTGGGAAGTAAACGTCAAAAAATACATGCATAAGGTACAGTGCCTATAAAATTATTCATCCCCTTGGAAGTTTTCACATTTTATTATTATACATCTATTATGTTCTCTTTAATCTGTAAAGTTATCTAATCCTCATTTAGTACTAGGATGTTGTACCGTGTTAGCCATTATGAATGTAGAGAAAAGCCAAGCAAAATGACACCTTTTATTGGCTAACTAAAAAGATTACAATATGCAAGCTTTCGAGCCAACTCAGGCCCCTTCTTCAGGCAAGGTGGCACTGTGTCCAAGGTTGGTTCCTTTCTTAATTTGTCCTCAATGTTGTGGGATTGTGCTCCTGATTTTTTTACAACATAAAAGTGATTAATACAGGATCAGGAAATGGATGGATGAATGAAAGATGAAAACATTCAGGGCCATGCAACTTAACAAAACATAAAATCATTACAAGTTTAGAATGTAGTTTTCAGCAACAGTGTAGCTGCTTACATTTTATTGTAACCTGTTTCGCACCAAATTCATTCACTAACACATTTATGTCATTTGTTCATGTCTCAAACATAAGATCCAGAGCATTAGTTAATTTTCTTAAACCAATTATGAGAAAAAGAGTTTTCGCATGTGGGTGTTCATGGTTAGGATTGAACTTCTTTTCATTAATATTGAGTAAAGAGTAGGACTCAAACCCTGCACAGAGCACTATTCCATCACATATCACACACATTTTCATCCATTTCTTCCTCTGCTCCAAAGACGTGCCAGTTAACCTGGCTCTATGTGAATGAATGTCCTGTCCAGGATTTTCTGACTCATGTTGTTGTACTCCCAACCTGACTTGAATTTCAATGCATTGTTAGGTCTAATAAAGTGAAAGTAATAACATAATAATAAGGAGCAACTTTGTTGTGAATTAATTAGTAAGTCACTCATTTGCTTTTGCTGCTTTTTAACTTGCTCAGTCAACAATATTTAGTTACGTTTCTGTGCAATTGTTGTGTAAAAGGGGAAGGCAAATTACATTTAAATAACCAGCATTGTGTTATTCCTTATCCTTAATTAAATCTGTTAGGAACAAGTCACAGCAAGCTTACATTTGATAGTATTACTTTATCAGCAATCGCTTTTTTATACTTCAGGATCGCTGAGATGTTGACCCATACAGTCATCCACACAGGTATGTGGAATTCCTTTTTATTTGTTTCCTAAGAAAGTCTCGGCCATTTTTCTTGAATACCTACTGATTTAAAGCAAGCTTTAGTTTCAGTTCTTCATGTAAAGAACTCTCTGCACTCTGTTTCAAAATTTTCTCATCAACTAAGTAAGCAGCTGAGTATTTTATAACATTCTGTAGCTAACTTTTTTTTAAAGGATAAACAAAATGTGTTTAAATATTAAATATATACATTTGTGGAGGACATATTGAGTGGGTCTTTTTCGTTTGGAGGGCCCCCTGCCAGTTGCTGTATTAAGTAATGATTTCCTTTAGATTATAACATGAAAAAACAATCATGCCAAAATGGATATGGTTTATATTTCAATGCAGTTTAATTTTGCCCAAATATGATTATGCTTACTTACCCAACAAATATTCTACTTCTAACGGAATTAATGTGAACAGCATGGATTACACAGTGGGAAATTGGAGATACTTATAGGTAATCAAAAGTAGATCAGATCAATGGAAATACACAATAGATATTAAAATGAAGCATACATTAAAAATTTGAATTTGTAAGTTATTAGTGGCATGTAATATGATTCATTTGTAAAAGAACAAAGCATTAAGGACTAAATCTATCATTTATAACACTCACCATTATGTAGCATGCATGTTTTTGTTCACGACTTGAGAAAGAGAAGGTGGAGGTGAGTGGGCACCAACCTGCATCCTTGTAACACATGCAGTGAAAGAAACTGCTGTAGTTACGGTGCATTTTACACAAAGCCACATGGGTCAGGTTGGCGAATGACAATTATCACAATGTGAATTTGAAAAGATTTTTGAAATTATCTTTTGTAAAGGGCAAGATCTCTTTTTAAGCAGGATAATAAATGTGCACACCTGTAGCAGCTCATACTTAAAACCATTGTCAACAAACCATTTATAATACTGTTGCACAGAAGATAAGGTACACTGACAAAATACTTTTTTAAATAACCAGAGGTGACCAAGTTGAAGGATGCAATAACAACATCACCACAATTACCCCCCAGTTTTTTGTAATCATGAATTCCATTTAAGTTAAGGACTCTTAAGACTTAAAAATAGATAAATAAAAAAAAAAACAGAAACAGATCATAAACTGACTGGAAAATAGTCTGTTTTAAGGATTTAATTTATCTCATCTAGAATTCATTTCCAGCCGTACAATATTAGTTTCATAAATCTTATTTACCATGCTTTCAATGGTTCAACAACCCAACCAAAATCCCCCCAGCCACCCACCACCACCCCCTTTGGCTTATATCAAGTAATGTGGCACTGGCAGATCTGAAAAAAGCTGTGACTGACCTCAAGATGCTCCCTGAGAGAAAAAAAAGAGAGAACACACACAACCAATCTATGAGGTGGTGAGCCTAAAGTGGCATTCTCAGCTGGTACGTAGGGAGGCTTCTGCAGGTGGAAGGCTATGTGAAGATATTGGTACTACAAGCTGCATGCCAGGAAAAGGATCTTTAAGAGACAGTATGGTCTGAGATAGCTAGTCAGTAGATTGACTGGTGGAGCATTTGGTTTTGGGCTTCTGTACCTTTGAGATTTTCCAAATTCTTCTTAGCAAGAAGTCAATATGTCGCCACAGCTGTTTATTGGTCATAACAGAGTTTTACTAAGAGCCACACTGGCCATTGTCCAAGAAAGCCACAGCCTATGAAAAAGATAACAGAACATATATAAGAAATAGCATCTCGCAGTAGTATCTAGCAGTTGCTGAAGAGACATCAAAAATTAAACTTTTTTCATTTACCTTAACACTTTCTTTTTTAATCCTTAAAGTCTTTGTAGATCTTTATGTATTTTCTCAAAGAACACAAATTAAGAAATATTTATAATAGAATGTATACTTTAATATAGCAACTCCTTTCACAGAGAGCATTTATATAAGCATTTTCTTACCTTTTACTCTTTAAAAGACACCCCTGCTGAAGCAATACATCTCTTGCTGTAAAAGGTCCTTTTTCCATATTTACACTGCTGTGAATCTCATGGTTTGTTTATAGAATGAGCAGATTATTCTAACCTTTCAATGAAAAATTATTTCCTTTAACCTAATAGAAGACTGGGAAAGAGACAACCACAACCAGAATGTTAAGTTCCTCAACATTTATAAAAGCTTAGCAAATGCTTCTTCTTCTTCTTCTTTCGGCTGCTCCTGGTAAGGGTTGCCACAGCGGATCATCTTCTTCGATATCATCCTGTCTTCTGCATCTTGCTCTGCTTACACCACCTGCATGTCCTCTCTCACCACATCCATAAACCTTCTCTTAGGCCTTCCTCTTTTCCTCTTGCCTGGCAGCTCTATCCTTAACATCCTTTTCCCAATATACCCAGCATCTCTCCTCTGCACATGCCCAAACCAAAGTAATCTCGCCTCTCTGACTTTGTCTCCCAACCATCCAACTTGAGCTGATCCTCTAATGTACTCATTTCTAATCCTGTCCATCCTCGTCACACCCAATTCAAATCCTAACATCTTTAACTCTGCCACCTCCAGCTCTGTCTCCTGCTTTCTGGTCAGTGCCACCGACTCTAACCCATATAACATTGATGGTCTCACTACTGTCCTGCAGATCTTCCCTTTCACTCTTGCTAATACCTGTCTGTCACAAATCACTCCTGACACTCTTCTCCACCCATTCCACCCTGCCTGCACCCTCTTTCTCACCTCTATTCCACAATTTCTATTACTCTGAATTGTTGATCACAAATATTTAAACTCATCCACCTTCATCAACTCTACTCCCTGCATCCTCACCATTCCACTGACCACCCTCCCATTCACACACACGTATTCTGTCTTGTTCCTACTGACCTTCATTCCTCTCCTCTCCAGAGCATATCTCCACCTCTCCAGGGTCTCCTCAACCTGCTCCCTACTCTCGCTACAGAACACAATGTCATCAGCAAACATCATAGTCTATGGGGACTCCTGTCTAATCTTGTCTGTTAACCTGTCCACTGCAAATAAGAAAGGGCCACTGCAAATAAGAAAGGGCTCAGAGCCGATCCCTGATGTAATCCCACCTCCACCTTGAATACATCCGTCACTCCTACTGCAGTTTTTACCACTGTCACACTTCCCTCATACATATCCTGTACAATTCTTACATACTTCTCTACCACTCCCGACTTTTTCATACAATACCACAACTCCTCTCGAGGCACCCTGTCATATGCTTTCTCCAGGCCCAAAAAGACAAAATGCATCGCCTTCTGGGCTTCCCTATGCTTCTCATTCAACACCCTAAGAGCAAATATTGTATCTGTGGTGGTCTTTCCTATCATGAAACCATAATGCTGCTCACTAATCATCACCTCCCTTCTTAACTCAGCTTCCACTACTCTTTCCCATAACTTCATGCTGTGGCTCATTAATTGTATCCCCCTGTAGTTGCTACAGCTCTGCACATCCCCCTTATTCTTAAAAATCGGTACCAGTACACTTCTTCTCCACTCCTCAGGAATCCTCTCAATTTCCAATGTTCCATTAAACAATCTGGTTAAAAATTCCACTACCATCTCTCCTAAACACCTCCATACTTCCACAGGTATGTCATCTGGACCAACGGCCTTTCCATTTTTTATCCTCTTCATAGCTGTCCTTATTTCCTCCTTGCTAATCCGTTGCACTTCCTGATTCACTATCTCCACATCATCAAACCTTTTCTCGCTCTCATTCTCTTCATTCATCAGACTTTCAAAGTACTCTTTCCATCTGCTCAACACACCCTTCTCACTTGTGAGTTTGTTTCCATCTTTATCCTTTATCTCCCTAACCTGCTGCACATCTTTCCCAGCTCGGTCCCTCTGTCTAGCCAATCAGTACAGGTCATTTTGTCCCTCCTTAGTGCCCATCCTCTCATACAACTCATCATACGCCTTTTCTTTTTGCCTTCTCCACCTCTCTCTTCACCTTGTGCCTTATCTCCTTGTACTCTTGTTTACTTTCTGCATCTCTTTGTTTATCCCATTTCTTCTTTGCCATCCTCTTCCTCGGTATACTCTCCTGTACTTCCCCATTCCACCACGAGGTTTCCTTTTCCTCCTTACTCTGTCCAGATGTCACGCCAAGCACGCTTCTTGCTGTCACTCTTACTACTTCTACTGCAGTTGCCCAGCTGTCTGGCAGCTCTTCACTGCCACCCAGTGCCTGTCTTACCTCCTTCCTAAACTCAACCTTGCAGTCTTCCTTTTTCAACTTCCACTATTTGATCTTTTGCTCTGCCCTCCCTCTCCTCTTCTTCTTAATCACCAACATCATCCTACAGACCACCATCCTATGCTGTCTAACTACACTTTCCCCTGCCACCACTTTGCAGTCTTCAATCTCCTTCAAATTGACTCTTCTGCATAGGATGTAATCTACATGTGTGCATCTTCCTCCACTCTTGTACATCACCCCATGTTCCTCCTTCTTCTTAAAATACACATTCACCACAGCCATGCCCATCCTTTTTGCAAAATCTACTATCGTCTGACCTTCTTCATTCCTCTCCTTGACACCATACTTACCCATCACCTCCTCATCTCCTCTGTTCCCTTCACCAACATATCCATTGAAATCCCCTCCAATCACCACTTTCTGTGCCTTGGGTACACTGTCCATCACCTCATCCAACTCACTCCAGAAATCTTCTTTCTCATCCATCGAATACCCAGCTTGTGGGGCATATGCATGAACAACTTTCATCATCACACCTCCAGTTTCCAGCTTCATAATCATTACTCTGTCTGGCACTCTCTTCACCTCCAAAACACTCTTGACATACTGCTCCTTTAGAATAATCCCTACCCCATTTCTCCTCCCATCCACACCATGATAGAACAATCTGAATCTACCTCCGATCCACCTGGCTTTACTCTCCTTCCATTTAGTCTCTTGCATGCACAATATATCAACCTTCCTTCTCTCCATCATATTGGCTTACTCTCCTCCCTTACCAGTCATACTGCCAACATTCAAAGTTCCTACCCTCAGTTCCACTCTCTTTACCTTCCTCCTGTCCTTCTGCCTCCGGACACGTCTCCCCCCTCTTCTTCTCCTCCTTCGGCCAACAGTAGCCCAAAATTCTGCCAGCATCCTGTTGGCTTACAGTACTGTTGGCGGCCGTAGTTAACCCGTGGCTCAACCGATCTGGTATGGAAATTTGTATCATTGTCCACATATTGATCTTGCAAAATTTTACGCCGGATGCCCTTCCTGACGTAACCCTCCCCATTTATCCGGGCTTGGGACCAGTCATGAAGAAACACAGTGGTTTGTGCATCCCCTGTGGCTGGGTTAAAAGCTTTGCAAATGCATATTTTCATATATCAATCCCTTGATGATGATGATGATGATTCTTTTTCTCCTTCTCCTCCTTCTTCTTCTTCTTCTTCTTCTTCTCCTCCTCCTCCTCCTCCTCCTGTTATAATTACTCACCACAAGTTGAACCTACCATATAAAGCGAATTTATACTGCAATCAATTGAAACCCCTTAACTACAGACAGGAGATTCTCTATTGAACTAATTGTATGACTTCTAAAACCAATTGGCTGCACCAGTGATGATTTAGGTGTGTCATATTAACATGGGTGAAAGTGTTAGTAATACCAAATTAAATCTACTGTGGTTCAGTGTTGCATCTCAATGAAATGTGAAAAGTTCCAATCAATTCTTTTTATTGGCAATAGAAAAACAGAATGATAAGTTATGTTGGCTTCCATGATTTGTTTTCATCAAAACAGCTTTTATTTTATCAGTTAATGACCTGTTAGTTACCATTAACAACTATACTCATCTGTGTTTTTCTGGTTGGTATACCTGTATGCTGGAATAATATTTTAGAATGTATTGTTCCATAAAGTAAACCTGTAAGGTATAAGTAGAGTAAATATGATTTAAAGAAAATGGCAAAACTATTTTAAGTAGTTCTCCTTCTCTTATTAATTTAGATGTTTAGTTGATTCTCTAAGTAAAACATTCTGTAAACTATTGAGTGTTAAGGAAGAGGCATTTAAATGATTGTTTGTGTTAAGTGAAATTAACTCTTGGGCAAAGCCATCAGCAGTGAGTCTGTCTGCGGAGAGAGGGCTGACCATGTCAAGAGGTTTACTTACTTTATCAGCGACATTTATTTCTCTCGTGACTCTTCCTATGAAGCCAGTAGACCAATCGGGAGAGCATGGGGGGTTATTAGGTCACTGGAAAGGAGTGCGTGGCGCCGCTGGTATCTTTGAGAAAGGATGAAAATCCAAGTCTTTAAAATCCTGGTGCTTTCTGTTTTGCTGTATGGTTATGAGACATGGACACCATCCAGTGACCTGTGACGAATACTGGACTCCTTGGGTAGTGTGTCTCTTCAGAGAATTCTTGGGTACCGTTGGCTTGACTTTATGTCGAACGAGCAGTTGCTCACAGAGTCCCAAATGAGGCACATTAACTGCATTGTGATGGAGTGTCAGTTACAGTACTACAGTCATGTGGCGTGATTCCCCAAGGGTAATCTGGCTCGCAGGGTCCTCATTGTTGAGGACCAGAGCAGCCGGACCAGGACAAGGGGACGCCTACTTAACACCTGGCTGGGAAAGATAGATGGTCATTTTCAACCAGGATCTTGAGCTGTTTTGTTATGTGGTGGGTGCGGCAACACGCTGTACCAGTGCCTGCTCCCCAATCTTACCTGACCTGTTAGCTGAAATGAAATGCATAATAAAATAATATTGAATGCCGGTTACAACAGTTTCAAAGTATATGGTTCTCTGGCTTAAGATCTGGGCTGGTAACTTGAAGGTTACTGGTTCGAATCCTGGTATTGACAGCAGGAATGCTACTCCATTGCCCCCTTGAGTAAGGCCCTTAACCTGCACTCTGGCCCCCAAACTCTCCATCTGTTCCTGGGGAGTAAATTGGGGTATTCAAAAAATGACAAATTCCTAATATAAGAAAGTGTATATGGTGAATGATGGATTAAAAACAAATTTGAATTTAGATAATTTTTCTGTTCACCAGAATTAGCAAGGCTTAGCCACTGTACCTGTCTTTGAAGCAGTTATGAAAGTGGATTAATTGATTATGTATTTATTGCACTAATGTGCTCAAATTGAGACACTTGACTCCTTTATGCTTTCAGCCAAGGTGAGAATGCCAAGCACAATTGTGTTTTGCTCCAGGGTTAAGCTAGTCAAGTAGCTATTGAAATTCTGACAAAATTTAAACCTCAACCTTCCAACATAACACCTTATTTCGTAAGCAATGAACACACAACCTAAGAGCATATCAAAAGATGTATGCAAATCACCACATTCAAATATACATACACGAAGCAGCTTTGCCTTTTGTCATTCTTAATTTTGAGAGGAGCTGTCAGCTTGAACAAGAACAGTAAATTGTACATCAGAAACACTAATATACATATTCTTTATTAGTTGTCGAAAATGAAGGAATTACTTTCAGAACAATTATGTTTTTTGAAAATACATAGCTAATGTACTCCTGTGCTATCATTTATAACCTTGAAAGTATATAAGGAAAGATATCCAGTATTAAAGCAGTCTTCAGATATGTGCAGCCCTCTCGAAATAGCTCCTCTTTTTCTACATCTTTTTTGTATTACAGAGCTGTGTTTGAGGGTTGTATCGATTTCCATTCTGTCCTTTGCTGATTAATGTTTCAGGAAGGCGTCAGGTGCATTAGTGCAGAGTTGAATGGAAAGATCTGTGCTGGGTGTTTTTTTTAAGCAATCAAAAACCTATAATTTTTTTCAGGTTATGAATTCATATTATAAGCATTATGCCAAGTTTAATTACTTGTTTATTAATTAATACAGTATACAATACCAGAGCTAAATCAGTGGTCATGATTGGGCTTTCTATCTTCAAAAGCAGTGAGTCAAACCATCCCCCCTATTAAAAAGTCAATTTACAATTTCAAATTAATTGTACACATAATTTTTATTCAACATTTTTACTTCATACAATTGTTAACTCTAAATCCCAGCTGTATACAAGATTTCTGTGGATCATTATCAAAGAGGAAATCTTTGCCATATACTTTTATGTTGAAAAGCTAAATAATGATTTTTTTGTATATAAAGAAACCACAGAGAAACATTTTCAAAGTTAATTAAGATAATTTTAATTGAGTACAAAACAATCGGTATATCTTAGAGAGAGGTAATTAACCACAAAACATTCCTTAATCAATTGTTTAGAAGATGCATGAAATTAAATAAAATGTGTAAACATGAATAAAACTGTGATGGATAAACTGGGCAGAGTTTGACAGAATCAAAGTTCCTATTCTTGTCCCTCCTGAATTTGTATTTCTACCACTTTTTGAAGTTCATTTGTTAATGTAAAAATTATATGACTAGGTACTGTGAGTCCAGTGGAAGTGAGCATGGTCGACGTCACATTGTTATTGGATTGATTTTCTCTACTAGTATTATTTAGTTTGGACTTGTGGCAGAACTGAGAGATATCCCAGCAACTTCTGGTGCAAAATAGCTATTGTACTGACACACGTATTGTGTTATTTTGTGTATTTTTGTTTGCTTGTGAAAAAAAATGATTATGTTGCTGTGAAAGGTGATATATAAAATGAATAATATAATTTACAAATATTTACCTAAGAATAACAGGTTTTGACAGTTTTATGTTGTGGCTTTCACAAAGTTCACCAGGGGATTTGGAACCTGTACAATTGTCCATAGAACAAGGTTTAAAAGACCCAGTTTTACATGAAGTTTGATTTTAATATCTAGTTTGAATAATGCTGATCAGTAGTAGCATTATTTCTTTCTATTTCTTTCTATTTCTAAGGCACCCACAATACCTAATTGTCCATAGATTGGTTGTAGAGTAATTCCAAAGAAATTTCAAATAGGTTCTCCAAAACAACAGATTATCTACAAATAAAAAATAAATAAATCAGGGACAGTCTAGCAACAGCCAGTCTTCCCATGAATGCACATCATGCTTTAACCAAAAGGTCCTAAAGGAAATCAGTAAGAACCTCCAGTTAATAATCAACAGGCATCTTGTCACAATTAACAGGGTGCAGAAGTCATAAAGTGGCTGATTTAACAGGGTTTACAAGTGAGTTTTATATGGCTAGAAAAATGGGAGAAGCCTCTGCTCCCAAAAAAAAAAGAACAAATTGTAACTTCACACCCTGATGTTTTTTAAAGAAGTTTTGTGCCCTAGAAAGACAAATGAAAATTTTTTTTTTAATGCCAGAGGTTATATTGTGCACAAACCACAAACCTTCAGAAGAACATAATTTTAGTTATAAAGCACCTTTTCTCTTGCCTTTTAACTGGTTATGCCTGTACCTCATGCTTATGGTAAAACTGGAATCTTCTCTATCAGTGTGGCGTGAAAAACGTCACTGTGATTTATGCTTTATATGGCTTCACGGACAAATATCACCTATTTTTGTTGTATTTACATATTTAGGCATAGGTCTTCTTGCATGTTGTGAACACTGGTCTGGACACAGACAGACAGACACGTGTAAATCACCCCACACACGTTTATTTGCCATATTTACAATAAAGTGCTCACACAAACCCCAAAGTCCCCAACAGTCCTGACCACACAGTCCAATGCCTTTCTCTCTTCAGGCCACCTCCTTGCCTCCTCCAAGACCTTGTCCTCTTCCACCCGACTGTAGCCGTCATATGAAGGGAGGCGGCCCCTTTTATATTCCCCTGGATGAGCTCCAGGTGTGTTCCGGCAATCTTTCACCGACACGCCTCAGTGTGGCGGAAGTGCTGGCTGCATCCGCCGGGTATGGCGGAAGTGCTGAGGTCCAGGGCTCCAAAGGCATAGGGATGCCCCCTGGTGGTGACCACAGGCCCCTACAGGGTTGAGCTTCAAAGCTCTGTACCCGTGGCCCCCAAAGGTACCAGGGCGGCAGCCCCCACATGGTCTGGGGAAGGCGTAAGCCCTCCTCCGGTCCTCCTGGGCATTCCAGCCGGGTCGAGCCATCCCCCCCCCCAACAGCCATCTCCAACAATGTATACAACATATAAATGTGAAAGAAAGCTACATCATATGGACTGTATGAGAAGACTCCTGTTTAAATATATCAAAAACATGATAAAGTTAGATATCCATCATAAGATCTTTATATAACTAAGAATTTGCTGAAATTTCTCGTTACAGAGAGCAGCAGAAATAAGATGCTATTTGACTAGTGCATCATTTGTTGAACTGTGTAAGAGCCATTTTCCTAGTTCTATAAAATGTATGAATATTTACTAGATGATAATGCATAAAATATGGGAGGTTCCTATAACCCCCGTGAATAGAAATGAGTTGGTATTTTCCTCTCATTTCTAATAGTTTTGAGCAAACAAAGTTCTCCAGTTAGTGTCTAGCCTTGCCTTGTGTAAGGTACAGAGGCATACGGTTTTTTAACCGTGTCCTTGTTTGTGCTCACGTTCGTGCTTGCGCACCTGGGTGCATGTCTATGTGCCAACGGCCTACGGGCCTTTTGAGTGTGAAGTAACTCTTAAAATAAAAGATTTAAGTGTTGAACCGTATGTTTAAGGCATACAGAAGAAGAAATTAAGAACTTTTAAGTACAGAAATAACCAAAGCTTCTTAAGAAAAACTAAGTCTATAGAAGATACATTTTTTCCTTTTTTTGCCTTTATTCTATGTGTGTAACTATTTTTCTTTTTATTCTTGTGTGGATTATTTGCTTTTAACTTTCACTAAATATTTTAAAACAAACTTTTGGACTGTGAGATTTCTTTGACACGCGTCTTACCCGTGTCTGACTTCGCCTTATACATCGGCAGCTACACTAAAGTTAAAAAACCAGCCTGAAGTTTTGAAACCTGCTTAAGATCTGAACCTGTCAAGGACTTAAAGTTTAAAATTGCCTTGGATTATAAAAGAAGGCAAGCCTGCATTTTCAACGCCATGGCATCTGAGTCCGGGAGCCGGAGAGCATTTCAAACCCCCATTGAAAGTAACAGTGGTGTGAGTTGAAGTCACGACGATCATGATGTTTCAATGGAAGATCATCTTCATGACGACATAAAGCCATCCAATTCATTAACAACTAAACTTCAATCCGAAATGGACTGCAAATACAAACAATTATCTAGTGTGATGAAGACCGTGACAGATTTACAAAAAAATGAATTTAACTGTGAAGCTATAAAATCGATCATCGAGAACTCATTCTTTAACCAGAGAATGGAATATTGAGAGTTAGAGGAAGGCTCAGCAAATCAGCAATGCCAGAAGAGGCAAACCACCCTGCAATCATTCAGAATAATTCACATATTGCTACTCTCATTATGCAACAAGTTCATAAAGAAATTGGACATTGTGGGTGTAATTACAAGATGCTACACCCTGAAACTCCTGGGTAAGCACAATGCCAATTGCAAAAGGGGCAGTCAGAAGAGTTTGTGTGCAGATCCAGACCAGCTCACTGGACAGACTTGTGAACAAACTGTGCCTGTTCCAGGAAGCAACAATGATTAAAATGACTCATTTTCTTTTTGCATGCCTAATTTTAAAGCTTTTTAAATTTAGTGCTTGTGTTTATACACTAGAGTTTAAGCTATAAAGTTTCCTAAGCTTAGTATTTGTGTTTTTATAGTAGAAACTAAGTTTAAGCTTCTTAAGGTTTATTTTAAGTTTGGTAAAGTAATGAGAGCTCTTATTAAGTAAAGTTAAGTAATTGATTTCTGCCCTAGCATAAACAATTAGGGGCAGGATGTGTAAGAGCCATTTTCCTAGTTCTATAAAATGAATATTTACTAGATGATAATGCATAAAATATGGGAGGTTCCTATAACCCCCGTGAATAGAAATGAGTTGGTATTTTCCTGTCATTTTCTAATAGTTTTGAGCAAACAAAGTTCTTCAGTTAGTGTCTAGCCTTGCCTTGTGTAAGGTACAGAGGCATACGGTTTTTTAACCATGTCCTTGTTTGTGCTCACATTCGTGCTTGTGCACATGAACGTGCCTGGGTGCATGTCTATGTGCCAACGGCCTACGGGCCTTTTGAGTGTGAAGTAACTCTTAAAATAAAAGATTTAAGTGTTGAACCGTATGTTTAAGGCATACAGAAGAAGAAATTAAGAACTTTTAAGTACAGAAATAACCAAAGCTTCTTAAGAAAAACTAAGTCTATAGAAGATACATTTTTTCCTTTTTTTTGCCTTTATTCTATGTGTGTAACTATTTTTCTTTTTATTCTTGTGTGGATTATTTGCTTTTAACTTTCACTAAATATTTTAAAACGAACTTTTGGACTGTGAGATTTCTTTGACACGCGTCTTACCCGTGCCTGACTTTGCCTTATACATCGGCAGCTACAAACTGATTTCTGTAAACAATATTTGAACAAAAATTAAAAAGAGAAGTTAACTCACCTCATTGTCTATTACATTAATTTAACATGATCAAGCAATCCATCCTTTAGACTTTTTATCCTTGCCAAGTTATCTGGACAAGCCAAGAAATCAGCAACAGATAAAAAATGTAACTATGATGTTGTTTTTCTTGTTGGACCAGAGACAGTTGTTCTGATGATGCAACACCTTCTTCTGTCTTAATAAATGTCTGTTTGAAGAAGTTATTAAGTGTAGACTAAAAAAAAAAAGCTATTGATAATGAGTGACAAGTGAGGGGTTAAAACATAATGGGGTAAGGGACAGCCTTGTCTGTTACAAATATAAATCTGAAAGAAATTGTAGTAGTGGTGGCAGTAGTACTTTAGTACCTGGGTTAAAAAATCTCCTTTATAAGTACGAAGCTCCTTTATAATGTCAGAATAAAATGTGCCACCGTCAGAGGTGGGTAGAGTAGACAAATATTGTACTCAAGTAAGAGTAGCTTTACTTCAAAATAATATTACTCAAGTAGAAGTAAAAAGTAGCCCACCAAAAACTTACTCAAGTAAGAGTAAAAAAGTACTTAGTGAAAAGACTAATCAAGTACTGAGTAACTGTTTGAACATAATAAATGATTTATTTTTTAGAAATGTTGTAATAAGACAGACAAAAATATAAAATAATGTGCAAATTCAGCTATTTCTAATTAATAAAATAAAAAAGAGTAAAAATAAATCACATCTTTACAAAATAAAGATGCACAAATAACACAAAGTTCCAAATCTCAGTTTTTCACAACAAAGCTTTTGAAGCCGATACCTACAGTAGGCAACATGAACAGTGCAAACTACTTACAGTGACGAGATATCCTGTAAACTGACAGTATAATACTGCATATGTACTCTCTGGTGTAGCAGGTCCGCGGCTTCAAAAAAAAAAAGGCCAGTTTCAAATCCATAAAGCCGTGTCACTCTCTGTGGGCGCAATTGAATGACCACGGGGAGTTAATGAGGTAGTTGGAGCAAGTCGCACCTGCACGTACGGGTCCAATTGTTCTCAATTGCTTTATTAGCTTCCTGCGGCGTGTGATTAAAGCCCACGGAGACGGGAGTGTATATATACGGGTCAGCACAAAAAAGAAGGGGGAATCAAAGAAAAGGAGAAAAGACATGAGGTTAAAAGACATGAAAGGCAGGCTTGGGAATGACAATCTGGTTCTTGCAGTGAAGCTGTGACCGTTTAGCAGTGAACAGGAGCCCCGCATGACTAAAAAGTCTCTGACAGGCTGCAAGACGCAGGAAGTTTGTGGGTGGTTATGTGACTGCATGGCTATGTCTGATTAGTGAAACAGTCATGCAATAGATACACTGGCAACTTCTCTCTTGCAAAAAGATAGTTTAATGTATAAATGGAAAAAAGTAACGAGTTGAGTGTTGCCCAATGTAGTGGAGTAAGAGTAACATTTCTTCTTCACAAATGTACTCAAGTAAAAGTAAAAAGTATGATGCAGTAAAACTACTCTTAGAAGTAAAATTTTTTTAAAAAAGTTAATCAAGTAATTTGAAATTAATAGGAAACTAAAAAAAACTCCAAGATGGATTAATAAAGATTTAAAAAAGAAGTTGCAAAGGAAAAAACTGCTGTATAAGGCATATAAGACTAATGACTGCAAAGTGAATCGTAGAGCGTATGAGAATATGAGGGCAACCATTAAGAAGGATATCAGGGAGGCTAAAAGACAGTTGGAGAGGAATATAGCAGATAAGGCGAAAGAAGACCCCAAGAGATTCTTTCAGTATTTTAGTAGTAAAAGAACAGTCAAGGAGGAGGTCAAGTTCATCAGGAATAGTAAAGGGGAATTAAAAGATACAGACAATGAAATAGCAGATGCCCTAAACTTACATTTTTCTGAGGTGTTTACAAGTGAGCAAGTGGATAACCTCCCAGAGGTAAATGCAACTAGTAAGGAGGTACTGAGGGATTTGGAAATTGTAGAGGGAGAAGTGCTGCTCAGATTAAATAAGATGAAATCAAACAAGTCACCAGGCCCAGATAATATTTATCCTCGTGCTCTTAAGGGAGGCTAGTGAGTACATATATAAACCCTTGACACATATTTTTAGGAGGTCACTGAGCACTGGAGAGATTCCGAAGGACTGGAAAATGGCAAATATCATTCCATGGGTGACAGGGCAGATCCAAGCAACTATAGGCCAGTAAGCTTAACATGCATCACAGGAAAATTAATGGAAGGAATTATTAAGGATAAGATTGAGCAACACATGGCAAGGACAGGAGTTATTCTGACCAGTCACCATGGGTTCAGAAAAGGGAGATCGTGTTTTACTAACATGTTGGAATTCTATGAGGTTGCAACAAAACCATACGATCAAAGTGGAGCTTATGATATTATTTATCTGGACTTTCAGAAAGCATTTGATAAGGTGCCACATGAGAGGTTGGGCATCAAGTTAAAAGAAGTGGGAGTTCAGGGTGATGTTTTTAGATGGGTGCAGAATTGGCTCAGACACAGAAAGCAGAGGGTGATGGTGCGAGGAACCTCATCAGAACTGGCCGATGCTAAGAGTGGTGTTCCACAGGGTCAGTGCTAGGGCCGCTGCTATTTTTAATATATATAAATTATTTAGATAGGAATATAAGTCACAAGCTGGTTACGTTTGCAGATGATACCAAGATAGATGGATTAGCAGATGATTTGGAATCCGTTATATCATTACAGAAGGACTTGGATAGCATACAGGCTTGGGCAGATTTGTGGCAGATGAAATTTAATGTCAGTAAATGTAAATGTAAAGTATTACACATAGGAAGTAAAATTATTGGGTTTGAATACACAATAGGCGTTCGGAAAATCGAGAGTACACCTTATGAGAAGGATTTAGGAGTCATAGTGGACTCTAAGCTATCAACTTCCCGACAGTTTTCAGAAGCCATTAAGAAGGCTAACAGAATGTTAGGTTATATAGCATGATGTGTGGAGTACAAGTCCAAGGAGGTTATGCTCAACCTTTATAATGCACTGGTGAGGCCTCATCTTGAGTACTGTGTGCAGTTTTGGTCTCCAGGCTACAAAAAGGACATAGCAGCATTAGAAAAGGTCCAGAGAAGAGCGACTAGGCTGATTCCAGGACTACAGGGGTTGAATTATTATAGGAAAGATTAAAAGAGCTGAGCCTTTACATTTTAAGCAAAAGAAGATTAAGAGGTGACATGATTGAAGTGTTTAAAATTATGAAGGGAATTAGTACAGTGGATCGAGACTTGTATTTTAAAATGAGTTCATCAAGAACATGGGGACACAGTTGGAAACTTGTTAAGGGTAAATTTCACACAAACATTAGGAAGTTTTTCTTTACACAAAGAACGATAGACACTTGGAATAAGCTACCAAGTAGTGTGGTAGACAGTAAGATGTTAGGAACTTTCAAAACTCGACTTGATGTTTTCTTGGAGGAAACAAGTGGATAGGACTGGTGAGCTTTGTTAGGCTGAATGGCCTGTTCTCGTCTAGAATGTTCTAATGTTCTAATGTTCTAAAGTAAATCTAACGGAGTAAATGTAACTCGTTACTACCCACCTCTGGCCACCGTGAATGTGCATGCACCCATGTGATAGAGTGCCATGTTAGTTTTTTTGCAGCATCCTTTCAATTCATTGTCTGTCACTGATATTGTGCCTTCTGTAGAAGGCAAAGTAGTTACATGTGAGTACTTAGCTATTTCATGTGTACTAATTATACTCCTACTTACACTACTTATTTTAAAATCTATGTAAAATTAATACAATGTATTTTGTTCAGTATGCCATAAAAACTTAAAGCAATATATTTAGAAACTAAAATGCAAATTATAAAAGAGGGTAGGAGCTGGAGAAATGAAATGCCTCATACTGTAGCAGAATTACTGAAGTTAGCAACCGGCCATGGAAGAACATAGCATGAAGAGAAGGCATGGATAGAGAGCATTTACCTGCAAGCAAGACAAATTTTCCTCTGCTAAAATCATATGGCCTGCATGGTTTGCAACCAATGAGTCTCCTTAAGAATTGTAGCTTAGATTGGTTCATGGAGTAAGGAGTGAGATCAAGTTGGTGGCATGAACGGGCAGACAGTGGACAAAGCAATGGGAATGTGTGGAGCTGCATTGAAACAGCTGTGGAAGATTGGAGTGGTGACAACATTTGAGAACGAAGGTTTAAAGGCCACTGCTCCCAGCACTATCTAAAATGTAAATCTATTACTCCACCTTTCACACCTCAAGGTTGGTACAAAATATATCCATATTCCTCCTGTGGAATACCTCTGATAAATGAAGTTTCTTTTAACGAACTAAAGTCCTGGAATGCATCTACTTCATTATCTGATGTATTATTTAATTGTCACATGTACAGTAAAATTCTTACTTACATATGTACCCAACATGCAACTCTTCACCACTCCCCACATCATGATAAACAAGAATGTATTAAAATACAGAACATGATTTTCTTTAATAGTGTGGTAAAAACAGGGCACTCTAGCCACCCCAACCCAACACAGACAGATGCAGGAGGCAAAACTGCAAAGCATTCATGCTTTATTTTTATTTTTCCTTGTGGGAAATGTCTTCCCCGTCTCCCACAAGCACAACACAACTCTCTCTTCTTCTTCTCCTCTTTCTCTTTTTTGCCTCCTCCACTCCTCCGGGCAAGCTTTTCTCTCTCTTCCCGCTCTCCGAGTTGTGGCTGCTGGCTCCTTTTATAAGGTACCCAGAAGTGCTCCAGGTACATGTTGCCCTACTTCCAGCAGCACTTCTGGGCGTGGAGGAAGAGCTGCTCTCCAGGGCTCAGCAGCTGCACCACCACCCCCTGGCGGCACCCACATATCCCAAAAGGGCTGTATTCAACTCCAACTCCCATGGAGCCCAGCGGGAGTCTGAGGCACTGCTGCAACCCAGGGGGGCTGCCACCTAGTACTCCGGGGAAGGTAATGCTCTGACCACACTTCCTCCCCCAGTATTTCCAGCGTGGGGGTGTACCGGCCATCCTCTACAATAGAAAATAAAAATCAGTTTACCTGATGTACTGATGAAGCACACCAAGCAGTAAATTAAGAGCACTTTACAAAGATAAATTGAAGTAAACTGAATAATCATTTTAATTAACAAAATCTTTGCCTCTACTGTTAGATTCCTTATTTGATACAAATTGATTTTTCTATCCTTTCCTCAAATTTTCACCAAACAACCAAGTTGGTGAAGACTATTTCCATGGGGAAAAATAAAGAGCCTTAATCATGTTAATATAACCCTCATTAAAGTCCCTTGAGTACATCTGCCAGAAAAAAAATCTACTTTATATACTTAAAAATCTTCTTTGTGTCAAGTGAAAAAAGGGCTGGAGGGTCAGACAGGCTGAAGGCAATATCAATAATGTGCAGGAGAAAATGAATATTATCCATTGCACGGCTAGAGCTAATGAAACCAGTCTGGTCAGGGGGAGTCAGTGGATATCCAGTTACGAATGCTATGCTAGAAGCTTTGTCAGCAATAAAAACGAGGCCATGTCAGTCATCGAGTTTGTATGTGACTTGGAAATGAAACCATAATTTAGCCTGAAATGAGAATGATACCATAGGAGACAAATTAAAATACAGTAGCAGAGGGATTCAACAATCTAGCCACCAGGGGGGCTACCAGACCGACTTGGTGCCAGTCATAAGAATAGAGTGGGTTAGTGTCAGGAAGGGCATCTGGCTGTAAAACGTAGTCAAAACCTTAACGATGGAATCAATCCAATAAGCTTCAGAAAATGGTAGGGCTTACCCTTTAGACAATGTTTAGGTGCCTTGCCTAACCCCTGTGGTAAGTGAGCAAAGGCTACAGGACCAATGGCGGGCCTGGCTAAAGAAATAAGTCCAGAAGAAGAAGACAGGAGAGGAGAAAGAAAAGTGTAAGTGAAAGGTAAGAGTGGGGTCACTGAATGTTGGGACAATGACTGGGAAAGGAAGATAGTTGGCATATTTGATAGAAAAGTGGAAGTGTTCTGTGTGTGTAGAAAACTAGATGAAAGGGTAATAAGGCAAGAGATTTGGGAGGATACTTTGATGTACAGTCAGACAGTAGTTTTTGCCATGGCATCTTATTTGGTAATACTTAATGCAAATAATACTTAATGCATTTGTTTGAAAAGAAAGTAAACCAGCTTGTGACTTACAGTTAGTGGAGGAAGTGAAAGTCAAATAGATTTTCTGATGTGTAGAAGATCTCAGTTGAAAGAAATAAAGGTAATAAATGGGCAAAATGTGATGTGCAGCATAAAGTGGTGGTGATGGACTGGGAGGTCAGAATCAGCAGGAAAATAAAACCAGAGCAAGCAGGACCAAGGATAAAATGGTGGAGATTAAGAAGATCTTAAGAACAGATTTAGGGAGAAAGTTTTAAATGAAGTGCAATAATTTGAGGGTGTGGAGGAAAGATAGCAAATTTGTATTACGAGAAGGTGAAGAGGTGTTGGGTATGATGATAGGAAGGAGCCCATCTGGGAACAGAAAAATATGGTGTGATAACGGCTAAGAAGGAAGCAAAGAAGACATGGAAGGGAGAAAGACAGAGAAATGTAGACAAAACAAGGAGGTAAAGAGGGCAGTGGCAAGAGCCAAGGCACACGCTTTGGAGAAGGCATAAAAAAACTTGAAACAAATGAAGGAGTGATAATGTTTTTTTAGAATACCAAAGGCTAGGAACAATGCTGGGAAGGATTTTAGACAGATGAAAGATGAGCAAGTGTGATCTTGAGAAATCATGACAGGATCACGAATAGCTGCAAGATGTACGTTTAAAAGCTGTTGAATGAATAAAATCCAAGGGCAGTATTTCTGAATGGAGTCCCAAATGAAGGGCTAGTACCAAGGATAAGGAGGGAGGAAGTAAAGGAGGCAACTGAAAAGATGGAAAAATGGAAGGCAACAGGACCAAATGAAATACCAGCAGAGATGTGGAAGAGTTTAGGGGAAGAGGGGGTAGATGTGTTGTGAGATCTAATGCAGAACATGTATGAAAAAGAGAGAATACCAGAGGGTGGAGGAATAACGTGATTGTAACCATTTATAAGAAGAAGGATTGTGTAAGCTAGAGAGGTATAAAGCTAATGTCACAATCAATGTAAATTTGGGAAAGGGCTATAGAGAGAAGGCTTAGGGAAGAGAGCACCATATTGGAAGAGCACTTTAGTGATTTAAATTTGGTAAAAGAACAGGATTTCATAACTTTAATTTCTTACATGAATCCTACTACTTGTTCCTTAGGCTTAGTATGAACTAAACTACCAAAAAGCTCAATGGATATTCTGTACCTATTATTAGCACTATCAATAGTTCATTGCTGAACCGCACAGTTCCTGATGAACTAAAAGTGAAATTTATTAGACCACTAGCAAAATACCCGCGCTTCGCAGCGGAGAAGTGTGTTAAAGAAGTAATGAAAAAGAAAAGGAAACATTTTGAAAATAACATAACATGATTGTCAATGTAATTGTTATGAGTGTTGCTGTCATACATATACATATACATATATATACAGTATATATACATATACATATATATACACATACACATATACATATATACATCTATATACATATATACACATATATACATATACATATATATATACACATATAAATATATATATATAAATATATATATATATACACACACACATATACACATATACATACATACATACATACATATACACACACATATATATATATATATATATATATATATATATACTATTTGGGGTACGAGCAGCTGTTGCTGGGGGTGCCAGAATCCATCGAGGAAGAAAAATGAAAAACATTTGTACAAAATCTTAATTTATCTATCCATTCCTAAAAAATTAAATGGGCAGGCTATTTCGTATCAGTGCAACACGCTGCTTGTTAAAACGAATGACTCCCGCTCTTACGTGCACTTAGTGCTGCGTGGGTATTATGAATTATTGTATCTGTTCAAGTTCTATTTAAATTTTAAATATAAGTAATTTTTATTTAGTCGACAGAAATATGTTTGGTAGGAATGTAAGTTAAATTTAGTCATCATTGCATAAATTTTTCTTCACCATAGAAATTTAAAGACTAAATTCAACTTACATTCCTACCAAAGATATTTCTGTCGACTAAATAGAACCTACTTATATCCAAATAGAACTTGAAAAGATATATTTTTTCGAATCTGATCGCGCATTGTAGAGCGACTTGACGCACACCACATCGAGCCTGCGAGCTATTGAGCTGTCGCCTGCCTGCCTCAATAAGTGACCCTCACTTCGCTCTTACTTTTTTACCGTTCATTTAATCATGGGTAGTCGTGAAAAAAATTAGAAAATGGAAGGAGGATTACACTGAGTAAGGCTTTACCAAAACAATTATTGATGGCGAATAAAGTATCCATTATTCATAAAGCTTTAGTTGGTGATCTGTTTTTCTGCGTTAACATCATATTTTTTCATACTTCTTCTCAAACCAAGGGGGTGCGAGGGTAAAATAAATCAGGAAGCGCTGATTTATATATATTGAATATATTGAAATAGTTTTATTGTCAAATAATGCAAACAATACGCGGCACGTGTTTCGCCTTAATTCTGGGCTCATCAAGCGTACACATTCACTGCACCCCCCTGTCGGGAATCAAACCTGGGACATCAGCGCTACAGGCGAAGCCTCTCGTGTTGCGCCATGGCGTGAGGTTCGTTTATTTGACAGTATGTAGATCGGGAGATTATAATATATATATATATATATATATATATATATATATATATATATATATA
>JANRMT010062792.1:112002100-112014609 GCA_026402145.1 Polypterus bichir lapradei | reverse complement strand
TTTCTTTCTTTCTTTCTTTCTTTCTTTCTTTCTTTCTTTCTTTCTTTCTTTCTTTCTTTCTTCTTCATTCTTCACCAAACACATAGCAAAGTTTTATGCATGCTGTCCTCACTTATATTTTCTTGTTTAGGCTGGTGCAAATCATTGTCTTTTATCATCTTATCTAACATAACTGCTGTCCTGAGACTTTGGATTTCCTCCACTTGGACATGATGGGCTCCTGTCAGCAAGCAACTTTCACTTTCACAAGTGTAGGCATGCAAAAACCCACTTATAGGTAGTGCTATGCAGCCTGTCCAAAACTTGCTTCACCTCACAGCTTTAGGAATTCCTTCTTTCCCCCTAACAGCCTTTCGTTCGCAATGAACGGTTTCTTTAAATGACAATATCTTTTCATCAATTTAACATTTGCTTCTAACAACAACAGTATGTATTTCTAGCACACATTTTAATACAAAACATGTAGCTCAAAGTGCTTTACAACAAGTAAAGGAGATTATCACAATTATAAAACAATAAATAATATATAAATAAAATACACAATACAAATAAACACACCAAAAATAAAATAAAAATGGTAGAGTCCCTAACAGAATTCAGCTTAAGTTAAGTTACTTCTGACTTTTAAGTCTCTTATAGATGTAATGGTCCAATGTTATGGTCAAGTGGCCAGGGAAGGAGAGGAAAACAAAAACTCCAGCTGGCAGGATGCTTAAGAAAATAAACCTCAAATAGTTTCATCAACAAAAGGCATTTCAGAATTTAGGATTATTTTTAACTCATGTTTCAAATTCTAGGTCAAAATGGATTCAAAAGAGTACATCTTCAGGTTTAGAACTGCACAGAGATACACAGCACAGGGATACAGTGGTTGACAAAGCTGGCTAGGTTCTTCTCAGATACCTTCTCCGCCCCCAATGCTGCCTTTTCAGGCTCAAACCCAGCAAAAGCGTGTTCTGTCCTGTCATCGCTGCCGATCCGTTGGTTCCTCCCGGCAAGAGCACACTCCTGATCATGGTGGTTGCTCCTGCTACTTAGATGTTCAACAGGAGTGACTACTCAGCCCTCTTCTCAGAGCCGGCCACACGCTCCTTCTTGGGGCTCCACTCCCGTCTGCCTGCTTCCTCTCATTACACCTGCTCACTCTCTCTCATGATCCTGCCATGATCTCTTCTTCCTTTCTTTAACTTTCATTCTCTCTTCTTGTGCCTTTCTTTTCCATTTTCTTTTTTCTCCCTTTTCCTGCATTCCCCTTCTATATGCCGGGGAGTGGTTACATGTGTGATCTCCTGATTGCGGCCCCGGGATGATAATGAGACAATTAGACTGCCCGCACATGTCAGCAAGGCAGCTCATAGTCGGCCAACCTCCTCGAACCAACCCGAAGACAAGCTGTCCTCACAGACAATTGCTTCCACCTGCTCCCCACCCCAGCACGAGTGCTTTCATTATTTATTTATTAAAATGGACAGTTTTTCTGAGCCACAGACCTGCTATACCACAGGCTCTTTCTATAGGAACTGTGTCTTTGCTAAATCCTATGGCCCTGGATATGCTTTTGGCAGCCCAGGGAAGCACCTGCAAAGTGATAGCGCAGAAGTGTTGCTCGTACATTCCTGACACTACTCACAGTATATCTGACATGGCCTATAAGATTCTTCATGTGACTGATCTGGTTTTTGCTCCCAACTGGACATCAGAAGGGAATGCTGACTGGTTTAATGAAATTCTTTCTTTTTTACCTAGCCTAGTAAAAAGCAGTCTTTGTTACTCTAATAATGTTTGTCTTCGTCATTCTATTATGCCACTGTATTTTTAAATGTACCAGGTGAATATTTATGCATCCTGTCACAAAAATCACAGTACAGACTTCTGCCCCCTCCCGATATTGGTTATGTTGCCCTGTCATTTGAACTGCCTTATGCCAATGTAGACCTACCTGAATCATTTGCTTAAAGTAAATGATGATTGATTATGCTGTTCTAGAAGAACAAAAGGGGGGATTGTGAGAGCTGATTTTTACTGATAATTATTGTTTCACAAATGTATTATATATAAATTATATTGAATGATTTCTGTCCTTGCTGACTGTTAGCTTTTGCCTTTAGCATTTTAATTAAAGCCTGTTGATCTGTGACCCAGTCCTGCAACTTCTTTTCTGCATGGACGAGTATTGATAAGAAAATCAGTATAATCTAGTGTAGCAGAATCCTGACTCCAAGGGTCCTGTTTATCAGTAACTAGCAAGGACATGAGTAATGAAACTAATCACATACTTCTGTAATTGACAAGTGTATTTAAGAAGCATTACCACCATACAGTATGTTAAGTCAGTCATATATTTCCATGTATGTGTCAATAAAGGTATTATTCTCTTCCTGGACTGGGTTCATGATTTAACTTTGGTAGTAGTCTGAAATATGACAGAAGTTGCAGGATATACCAGTGTTTAAGAATACTTAATTTGATTGTACTGAAATGTACAGAGTATTATAGAGTGCATGGCAGTACATTGTTGGGACTTGGTGGAAAACAACGATATATCTTTATGTGTATATAAGGCTGTTTTGTAAGCCTTCTTAATAATGTTTTGCTTATATCCCTTCCACATATCTTTGATACAAATTGTTTGCCTGAGACGAGTAGTCCCAACTGCTAGAGCAAATTTTACAATATCACAGAAACTGCAAAATAGCTCTAAGGTGAAAGCTTAATGCCAGCAGCAGCATATTCCTATCTGTAGGTTTATGATACACCTTACACATAAATTCAGTGTATGCATATTCCACTAAGACATCCAGAAAGGAATCTGATGCTTGTTGTAATTTAACATGAAGTTCAAAATCGGATCACACTCAATAAGAAAGTTGTGGAAAGACATCAGTGGGTCAATGAAGCATTTCCATATCTTAAATATATCATCAATGTATCTGACTCAAAGGGCAACATGTGGGTGAAAAGGATTAGAGTCAGCATACACATTTACTCGTATCTCTTCATAGTTAGCCACATACAGATTAGCAATGGCTGAATGCAATTCCCATTGCTACACCATTATGCTCTTAATAAAAACTTGCTAAAATAGAAGCAGTTCCATTTCAGAGCCATATCTACAAGAAACAGAATGAAGTTGCAATAGGATGTGTATAGGATGTAAATTCACCTAAATGTTTAGAAGAGATTTGCATTTTGTCACAATGAATTATTCCAAGGCCACCTCCTCAACCAAAATCTTTAGATTTATGAAGGAATGTTTATCCATCTGGTGATGCCTCAGCTAGGGGAACAGTGTCAGATGTACTAAGCCAGGTTTCAGTGAGGAGACAGAGATCAGATTTTGTACTTAATATATCATTTACCAAAACAGCCTTACTTCCAAGTGAGTGAATGTTTAATAAGCAGCATTTAAAACTGCATACTTCTTTCTGAACTGGTGATAAATTAACTGATGATATTTTTTTGTTTTCATTTAAACTAAGTTACTATTACAGGTGCCCCTGGTGGAGGGTCTGGTTTTATCTCTTGGTCTAATTATATACCTTATTATTTGGTTTTCAAATAATTTAAAGTTTGTATCATGATTAAATTTATAGGATGCCCCAAAACAGGAATTATGGGTAACATCTACAGGATAGTAACAGGTGGGATAAACAACAGCCTGTGATTTAAGATCACAAGACTGTGGCCTGGATGGTTCTCTAATCAGTCAGCCAGGCAAGTTTGCTGCCATATTTTGGGGTAATACAAATGATCACCTCCAATTAGGATGAAGACCATCTCTCTTGAAAAGTCCTGGCCTTTCCCAATAATCATTGTTCACAAAGGCTACACTTTTACTTGCAAACCAGATTTCTAGCCATCAGTGAAGGGAACACAATCTACTATAAATCACATCTTCTCTACATAATCTTGGTAAGGGGACAGATACAATTAAATTCTGACATTTTCTTTTGGTTTCAGTGTATAGAGAGACAAGGTTCCCCTTTAATAGTCCCAGAGTGCTGTAAATAAATATCTTTAGTGCCGACATACAGCAATAAGATAGATACATCATCATCAGTGACATGATCCAACTGGGTCTCCATGTCACAAATCTTTGTCCCTGGGAATCATTTAACATTAACTGCTGGTTTAACATAGTTTGGAATTCTAACATTCCACACTAGGGAATCACCAACAATGAGCACTTTATTGTTCTCAGGTGTTGGCCGGAAAACCTGAACTATACATGCTGCAGGAATACAAAATATAAATGTTTCTTCGACGGGAAGAAAACAGATGGAACTTAGGTTTAGTGCTGAGTTAATCTTTCTCCTTTTCTGCTTTAGCTGCGATGCTTTCCATGCTCAGCTGAATCACCAGGGGCCTCATGTATAAATTGTGCGTACACACAAAAATGTTGCGTCTGCCCATTTTCCACGCTCATATTGTGATGTATAAAAACTAAACTTGCTGTAAAGCCATGCACATTCTCATGCCAGCTCAAACCATAGTGTATGCAAGTTTTCAATGAAGTTTTGCGAACTGTCGGCACCCAGCATCAAAGCAATGCTACTGTTCCTGGGTGGCTTCCTTTTATTTTTTAGATTCACATCCCTGATGCGGCTTTATTAAATACACTGATATTAACCACTTATCATTTTTAGTTTAAGGCATCTGAGTGTAATCAATCTGTAACCATATAATAGTGCACAGAATGGCCAAACTATTCCAAATACTATAGTTGCTTTAGTGTTGTTACTTTCAGTGCACCACTAAGTATTTTAACTCACTGTGTCTGAGTGTGGAATCACAGCTTTACAACAGCTGATTGGAAAGCTCTACAGCAGATTGTGTCAAGAGCGGAAAGAATTATCGTGGTACAACTTCTAGCACACACTGCCTCAGCCATGCACACAGTCTATTTGAACCTCTCCCATTCGGCAAATGGTTCAGAGCCTTTCCTCCACGAACCTTGCGGTTGAGAAACAGTTTCATCCCAAGAGGGAGAAACGCACTCAATCAGTCCATCAAGTGCTTCCGGTAGAACTGTTTGTACTTATAAGTACAATTACCTCACTGTAAACTTTCATAACAGTTGTAATATTGCACAACCTGAACCACTTATGCTTTCATATTGTATATTTGTAGTTGTTTTTTATCATATTATTATTGTTGTTATTGTTGTTTTTGTTGGTATTTTACCATTTTATAGGAAAATAAGTTTATGGAGGATTTACATATTGAATCTCATTGTACCATACAATAACAATAAAGGAATTCAATTCAATTCAGTAGAAGAGAGCACGTATTTACAGATGATGACAACTGGCTTCTAAGTTGATTTAGATTTCCAGGCCCTGTCTTCTTGGAGCTCTTGATATTTTTTAGTTGAAATGCAGTAAAATAAATATATATTACTTTATACGGATACATTTTTAACTGCATTTAAATAATGTATACTGTTATTAAACGTATGGACACGGTGGACACCAGTAGCGACAAATTCCTGTCTTGCACTGTATGCTTCCTGGGACTGGTGCAACCCTGAATGGATAGATTGATGGAATAATTAAAGATGTACTACGAAGATATTTCAATGTTCCTTAAAAGTTTTGAAGAATCTAAGTTCTAAGCTTACAAATGGCTTGACTTTTATTAAAGGGTTGATTGTGTGGTGTTTGGTTACATGGAGAAAGAAAAGGAAGGACAGGAATTGGGGGTTAGTACATCTGAAAGAGACAGTACTGCTGCAATAAATTATTTCATCGAGGGTTGCGCATGGCACAGCAAGCAGGAGACAGGAACAATCTCTGGAAGGGGTGCCAGCTCATCTGTACCATTGCGCCACTGTGGCCTCATGTTTAATATATGCTTTAATTCATTTCATCATGGAAATTATATCAAGTATATGTCTTAATATTTAAATTGTTCAGAGAGCTGTAAATGTATTTTGTGTCCTTTTGGCATAAGAGAAAGCCCGTTTAAGAAGCAAGTAGTGATTCACACACATAGAGTATAGAAGAACACACAGAATATGAAGGATTTAACATGCTACTTTAGTTAAGATGGGAATTGAGAAATTTCAAGATTAAAGTTGACATTTCAAGCTTTTTTTCCCCACTGTGTCCCTTTTTTTCTTTTCTCTGTACCCAAATAAGCTTCCATGGGACATTCACATGGTGGACTACGACTCGCCATTTCACAGCGACTTTGATATCTGACAACTTCTTTTTTATTTCAAGCACTATGTGACTTTCTGAACTTGAATTTTCAATCATCTTCATTTTGCTGTTTATACAACTGCTTGAACCATCAAATAGTACTTTTTCCTTGCCTCCACTTGGCATTCGCTGATATTCTACTTTTTTCTCGTGCTTTTGCCATTGTCTTTTCACAGAACGCTGAACTTGAGGGAATATTTATATTGATTTGCATATTCAAAGAGGCATAATTCTGGGAAGAGTCTGGGAGGGGCAGCAGGCACATACACGAGCGTTACATTACATGCAGACTGGGATTTATGTTGCAGAAGTGAGTGGAAATTGGCTTACGCACAGTTTTCTGCATCTGAATTTTTTGTGCGAACGCACATTTTGACTTTTGTCAGTACACCATGTTTTAGTGTGAATTCTACACAGGGCATTATTAATGAGGCCCCAGGAGACTGTCGGCTTTAATCTTCCACCAGCCGCTGGGCGATAGACTTTGACTTCTCACTGTTGGTTACTTCTCCTCATCGAATGTCGGCTTTAGTCCAGCTGAACTTACATGAGCAATTAGTTTTTGGCTATTTCTTTTTAATCTCTCTTTTGCTTTTTTGAAAAGCTATGTGTGTATATGCTTCCGCTCATTGTTGTAATATTGAATTCTGAGCTGATACAGTGAGGGGGCTAGGGGGATTCCTTAAATATTTATGTATCTTGGGAAGGAAATAAAAAAATCTGAATTCTTGGATGTGGCTTCTGTAAAAATTTTGTTGTGCCATTGTCAAAAATCTCAAGCTGCATTGGCTCTTCAATAACCTCCTTCACAAGACTGGCCATGTGTGCTGTGGGATTAGCACTCAATGTCTTATAACATGTAACATCATATAGTTGTTGTATCCCTTCCCTTGTGTAGCTTTCTTCAACATGACACCTATTGCACCTCTTTTATCATCAGGTTTGATAATGATCAAGGTATCTTGGGTTAATATTTATAGTGCATCATTCTTTTCTCTTGAAATATTGTAGAACTATCTAGGTTACCATGATTCTGTCTCCTCTGTATCTCTTTTTTTATTAATCTCATAAACATATCCAATTCAGGGTCAATCAGGCCTGGTGAAAGGAAGATGGATTTAAATGGAATGGTGGATGTCCACATTTCCCCCCACCTTTAAAGAAAGCACATAGTTGTAACTTTCCAAAAAATCTAAACAACTCCACTCTAGTGTTAAAGGTCCGATATTTTTTGGTGTAGGTGCAAAGAAGAAACCTTTTTTCCAATCAGAAATTCACACACTGGCCAGTTTTGAATCACCAATGAACATCATTGGTAATGCAGAAATATAAAAATCTAAGAAACCATAGATCAAATGATAATTTTTAAAAGTTTAGTTATCAAATATACTGAGAAAAGTTAATAGTGCTTTGATTGCTAGTGTTAACTATAAAGTGTAAACTTTTTTTTTTTTAAGAAAGTTAATCACTGAACTGAATATGGAGTGGACGAACTCTGCATTACAAAATGGCAAGAACAACTACTCCTGATATAGAGTTTCTTTTATCCTCATAAGGCAAAAACAGAATGCTCTGTGACTACAACTGTCTCTAAGTTCATCACATACAATAAAAGAGAATTTCTTATGAGCAGATATGTAGACTAACAGACTGATTGACCAGCTGACTACATCAGTGGCCTATCTTACAGACAATGCACTTCAAAAAAAACCTTACAGGACTTTCTCTAGTGATGGTTATCTTATCTCTACATTATCTCTACATTTTATTAGTTCATTGTTCTCTTCTTTCAGGGTTAATTCATCTCAGGTGTATTCATTTTGCTAATATTTGAACAAAAAGGTTGCTAAGATGAAAGAAAAAAATCACTTTGCTGTCCCAATATAAGCAAGAGTATTTTTCAGTTTCTTTGTTACACCTGATGAAGGGGCTTTAGCTGCCTCGAAAGCTTGCATTTGTAATCTATTTAGTTAGCCAATAAAAGGTGTCATTTCACCCTACTTTCTCCTGTATCAATCTATGGCTAACACGGTACAACACTCTACTGCTATGAATTTATTAAGTAATAGCAGCAGAAAGAGATTCAGATCTCACTTCAGAGTTCTTTTCATGAATTCATATAAAAATAAAAATGCATTTTTTCAAACAAAACCAACAATGCAATTTAAAATGACTAACTTATTCTTTATTGCTATTTAAAAAATAAAATATTATAGCTTGTTAAATAGAGATAAGCCTCCATTACTCTTCTTAGCCCACTTATTCCAGCACTAAATGTTTAGGCTCCAGAGTCTATTCTGGCAGGAACCCCAGGTTAGGCTCCAGGGGCCTCATGTATAAACGGTGCGTACGCACAGAAATGTTACGTACTCCCGTTTCCACGTTCAAATCGTGATGTATAAAACCTACACTTGGCGTAAAGCCACGCACCTTTCCACGGTACCTCATACCTTGTCGTACGCAAGTTCTCCGCTCGGTTTTGCAGACTGGCGGCACCCAGCGTCAAAGCAATGCTACTGTTCCTGTGTGGGTACACCTTATTTTCCTGACGCGGCTTTATAAATACACTGAAACTAACCGCATATTGTTTATTAGTGTAATGTATCTGATTGTAATTAACTTGTAACAATATAATGGTCCAGGGAATAGCCATGGTATTCCAAATACCATAACTGCTTTAGCGTTGCTACTCTCACTGCACCTTCTTCTTCTTCTTTCAGCTGCTCCTGTTAGGAGTTGCCACAGCGGATCATCTTTTTCCATTTTACTCTCACTGCACCACTCGGAGTATTTATATCACTGTATCTTAGTGTGAATCACAGCAGCAGCTGATCGGAGAGAAAATTATTGGTATACAGCTTCAAGCACACGCTGTCTCAGCCACAGCAAAATGTTTCAAAGCCTTTCCTGTACGGACCTCGCGGTTCAGAAACAGTTTCATCCCATGAACTTTAAACGCACTTAATCAATTGCTCCTTGTAGAACTGTTTGTACTTATAAGTACAATCACCTCACTGTAAACTTGCACTACAGTTATAATATTGCACAACCTGAGCCACTTTATAAAGCGCGTATTTACATATGATGACGATATCATTTTTAAGATGAAATGCAGCAAAATATGTTTATTATATTATACAGATAAAACTTTAACTTCATTTAAATAATCTATATTTTTCACTGGGGCTGTCGTGAAGGATAGAATAATTAAACATGTACTACGAAGATATTTCAATGTTCCTTAAACGTTTTGAAGAATCGGTGCTCTAAGCTTACAGATGGCTTAACTTCTATTACAGAGCTGATTGTGTGGCGATCGGTTACTTGGAGAAAGAAAAGCAAGAACTGCAGGGGCAGCCACGCCAATATATATTGAATATAAAACAGAAAGAGAAAATAACCACACAGCTTAAAACGCAGCGACAAATTTCAAAAAAAGTTAAACGCTTGTGTCATGAGCACAAGGCGGCTATGCAGTGTCCGCAACGGACGTGGCCATCCACAGTGCATAAGCTACCTTATTGACATTGGCGGGCAAAGGAGCCACCGATTCTTCCTCTGCCCAGGGCCACCACAAGCCTTGAGCCGCCCCTGAGTACTGCTGCAATAAATTATTTCATCGAAGGTCACACACAATCACTGCGCTGTGAAACTCATGTTTAATAATGTGCTTTAACTCCTATCATCATAAAAATGATATCACGTATACATCTCAGTATTTTAGTTATTCAGAGAGCTGTAATATCATGAATGTAATGGATTCTGTGTCCTGTCAGAGGAAGAGAGACGGTTTAAGAACCAAGTAGTGATTCACACACAGAGCACATAGAAGATCACATACAAAACAAAGCATTTAACGTGCTACTTTAATTAGGATGTGATTTGAGGAACTGGTTAATTAAACGATTTTAAGATGAAGTTTATGATGTTATACTTTAATGACAAAATAAACTACATGAGTAAAGTGGAAATTTCGAGATTGAAGTTTACATTTCGTGCTTTTTCCCCACTGTGTGCCTTTTTTTTCTCAGTACCCTGATAAGCTTTCATATGACACTCAGACAGTGAACTACAACTCGCCTTTTCACAGCGACTTTGATATGTGACTTCTTTTTTTATTTCCGGCACTGTGCGATTTTGTGAATGTGAGCTTTCAAGTTTCTCCAACACGCTATGTCACTCGATCAACTTCCTTTTGTTGATTATACTACAGTTTAATTAAACAAATAGTATGTTTTTCCTTCGCCTCCACTTGGTATTCGGTGAAATTCTTATATTTTCCTTCGTACTTTTCACATTGTCTTTTCACAGAAGGCTGAGCTTAAGGGCGATTTATATTGATTTACATATTCAAAAAGTCATAATTCTGGGAGGAGTTGGGGCGTTACATAAAGCGCGTGCACGAGCGCTACTTTTCAAGCTGATCGGGATTTATGTAGCGGAAGAACGTGGAAGTTGGAGTACGCACATATTCCTGCATCTGGATTTTTCTGTGTGTAAGCACATTTTGGCTTTTGTGCTTACGCCATGTTATAGTGCGAGTTCTACGCACGGCGTTATACATGAGGCCCCAGGCCTTTACAGGACCAACTCAATAAAAGTTCAATTTTAAGGTTGTGAATGAAATTTATCATTTGTATCTTTTGGATGAGGAACAAAAGCAGAGCAGAAAAATAAGCGCAAGCTTTAGGTAGAATGTGCTAACTCTACACAATCCTTGGCAGTAAAGGAATCAAATCCATGTTACCATATCACGAAAATAAACATTTCATTCTTAGTAATATTATATTACAGAGATAGACACTTTCTGTAGTATTGGTTTCAGTAAGAACAAGTCTTTTGTTTTAATAATTAATGACCCTCTATGTGTTTTATCAACTGTTCAATTCTCACGAGAATGCACTATAGATGTGCTTTGGAAATGAGTGAGCTGAATGTAGGGAAAGATGTCATAACACAAATATTTTTATGGAATCACCAATCTTGAAAAGGGACATTAGCATACTGAAATGTAGAGCAAAAAGAACAGGTGATTATTTATTCTTCTTGTGAACACTTTTGGTAACTACTGAAAAAACAGTGCAAAAATATTCCAAAACACTGCTGTAATACTTGCGCAATTACATATTACATAAACATGCCATGACTAGAGAAGAGCCTGCTAAATATACTGCATGCATAATGCATAGCCATCTCATTAAGTAAGAAGTTTACAAGAATTAATTTCTGTTCAAAACATTTTTTGTCTTTTCAGAGAAACTATTCCATTTATCTCTCATTGTTCTTGTGTGTGCCTTTGTTTCAATGTAAAAATGCAAGTGGTTGATCCAAGAGTTTCCTTTCATGACATAAATATCTCTTCAAGTGTTTTCATTCTTAATGAAAAATATACATTTTGTAATCAACATTTTTTGTACTATTTGTACTATGTTAGCCAGTCTTCACATTCAAGGTTAGTTTTTGCATATGCTCTGACTTTCCACAACTCTATAAGTGGGATCAGTAAATTTGCAGATAGTCATCTAAAAGCTCTTTACACAAATCTACCCATTACCATTAAAAAAGAGCAGAAATCAAGAAGACAGCATTGTCTTATTTATAAAGGTGATAAATTATATTTTGATTAGCCTTAAAGCTATCATATGTCTATAAATTTTTTGCTTAGAGTGTTCTAAATAATGAATTTTTGATTTCACGTAAGATTATGTATTATATTGGAATGCCAGAATAAATGTCTTTGGGTGAGTGCTGAGCCACCTGCAGTATGCTTGGCTTGCAGTTCCAGTTGTCAGAGATGATCAGGGCAGACATGTATATGACATACATTTCAGATTAATCCAGATAGGGAAATATGGTGCACATACATGCTGCAACATTTGGGAAGATGTCCATAGCTCACAGTGGGCAGTATACTTAATGAAACAATTAGGCAGAAGGGCTAATTTTCTCTGTTTTAAAAAGAGAAGGTTTTGCTGTGTTCATGGCCATTAGCTTGAGAACAAGACTGGAAATGATCCAAGAGAAGCAGTCTGATGTTACATTAAGAAGAGTGCAGCAATATATATTCAGTGAGCTAGAAAAGGACACAGCTGCTCTAAAGCCATTTAGCATAACAGGGAATCAAGTTTTATAAGGGAGAGATTCAGTGCTTTGTTTTTAATATATATGGGAGCTTCTTTAGTGTGTTTAAGGGACAAATTCTCATTGTTTTCTCTTTACATTTAACCTGATAAATGTTTTTGTCAGATGAGCTACAATGATATTATATTATATTATATTATATTATATTATATTATATTATATTAT
>JANRMT010062792.1:111988484-112002090 GCA_026402145.1 Polypterus bichir lapradei | reverse complement strand
ATATTATATTATATTATATTATATTATATTATATTATATTATATTATATTATATTATATTGCCTTGTCTTAATACATTACATATATGTGATAGCGATATAATGTTGGCCTCTTTATCAAAAGTGCTTCTATTTAGTGCAATATTGTTTTTACCTCTTGTAATTTGTATTTGACCAAGCCTCTGAAAGTAAACACAATTTTCTTTTGGCAAATGTACCGTTTTCCTGAAAATGACACCTAATCAGTTGCTTGAGAGCCAGAGCCTGCCAAGTACATTATCTTGAAGGACAGTGCATTTTAATATTACCATGAAACAAATACAGCATTCTTCAAGGACAGAGCACAAAGAAAATAAGAGAGGCATCTGGTCATGCAGAGGTGCTTCCCTAAGCTGTCTGTATAATATAGACTATAAATGGAAGGATGTTGCACTTGTAAGTGTGCAATCAAAATTCATTTGTTATGGTTCAAGTGTTGTAGATTGTATTGGAGTGGCACAGTTTGTTCTCTGACATTCTGAACAGTAAATTGTTATTCATACAGTGTGGTATGAAGAACAACCCATTACATTGAGTTACTTTTTCATTATTGCCCTGTGTTTGCTCACAAAAAGCTAACCTTTGCATTTTATATTTGTACTTTAGAAAATAAATCTGATACAAAAAGAAACCACTTGCAGTTATTACATTCTTTAGCATGCGCTAACAATGGCAATGTTTAGAAGGCAGGGGTTTGCATGTCCATTTAAAATAATACAGTCTATCCACTGCAATGACACATAACTTTGCCAATGTTGATCTTTGTGTGCCACCTATGAATCTTTATTTTTATTGAATCTCACGGCATTTTCAAGAATACCAATGTGTGCCCACAATTTATCCTGACATTTATAATTAAATGTTTTCCGTGAAGTACTTTGAAAGACATTGTATAAATTTAGATAGATAGATAGAACTTTATATATCACCACGAGGAAATCTGGCCTTTTACAGAACCTCTTTAAATAAATAAATGCATGAATAGATAGATAAGTAAGTAAGTAAATACATAAATAAATATATATACACACACGTTGGTCTGAACAAAGATGAAAATTAAAAAGAAAGAAAATTTCTGACTTGGCTCTCCCCAAGTCACAGATGTGTCTTCTTATACAATTTAACAGGCAACTCATTACATGTAACTTTCCGAGCAACTGTCAATTTAAGTGTGCAAAAACAGAAAGTATGATAGTGCAGTGGGGAATGGTGCAAACGTTATAGTTCTAGTGCCATTGTATTGTTCTGATGACCTCTATTCAAGTCTTATTTCAGTCATTGCCTGTGTGAAGTTTGCATGTTCACTCTTTGTCCATGTATGAATTTTAGTTTTCACTGTGGACCTTGAATAAAATACAACTAAAACATCAAAAACATTAGGGAGGTTTCATATTGTTTAAAATCTTCTTTTAAAGCTCTCATGATAGACTACACATGTGTCTGTTTTCCTTGCTGGTTTTTGAGTGAATGGTGGTGTTGGTTCTTATTTTTGGGGGTACTGGAAGAAGTGTGCATGGAGGAGGGTTGCTGGTAACACTGAGGCTACTCAAGCTGTTCTGCTGCTCCTTCCTAGTGTACCTGCTATGTCAGACCCCATGTAGTGGAGGTGCCGCACAAAAATGTGAGGGCTGAGTAAGAGAGAGCTCAGCTGACATTAGAAAGAAGCACTCTGCTTGCAGTGTTCAGAGAAAGCCTCTGCGTATTTGCTATATTGAAAATGCTTCTGAGGGCTTTTGCAAATCAGGCATTGCAGGTTAACGCCTGACTACTGGCAGTTACACAATGCAAAATTTGTGACCAGTTATGGACTACAATGTGATTCCAGTAATGCTGGTATACACTCAGGGTCCCCATGAACTTCTTTTATTTTGCATAAGTATTGTATGTAATGGGAATAAAATGTGGCATACTTTACAAAATACAGTAAGATGTTCAGTCCTGAAAAGAAATGCAAAGATTGGTCCTTTGCAGAGGAGTATTATAATACATGTTTGTATTTTTACCTTTGGTTATAACTGTTTTGTGAGGGTCTGAGGATTTTTCATATTGTTTTTGCATTTTTGTATTTTTCTTGATTTTTCCCATTTCTTATCTTAGTTGTTCATATGCATTGTGAATAGTGCCAGTTTAATGTACCAGTGAATGATGTCACTACTGCAATGTTGCATATAAAGCACCTAGTGAATAGGACTTGCTTGTTGGGAGAGGCGGTTGCTCTTGGGTAATCAGTTAGAGTAAGTTGCAGTGTACCTGAGATAGTACCTTGTTAGCATGGTATCAGCACTTAGCTGCTCAGTACTGTACTAGCCGAGAATGATCCTTAGGTTGAAGTGTTGTTGCTGTGAAAAGGAGGAGGTGATCAGGACCAGGTTGAACACATTCACAGCTAGTCCTGTTGTGATTTGTCTGCATGGTCAGATGAACGTCTAATTGCTTGTATAGCAGTGTAGTAATAAATGATTACTTGTCACTATTCATTCTTCATACATTTAAAAGAAGAGAGCATGGAAAAAAGAAACATGCTTGGAAACACTACATTATATCCATCCTCAACATAAATTCTTGGAAACACTATGGTAAATCAAATCAGATTTACTTTAGGTGCCAGGAGCACTGTTGGATTATTGTAAATGCTATTTAGATAGTTTAGGTACTACAAAAATGCATCAATCACTCAATTGTTTATAATTATGTACAAAGACCTTAACATACGCTTCTATGGGTCTTCATAACACTTAAAAAGCATCAGTAAATTATTTATATATCTCTGCAATTGGATCTTCTAACAAAACTTCACTTTGGAGTGGTCTGAGGGTGCTTTTTGATATTACATATTTAGTATAAGACTTGTGAATCCTTCTTATTAAGAAGTCATTTTATCATCCTGCCAATATTCCACACTACACAGAGTTGAATAACCCATCAACTGATGTTTTATAAGTGTTATGAAGACCTAAAAAAGCCTTTGTTAAGATCTTGTTACATAAGAGTAAATGAGTAATACAGTAGATGCATTTGCACGGTACATAAACTGAAGTGTTGCAACTATTTACTTCAGGATTAATGAAAAGCGTTAAAATTCTCATTCCTTCATCCCTCACTGTAAACATCACCTAGAAAATATTGAACCAGAACTTTAATAGTGTGGTAGTACATTCATACTTTATGTTGAATAATGCTAATTAGTAGATTCTTAATGTTCTTTGAAAGAAGCAGCATTATCAGGTAATCAAATCAACAGTATATGTGAATATTGAGAAAGTAATGACTATATAAAAATATAAATAGCTCCACACACTATGCTATTATCACTTATTAAATATCATCATGCTTTTCTTTCTAAACCTCTTCTAATTTAATAAACAATACAGTATGAAGGAGGACAGTTTGAAATAATCAACATTAAATATTAAATGTTGCATTCATTTCTGTGCTTTATTTCACTTCTTAAATACTAAATGTTTGATTCATTTCTGTGCTATATTTCCCTATTATTTTATACCATTTATTTTATCTTTTGTAATGGTTTCACTTAATGTATTTACATTACTGTTACATCTGTAACAGTCCATATGATACATTCATCATATTAACAAAATTAACAACCTCTCTAAGTTAGTTAGATTTTCTTCCAAAGTGGTTTAAGTTCGTACAAAACTTTGTAACCCTTTGCCATGTTCAAGATCCACACTGGAACAGCAGCTAGTCTTGGTCTGTAGCCAGGACACAGTTCAAATGCAGACTGCAGCAGTGCCAAAGTTGGCAGACAGACTTGTTTTCATAAATATGCACTAAGACAGGATCTTGGGATGATCCCATGCTGAATGCACACAACAATGAACCCTTAATTTAAAAAAGGAAACAGGAAGTAAAGTTTATTGTTGAATCTATCCAGAGTAGGTTCACAGGGAAAATGGAACCTATCTCAGCAATCATCATGCACATGGCAGGAACAATCCCTGGACAGGGCACAAGTCCATCACAGTTTTAACATAGAAAAATACACACATGCACTCACGCACACAAATACACTGAAATATTGGCTAATTTAATAATGTCAATTCACCAAAACTGTATTATCATAAAAAAAGAATGTATAATTGAAAGAGCTACAATAGATAACTTAGAATTTTAATGTGTAATATTATATTATATGTGTAATGTGTAATATTAAGTTAAATTTTCCTGTGTTTGCAATTGGGATTCTTGTTTGGAAAGAGCTGTTTTTTTATCCCAAATAAAAATATTTCCTTCAGCTACAAGGATAATAATTTTGCAGCTCAAGAGGCAAAAATAAGCATTTTATTACCCAGATAATCCTTTTAATTTTTAATTTTTATGGTTTTGACAGAGACCTTGCAAATTATAAATATTTATATGTTAATGTTAAAAAAGCTACCACTGCTAATTAATGTCAATCTTAATACATCTAAAGTTTTTTTTTAACTTTTGCCAAACACATTTTCCAATTTTAAAATTTTATTTAGTTGCTTAAATTGTAGAAAATTTGACCCATTACTTCAAAATCAAGATTCATGCATAATACCACTGCTTGTTCCAAAATGTTAAATGGATAGAAAGGGCTTATTTAATTATTTTTGTTTTGTTTTGAAAATAAATCTCAAAAAACAGTCAATGTATACTTCATTAACCCTAGATGAAACATTATTGCAATTGTAATTAAAGTAGAGAAATTCTGAATAATACAACATTAATAACATAATAAAGCTTTGGTCCGTTCAATTTCAATACTTGTGGATCAAGAAGGGAAGACAATTTTTAAGCAGCGCTATTATCTTTGTTAAAATAGAAATGGCACTGTAATTTTAGCACTTTTTTCCACTTTCATAACTGTTCAAGATTAACTTTATAATTTAAGGTTATTTTATTGTATCATTTTAATATTTTATTGTGTTCTGGTGCTAAAACACCTGTTGTATTCTGAACCATGTAAGATTATTTTTAAGTATATAAGAAATTAAATTTTTGCATGTATCAACAGTTTCTGATCTAACACTTATGCTTTCAAGTGTTTATTGAAGACTCAAGATCTAATTACTACAACATAAGTATTGCACACTCGTTTGTATTTACACATGTAGTTTTTGATTTATCTTACTTTATGTGGAGCTAAATAATACAGAAATAAAAATATCAAGTTTAGAATTGTTCCTAAAAATATAATTTTGTTTTAAATTTTAGTTCTAAGCCTGACTGTTAAAAAACAGTGAGAGATTCGCTCATTTTCACCGTGTGCTTTCACCCGTCTTACAAAAGCTTGGAGAAGATTGATGAGAAGCCAGTAAAATGAAACCACACCTGAAAAAAATAGTCTTCTTTTTAAGAAGTGTGTCCCTCAAACGTTTTCATGAAAGTAGCAAGTTAAAATAGATACCTGATGTGAAATAATTCAAATTAAATTATGAAAAAATGAATTAATACAGTATTTACATATAGGAAATGTTGTAATAAGGGAAGCATATATATAATATATGAGAAAATTAAAGCCCCAATCCGTTGATGCAAATCTGCATGGCACCAAAAACTAAAAGTGTATAACAGTGATGAAATTTTTCACTCTTGTAAAATATTGTTAAAACTGTATAAATAAATGATATGTGGGAGAAGGGAGATGTTGCAAAAGCATGGGCAATATGCAAAATCTGTTTTAGTGACAAAGGAAATTTGACAGCATTACAGGCTTAGGAAGATTTGTGGCAGACGAAATTTAATCAAAGTAAATGTAAAGTATTAAACATAAAAAGTAAAAATGTTAAGTCTGAATACTCAGTGAGAGGTCTGAAAATCAAAAGTATACCTTGTGAGAAGGACTTAGGAGTCATAATGGAGTTGCAGAATGTTAGGTTATATAGCATGATGTGTACAGTTCAAGTCCAACAAGGTTATGCTGTAGCTTTATGACATACTGATTAGACCCCATCTGGAGTACTGTGTACAGTTTTGGTGTCCAGGCTACAAAACAGACATAGCACCATAAGAAAAGGTCCAGAGAAGAGTAACTAGGCTGATTCCAGGGATGCAGCGGATGAGTTATGAGGTAAAATTAAAAGAGCGGAGCCTTTTTAGTTTAAATAAAAGAAGATTAAGATGTGACATGATTGAAGTGGTTAAAATTATGAAGGGTATTAGTACAGTGGAATGAGGCTGTTATTTTAAAATAACTTCATCAAGAACACATGGATACAGTTCAAAATTTGTTAAGGCTAAATTTTATACAAAAATTAGGAAGTTTTTCTTTACACAAAGAACTATAGACTCTTGGAATAAGCTACCAAGTAGTATGGTTGACAGTAGGACTTTAGGGACTTTCAAAACTCGACTTGATATTATTTTAGAAGAATTAAGTGGATAGGACTGGTGAGCTTTACTGGAATGAATGGCCTGTTCTCATCTAGATTGTTATAATGTTCTAAAATGTATAAAAGACAAGGGGTAGCTTAGTTATGAGTGCCAGACAAATAAGTTGGTATCGGGTAATAAAAAGAGAGGAATGGGTAATAGCAGTGCCATATACTATACTGTACTATACTATACTGCACTGTACTGTACTATACTATACTATACTATAGGGTACTAATAGACAAAACTCTAATATATTTTTTTTGCTCTTGGTCACTTCCTCATGATCCTGTTTATAGTACAGTTATTACTGCTAATGATTTGCACATTAAGATAAAGATATCCTTTAATACAAACATAGTTTCAGTGCTTGTTGGTGCATAATTCAAACCTGATGTATGCCATCAATAAGATCAATCATATCTGGTAACCTACAAATTGCATGAAATCCTTCTTTGACTGCCTGCAGGCTGTTTTATACTGTTATAAGATGTTGGGTTGTTTTGATCATGGTTAAAGGCATAGACAACAGACGTGAGCAGATATTCATCTAAGCAGTTTATTTTTGCAGCTGCAAAATCTCTAATTTCATATTCTCCTAGGCTCCAGTATTTGCTCCAATCCATCACACACCTAAAAATAATACAGAAAGTTCCGTGGTTAAAGTGAATCTAGCTGATGTCTTAAAACACATTTTTTGAAGAACATTCAAATAATAAACTTAGAAATCTGCAGATATTTTAATTAACAGCTTATATCAGTAGTTTTAACCATACAGTTTGGTGCAATGAGTTCAGAACACACACTGGTAACTGGGTGGCTTACAGAGGAGTACTCATTCTTACTGCATCTACAGTACAATATTATTCTAAAAAGCACCAGTTGGATGGAATCTTTGAGTAACTGGGACTTGCACTTCTGTGATTAAGACATGCTACCTCCTTGTTTCCCTTTAAGGTGGAGAGTTGTTGTGTAAAAATATATATGTTTAACTATATCTGCCACAGATAGGTTAGCCAGGTGCCCCTGAATCCCTTTCCTCTACTTTCTAAAGCACAGCATTCTTTGTGATTAGACCCATTTTACATCACCTGACACCACATCTTCTTCTGTCTCCCTTCATCAGCTCCACTTCCATCTTGATTCACCTCTTCACATTCCCAAACCACCTTAGTCTACTTCTTTTCAGCCCCACAGCTATGCCTCCATGTTGAATCTTTCTCTTAACTCCGCATTTCTAGATATCTTAAATTAGCTTCCTGTCCATTTTCCAATATCTACATGTAAGCCAGCCCAAAAAAATCATCCACAGTTGAGAAAATTCCCTTTATATGAAAATTGTCAATGCTGTTTTAAGAGGCTTATTAGTCATTATGTAAAATGTTTGGTTTCTACTATATCTGAATGTGATTGTGTTGATTGATTTAACATGGTTCAGTGGGGAAGAGACAAGTCCATTTTTAATATTTTAAAGAGAAACAGGGGAGCATAAACATTTCTGAAAATGTGTGATTTTACGATCAGGAAGATTGGGTAATTAATGGTTTGAAACCTGTAAAATAAACAGTCTGTGTAGTGTCAGTTCATAACATAATTACAACTGTTTTTGCATTTAATGTGAAGATGAGGGGAAAGAATATCATTCTGTACTCTTGTGCTCATTGAGCAGCAGATGACTCAGTACTAACCTGCTGTCTGTGGAGATGTTGGTGACCTCCTACAAATTAGAAAAGCGTTACAGAATGTGATCACAGCAGGTGCCTTTGTGCTATTGGTGGTGAGCAACAATATGATGAATAATGGCAGTTGGAAACTGCAGCAGCAGCAGCGCGGTATACTACTGTTGAATTGTGTAATGATAGAGAAAGAAGAATTGCCAAAGAGCATAGTCTGATGCAGCATTCATTTATCTGGCCGTGCACACAATGCAGTTGGTGGCTATACTGAACATTTTAGTTTATCGTACAAGCATCACTGCTGTTGGCCTTCTGGTGGCTCCTCTACAAATCCCTTGTGTTGCTACAGTTGCTTAAGCAATACAGAAACCAAATGCTCATTTATTGGTGTCTTTGCAGGCACTAGCAAGGAAAGAAGCTCAGCTCTGTGTCTTTTTTAGGTGTATGAAGACACCTTGACATGCCTGGCAGCTGCTTCATGGTTGATTTTCATTTTCAAAGTCAGTGCTCATAGTGTCTTCAAGCTTTAAAATACAATTCTATATGTAAGGACTCTGTTTCTCTGGCTCTGTATGCATTCTTTTTCTTATCTAAATTTAATTTGTGGCATGTAATTACTTCTTTGACATATAGTAAAGCACTTTGAGCTACATACTTTGTATGAAATTGTGCTATAGGCATAAATGTTGTACTGTTCTTTTGTAGGCTATTGGCCAACCACTGATACAATTTCTTCCTTGTTTTATGTCCACCATAATCCTCCTTTGCCACATTCCCTCTAACACCATCAACTGGAACTCTGGAGCAGAATGAGGCTGACAGCCTAGTTTCCAGAACTCATTTCAATATGAGGTGTTGCTTGCACAATGATTGTATAAAACATACAGTGCCTATAAAAAGTATTCACTGCCTTGAATGTTTTCATATTTTACTGTTATACAGAGTTGATGTAATTTGGTCTTTTTGTCAACTGAAAAATATTCTTTAATGTCAAAGTGGAAACAGATCTCTACAAAGTGATCTAAATTAATTACAGATAAACCCCAAATTACAATGCATTTGTTATAAAGTAACTCACAGTAACTCTGTGATTCATTGTTGCTCAACAATAAAATGTGAAAACCTCCAAGGAGGTGAATTCTTTTTTATAGACCCTGCAATTTATATTTATTTATTTGCTTTTTTACATTTTTATATAAGATTGTGTTTTTTGGCAATATACTTCTTATACTGCCACTTCTTCTTCGATATTCTTCAAAATGTTGCACTTTGCTGCATATCAAAGTTTTGCAGTCACATTGAACACTATTAATAAGTAACTGCACATTGTCTTCAGCCCATTACAGATGCAACTTTACTTTTACATAAAACACACAAAAGAAAACAAAAAACATACATCTAAATGGAATGTTTAAAATGCACATTGTATTAATATTTTGAATTAGGCTTATTCTTTCTACAGTGATATGTGTGGTGACATGTGGTTTCCAATTGGTCACTATGTTGCTGTTAAGGCATCCCTAGCTCTTGGTTAATACTAGGAATCTCTGTAAAAATACAATGGTCTTTTTCCTGGTGAAATTGGTAAATTCCACAATTACTCCTATTCCAGCTGAGGGCCTTTCCTCTTCTTAGTCTCAAATCTCCTTCTTTTAGCACTGTGAGTTATCTTCCCTGTGTTGACCAGAAACACTTATTTGTGGTCTCTGTTTAATGAACTTACAGTTTGGTACTTAAAGATAATATATTATTCTCATTAATCTCAATAAAGTTTTATCATTATTATACAGGCAGTTTTACATCCACCTAGCCAGAAATCAAGCCATTGCTTTTATAGATAAAGTTGTTTAATTTGTGATGTGTACTGTTGTTATTATAATATTGCAGCTTAGGTTTAAGTCAGTGAGGTTCTTAACCTCATTTAGACTTAAGAAAATTTTAACAAGAGAGGCGTTAATGGTAAAAACAGCAGTAAAAATCTTAAGTAAAGTAATTTCTTTTCACAATACAAACCATGCATTTTTCAAGACAATGGCATTCAAAATCGTGGATGGCTAAGTGGTTAGATCAACTACCAGCTACCTTACAAGTTTAGAGATGTGGGTTAGAATCTGTTTGTGTGGAATTTACAAATTCTACTTGTGCTGGGATAAGTGGATTGAACACCTCAACACCTAGAAGCCTATTGTAAGTAAATTTGATATCACTTCTCAGACTGAAACAAGCAGCTAAACGTGCAGCATTTTACAGCATTAACACTAGAATCCCTGGAGCCTACGAAAAAAGTTGGAATACTGGGCCACCTTATATTCATTCACCCCTCTTCATCGGGGTCTTTGTTTTGCAAATGTGTCAAGCAGCACTGGCAGCCAGCTATCCCATCCCCTCCACCAACGCAGCTGAAGTTGTCTCAGCTCAAGTCTGTTTATCTGGGGAATTGTATCATGTCAGGTTGGGGAGCATTTTGGACTTCAGTCTTCACATATTATACACTTCACTTCAGCATTTTGTCAATTATAACTATAACATGGTGTTGTGATGTAAGATTTTGCATATAACTTAATAAATATTTTGTATATCTTTATTTGTATTTTAGGCAAAGCAATGTAATTTAGTGTTACATTACTGAGAAGCATTCATGTTTACCCCCCCCCTTTTTACAACTGAGTCTCTTTGAATTTTACGACAGAGCTGGGGGAAGTGCTTGACACAGATGTTTCCCTGCTAGAGTCTTTCAACCCCAAGAAAGCCAGGTTGCCTAACTGCTAAGCTGTACCTTCACATATGGTTTGAGGGCAGGTGTTAAGATATTCTATTTCCCCATTGGTCTGAGGTATGGCTGTTTGGAATTGGCTTGTCTCAGAGGCCTTTAAGTACTATGACAACCTATTGGCTGTAGGGGTTGGACAGAACATCTATAAATTTACTTGCTTAACCTCACACTATCTCTCTTACTAACCTCTGATGATGAAGAAGTATCTACATTTACATGGATCATTGTAGATACAGAACACACATGAAATGCATGTATTCCAAATAACAATATATTATTTACCCTATACAACTCCAAGCATGTCACACCCAGATAAACAGATTTGAGCTGGGAGAACTTTGTGACTGACTACAGCTGAGTTAGTGGGGGATGGGATAGCAGGCTGCTTGCTACCACTGCTGATTGACACATTTGGAAAACTAAGACACTGATGAGGAGGTGCGAAGGAATTTAAGGTGGTCTGGCATTCTGACTTTTTTCGTAGGCTTCAGGGATTCTAGTGTTAAACAGTGCTTACGCAAAGCAGATACAGCCTCTTGTATCCTGCTAAATTGAGAGTGGATATTAAAGACAACTTCTCCATTTTTAGTTCTCTGGGTGAAGCAGAAAAAGAGCTAATAAGACTAATTCCAACACTTCTTAAAATACAATCACATCGTGTCCGGGCAAGGCAAAGAAAATTTTACCTGCAATTTCCTTCTCTGATTCTTTTTCATTTTAATTAAAATTATATATATATATATATATATATATATATATATATATATATATATATATATATATATATATATATATATATATAAAATGTGTGTGTGTGTGTGTATGTATATATATATTGTAACACTATATATGAACACTAGGTAGCACTGTTGCCCACCTTTTTCCCAACTAACAGACGCAGGACACAGGTTAAAAGCACAAAGAAGGTTTTTAATTCTCTTCTGTCTTCTTTGTACAGTACCTCCAAAGCACCATAATTACAATAACCACAACAATAAAGCGCTAATAGTTTTCTCCTCCACACCTCTCAGCAAGCGTTGTCCACCTCCTCCCGACTCAGGCTCACTCACTGGGTGAGTTCTTTATATAGTCCTTGACCTGGAAGTGCTTCCTTTGTTCCATCCGTGTGACTTGCCAGCACTTCCGGGTCAGATGGATAACTTCTGGGTTTCTGCCCACATAAAGCACTAATACTTCCGGGAAAGGTGAGCACTTAAGCTACCAGCAGGCCTGTGTTTCCAAACTCCATGTCCCATAGTGCCCTGCGGGAACCTGGGACCACTGCAATCCAGGGGAGCTGCCGTCTGTTCTAGAAAAGCTGCCTTTCCCCATCTTTTCCTGGCTGGGTGGAGCTGCCAGCTGAGCGGAAGCACAGAAGTACTTCCGGGTTGGCCAATATAAAAAGGACCACCTTATTTTATATTCCAGTAACCACTTGAATGGCATCAAATCTGTCTCTGCCTCTTTCGCTTTCTCTTGTGCATGCACACACACATCCATGCATGAAAATGTCATTATTTAAATACTGTATGTCATTTGAATATGAGTTGTCATTTGAACATGTTTTTTTTTTTGATCTTACCCAATCTCCACCTTATGGTGCACGGTACGGTACCATGTGAATGCAGACAGACTTCTTCTTTTTGGGCACCTACACTGTCAGAATGACACTACCTGATGTAAACAATAGTGTGGAGAATTGCTTGTGTACTGAAGTGACTTTAGCTGGAGGAGGAATTTCCTGTTCCACTTTATTTATGGTGCCAAGCAAAGTTGTGTTACGGCGCAGCAGTCTATTAATCAGCAAAAGCAGATTAAAGAAGAAGTTGTCTGTTTTTACAGTTGTGCCTTTATCCAGAAACGGCTCCATAAACTTTATGAACACAGTCGTCTCCAGAGGGACGAAAGGGTTCTTTTCCTAAAAAAGGAGTTGCATTGCACATGTATTTTGTCTCCAAATCTGCTGCAATTGAAAACTTTATGCCAAATTTGTCAGGCTTGGTTGAGATGTATTGCAAGAAAGGACAACGGACCTTGGCTGGCAACAGTTGCTCATCAAGAGTAATATGTTGCCCTGGGTTGTAACTCAAAACACAGTTCTCAAGGAAACGTTGCCAGATGTCAGAGGTCGCAGCAAATCTGTCGTTTTTCACGCGTTCTTCATGAGTGTTTTTGTTGTCAAAGTGCAAATGCGCTTACATGGTACAATGGTCAAACAAATAGTTCTGACCAAGCATCAATCACGGCACCAACAATGTGGTCATTGCTGCTCTTATGAAAAGAATGGAGATAAATGGCATCAACTGAGAGAGGGAGAGGCAAGTTTGTTATACCATACATAAATTAATTCATTCAATCAATTAATACAATAGCTACTGTAAAAGAACGAGTCTCAACATTCTTAAAAAGGTTTGGGGCAGCCACCCGTATATTGTTCCTAGCTGCAAAAGGATTATATATTGGTACAGCAATGTTGCTTGGTTGAGTTCCACACTGAACTGCTTGAGTTAGCCAAGATGGAGGCTTTTATATCTTGTAACCTGGAAGTGACGTCAGTCTAAGGGCCGGAACAGGAAGTGACGTCAGTCTGGGTGCCGGAACAGGAAGTGACGTCAGGCAGGTTTTCCCGTATTTGATCTGCAGAAATAACAGACAAAGGTTTAGAGCACCCCGCCACCCCCTGGCCTGGCAGGTAATCACCTTCACTTGGTCCCTTCAGCTCGCTCCTAGTCGCACGTGTGTGACACGGCCCCCCCCCCC
>JANRMT010062792.1:111964361-111988384 GCA_026402145.1 Polypterus bichir lapradei | reverse complement strand
ACACGGCCCCCCCCCCCTCAGCCCAGACCCATCGGGCTGAAAACATAAGGCTGTAGGTCCAAAAACCACCTCGTGACTGGAGGATTCGAGTCCCGGTGTAACGCCATCCACTATAATGGTGCATGGTCAGTCACCAGGGTGAATTCCCGACCCAGGAGGTAGTACCTCAGCTGCGTAATCGTCCATTTAATCGCCAAAGCCTCCTGCTCCACTGCTGCATACCTGTTCTCTCGGTCCAACAGTTTCCGACTCAGGTACATCACAGGGTTTTACACTCCATCGACACTTTGGCTCAGCACGGCACCAAGACCTGTGTCCGAAGCATCTGTCTGGAGAATGAAAGGCAATGTAAAATCAGGTGTCTTCAAAATAGGAGCTGACGTAAGGGCCTGCTTAAGGTCACTAAATGCAGCGTCAGTATTATCATCCCAAATTACGTGGTTAGGTTTCCCCTTCTTTGTCAGGTTTGTCAAGGGCATTGCTCTCTTGGAAAACCAGGGTACAAACCGGCGATAATAACCCGCTAAGCTGAGAAATGCTTGTACCTGCCGCTTGGTTATCGGACAGGGCCAATTCATTATGGCATCTATTTTGGAGCATTGTGGTTTGACCGTACCCCGGCCCACTAGGTAACCTAAATTTTTGGCTTCGACCAATCCAAAATAGCATTTCTTTGGATTAGCATTCGCTAGTGTCCATAATACAGCATCAACCTGCAGTAGATGTTTCTTCCATGTGGTAGAATAGATGACAACGTCATCCAAGTAGGCAGCACTGTACGAATTATGGGGTCGGAGCACTTTGTCCACCAGACGTTGGAAGGTAGCAGGCGCCCCATGTAATCCGAGTGGAAGTACACGATACTGCCAATGTCCGCTAGGAGTGCTAAACGCAGTCTTTTTGCCTTTGCGGAGTCCGTTAAAGGAACCTGCCATTACCCCTTTGTCATGATTATCAAGAGTAGTCAAAAATTTGGCATGTCCTAGCCATTTGAGGAGGTCATCCACTCGTGGCATCGGACAGGCGTCGAATTGGGAGACTTGGTTAAGCCGACAGAAGTCATTGCAAAACCTCCAACTTCCGTCTGGCTTTTTGACCAACACGATTGGACTGGACCAGGGACTAAAACTTTCCTCTATCATACCTAGATCCAGCATTTGTTTGATCTCCAACTCCACTTCTGCCTTTTTTGCTTCGGGAATCCGATATGGGCGTTCTCTGACTATAACCCCTGGTTTCGTCACTATGTCATGCGCAATCAGGGAGGTTCGTCCAGGAATTTCGCTCACTACCTCTGGGACAGACAGGATAACTGCTTTGAGCTCCTGTCGTTGTTGGCGAGTCAAATTATCACCGAAGTTAAGGTGTAATTTATGAGCAAAGAGTGAGCAGGGCTGTCCGGAGGAGGGATCGGGATCCCTTTCCTTTCACGGTTTCAGCAAATTGACATGATAAATCCGCTCTTTAAGTCGACGATTAGGTTGGATAATTAAATAATCCATGACACGATCCCCCGGGTGGAACTCCCGAAGCGATGTGCCACGGTTGTAACAACGAGCCTGGGCTGCTTGTGCCTTCTCCATGTGAGAATATAGGATAGGTCTAATTTTTACAAATCTATCGCGTAATTGTGAGATATATTCAAGTATATTCAAGTATAGAGGGAAGGGCCTCCTCTTCCCATCCTTCTTTTAATATATCCAATAAACCCCGGGGTTGTCGTCCATACAATAATTCAAAGGGTGAGAACCCCGTGGAGGCTTGTGGGACTTCCCGATATGCAAAAAGGATGAGGGGGAGGAGCTGATCCCAGCTCCTTCCGTCCTCATTGACTACTTTGCGTAGCATCTGTTTGAGAGTTTGATTAAATCTCTCGACTAGACCATCTGTTTGAGGATGATATACAGAGGTCTTTAAATGTTTTATTTTCAGTAACTTAGCTGTCTCCCTGAACATCTCTGAGGTAAATGGAGTCCCTTAATCCGTCAGGATTTCTTTAGGGATTCCGACTCGCGCAAATACTCCTACCAACTCCCGTGCGATATTTTTAGAAGTGGCTGAGCGTGATGGAACAGCTTCAGGATATCGGGTAGCATAATCTACCAGGACCATTTTATATTTATGTCCTCTGGCTGAAGGCTGTAGGGGTCCCACCTGGTCAACCCCGATACGTTTAAATGGGACATCAATTAGGGGTAAAGGGATTAGAGGAGCACGGTCCCTTCAGGGAATCTGCCGTAATTGACAGTCTGGACAGGACATGCAAAAACGGCGGACCTCCTCATTAATCCCAGGCCAAAAAAATTGGAGCTTAATTCGCTCTAAAGTTTTCTTGGGGCCCAGATGGGCTCCCAGGAGGTGGGTATGAGCTAGTTCACAGACTTGTCGCCGGTAAGTCCGTGGAACCAAGAGCAGTGACCTTACTTCTCCTTCATGATCTGCCACCCGATATAAAAGGTCATTATTTAATACAAAGTGGGGACCTTGTGGCATGGGATGAGCTGTGCGCTGGCCCTCTACTAAGACAACTGCATTTTTTGCAAATTTAAGGGAGTCATCATTCCATTGCTCCCTTTCAAATGGAGCTGGTGTCTGTCTAAACTGAAATTGTAGACGACTAAAGGGATCACACTCGGCCTCAAGGGGCGTGGTTTCAGACCAAGCTGGCGCAGCGCTGGGAGATGACGTATCGCTCTGCGACAGTCCTGCTGTTTCCACGACATTCTGTGAGGCCGCATTCTGCTCCCCTACCGGCTGTGTACACGGCGTGGAGGTAGCCGAGGACGCAGAATCAGCGTCCATAACAAGACCTAGTGTTTTTGTAGGGATAGCGATTGTTTTGCCGCAGTTTTTATCAGACCAATCTCTACCCAGTATCAAGGGGAACGGAGGATTATCATGCACCGCCACTACTATTTTTTTAACCATGCCGTTTTGGCAGATGTAGCAGCGGGCGGACTCATATGATCGGACGTCCCCATGAATACAGGTTAGACGGGTCTTTATTTTTAGCTTTTGTCGCAGCAAAACTAAATGGCGAGCAACAATGGTAATGTTACTGTCAGAGTCAAATAAAGATGGTACTTTAAAGCCATTGACTAACGCTTCTTCTGTATGAGAAAAGGCCAAAGGATTAGCAGGAGCACACTGCCCCTCGTTCTGTGTCTCTCCGCAGACACTCGTATCACCTCGTGAAGCCCTCCGCTGCGTATCAGAGTTTTCCAAAGCATGCTCCACAATGTAAGAAAAAGACCCTAATTTAGTGGCACAAGTCCCTCTGGGTTCACAGGGATTCCGTTCTGGTTCTCCCAAGTAGGTTTCCTCCCTCAAGGTGTTAATGATCCCCAGGAGGGTGATCATATTATTGTAAGATTGTCCCCAGGTCAGCTGGGCGAGTTTAGTGGGTAGGCCATTTATTATGATTGCACAGGCCACCTTTTCTACAATATTTCGGGCATTTTTATTATATGGCCATAGCCAACACCCGACTTTTGCCCATAGTTTCATGGCCTGTCCTTGGAGAGATTCCTCTGGGTTGTACTCCCAATTCATTATTTCCCTCACCTGCCAACCTAGGGCACCCCCACCTTTGTCAAAGAATTTTTTCTTTGTGGGTTTCTTTGGGTCAGTCCCCATCCTTGGAAGCCCATAGTAGGTCTCCACTGTGTTCCTTTCAGAACCTGGCCTTTGTCTGTAGGTCTTCTGCCTACGTTCCCATGTTCTCTTTAAGGAGAACTGGGTCGGAACATACTCCAGATCCCCCCGACACACACCGTCAGACCCCAGCTTGGCAACACAAGAACGGTACTCTCCTACCTGATAGGTCTTTGGTGGTCCATTACGATGATGTGTTGAGACATACTGTTGGTTCGGCTTCCTATTCCGCCAGGAGGCCATCCTGCCGACTACGCCACTGTAAAAGAACGAGTCTCAACACTCTTAAAAAGGTTTGGGGCAGCCACCCGTATATTGTTCCTAGCTGCAAAAGGATTATATATTGGTACAGCAATGTTGCTTGGTTGAGTTCCACACTGAACTGCTTGAGTTAGCCAAGATGGAGGCTTTTATATCTTGTAACCCGGAAGTGACGTCAGTCTGGGTGCCGGAACAGGAAGTGACGTCAGTCTGGGTGCCGGAACAGGAAGTGACGTCAGTCTGGGTACCGGAACAGGAAGTGACGTCAGGTCAGGCAGGTTTTCCTGTATTTGATCTGCAGAAATAACAGACAAAGGTTTAGAGCACCCCGCCACCCCCTGGCCAGGCGGGTAATCACCTTCACTTGGTCCCTTCAGCTCGCTCCTAGTCACACGTGTGTGACACTACTTTCATCATATAAATATAAAAAAAACAACATTGTAATTCACCTCCATGCTAAACAAGTTTCAAAAATTGTTTGAATCAATTAATTTGTGTGGGCCCGACGATTTTATTTAGTCACATACAACCATGAAAATTGTGTTTAAAGAAAATATTTTGTTTTTTAATGCATTTTTAACTAAGGTAAATAAAATCATTTTACTTAAAAAAATTTGTATATTTTTTTTGGCAGTAAAAAATATGCATGATATGATAGTATTGGGAAAAAATCTGCTTTTTCAGACTTTCTAAAGCAAAGGTATACATACTCTGACTTGAAAAATGTTCCAGAAATAAACTGTGCATGAGTCTACTTAAAAACTGAGACACAGTTTAAGAAGTCAACTTGCTGTTTATTCAGTTTCAATTAATTTTAGGATTCTACCAAGGTTGTGCATTCCCTTTACTCCTGTTCATGATCTTATTGCAAAAAATATCAAGGTGCTGCTGAGGTTTCAAGATTATTCATTTTGTTAAGGTGAGGGTTATCTTTACTTTTACTAGATGATGTCCTCTTAACCTCATCTAACCATGAGCTTTGGCGTACACTGAAGTAATTTGTTTCCAGTTTTGACATGGATGGGATTTGAATTAGCATCTCCAGATCTCAGGTCCGGTCCTATCTCAGAATAGAGTGGTGTGCTTGTGGTAAGTGAAGAATGAAGCCCAGTAAATTATGAGATTGACTAATCGATTGATGCAGTGGTAATGGTACTATAGAAATTGTAATGGACAGTTTTTGCAAAGTTGAAAATAAATCCCTAGAGCAAGCTTTCAGTTTACTGGTCAGCCTACATCAAACTCCTCACCAGTGTTTTCTGACTTTGTGTTGAGAAAAGCATGAGGTCTCTGGTATAAGCAACCCAAATTAGTCATTGTCTAGCCCATTCTTAGTGACAGCATGAAAAGACTAGACTTTATTTGAGAAACCAGTTCACAAAATTCAGGAATCTCATGGGTGATCTGTCAGGCAAAATCTATTGAATGGTGGAACCATAACATGCTGGAATGGCTACTTAGGCATTTTTCATTCAGCATAGCAGTACCTGGGAATTCTTCAGAATAAGCTATATACCAAATGCTGGAGTTAGAAAAGTCTGATCAGACCAATTCAGATTCTCACCAGGAAAGGTTAATCAAACAATAGGATGAAGTGACACAGTAATGATTTAGTAAATATGATGCAAATTGCCTAAGAACAGTTCCTGACAGTGAAAACTAACTCTTAGACCTCTGCAATAAAATATGATCTGATGAGTAAAATATAGCACTGAATCATAGGAGCATAATAACTGCAGCTTTCCCTGCATTGAATGTTATGAATGAAACATTCACTGTAATTAAATCAGTTTCAATGATATGTGAAGGGTGAAAGTCTGACTGAAATTTATTCAGAAAAAATTGTGTTTGTTTAAATAAACCCAATGTTGCAGTGTAATTTTTTTTTCAAGACTTCATAAAGAAGGGTGATTTCTTGAACAACAGTTTAACAAATGTCACTTTAATAGACTCTGGGACTGTATATACTTTAGGGATACTTCTAGGAATTTCATCAAAATGATAGCTGGACTCTTCATTTTGTTATTTACTTTTAGGAGTCCATTAAAAGCACCGTCTTTGGAATTGAGCAACCAGGCATTTCACTATATATTGCACCGCATGTATAATTTGTATGAGACAAATAAAATTTAGTTTTAATATACACATTTCCAGAAAACTGAAGAAAAAAGGAGACATCTCAGCTGAAACAATGGAACTAAGGCAGTATTTCACAATCAACAAGACGTTCTTTACTTTCAAGTGAATATTACATAAAGAAATGCTTAAATTGCCCTGTATGAAGGTGTTATTTTATGGCTAAAAGATGAACTATCTTATATGAAAGAATTGTCTAATTATGGACTTTATATTTTGGCTACAGTTTATATACAGCATATTGTCATACTCCATCTGCCTTTGAGACGCTAACTGGGAAGAACAGGAAGAATCTGCAGGGACAAGACAAAAAGTTCCAGATTCTTTCTCTTTTTAGAAGATTACATATCCCTGAAGGAAACTAGAAGTAATGGAGCCAAAGCCCAACTAAGTAAGGCGAGCCGCAGTAGAGACATCTATTCCAATCATATAAGTTAGACATAGCATAAGGGAGACTGCTTCTGGCAGTTGCTAAAGCAGGACCTCTACCAAACAAGCCAAAAGGTAATATGCAAAAGGAAATGACTTTGAAAATTAAGGTAAGAAGGCACTATGAGAGCACTTATCCATATTCAACTTTTAGAGATCTGCTTTAATAACAGAGACCATCTCCTAGCACAGGTACAACAACCCAGATCAACCATATGTAAACTTCATCAAGGCTTGCAGAGGTATTTTTTGTTTTTTGTCACTGTGGCAAGGAGCCATAGGAGAAAAGGTTGCACAAGAATTAGGACAGAAGGTAGGCCTACTCGAATTCCTCTGAGAAGCATGTGTAAGAGACCAGGAGGACTAAGAGAATTTCCCCAAACTGACAGATTACAGGACTGGATAGTGCAATGGAATTAGTGCAACCCTGGGACTTGTTATGCAGAGCAGGTAATGGTAGGTAAACTAAGGATATGTGTCTCTTTTGGGTACTAGGGCTCAGGAATGCTTTCTTATTACATTCCCAATCTCAGAACGGATATGCGATTGTACCTTGGAGGCAGTCTGGGTGTGGAGTATAAAGTTGCCCCTTGGCCACATGGCATGTGAACATAGAATTGGGAAGTAAGTTGGGCAAAGGCTCAGACTTTTAGAGCAGTTTTCTTAAATTACTTCAGTTATCAGTTTCTGCTGTTGGGTCATGTGTTTTTGCTATATTTAATGATTTGCAATGTGTGTCACGGTGGACCGCCGTGGGTTGATTCAGCAATTGGCATTGATCAGACATCCCATGACGATTGTCCACAGTACTCCAAGGTGAACCCCCACCCCACTGAAGACACACAAAAGGGCAAGACAGGGTCCCAACTGTTTTAGAGAGTTAGTGTGGCTAGAGCTTGAGGGGAGGGAGAGAGTACTGCAGCGACAGAATAGAGAGCATTTTAGGAGTATTGGGAGAGTATTTTGGTGGCTGTGGAACTGTTGTTTTGTTAGTGGCCAACTGGTAGAAGCACCCCACTGTTCACAAAGAACATGTCTATTTCACTTATTTCATTTATTTAATGAACAGCAACTACTGTCCCCTTCTCTCCCATCCCCCAAGTTAAATCAACAGTATTAAACAGATTATTAGAGTTCATTAACTGAACACAGCCAGGCTTGATTACAGTTAGCCCTGCTCTATATAAATTTCACTTACTTTGACCCTTATGTTAGCCAGTACAATGTTTTCACCCCTGAAAATTGCATGATCAAAGGACATTTCCGAAGAGAGCATAACAAAGGTTGGTGATCTCCATATCTGTATGTAAAGGGCTATAACACCACTTCTGTGAGTCCACCACACCATGTTGAGGTCCATAGTCTCCAAATGGAAAATATTTTAAACAGTAATGAATCTTCCCAGTTACACCCAGCCTGCCAAAACCACTTCGAGCCCAACATAAAATCATCTAGCAAGTCACAAATATATCCTTTGTGACAGACGACCCCAGGACCTTGCCCCACCGGGATGCCTGGAGAACAGAAGGGAGAGAGGCAATACCTTCCCTGGGACACAACAGGGCAGCCCCCTTGGTTTGCATTGGGGCCACAGGACTGGAGCTTGGAAGCTCAATCCTGTTGCGGACTGTTGCTACCGCCAGATGGCGCTTGGACAATCCCAGAGCCTTGGTGCGGTGGAAGTGTTGCAGAAAAATCATCAGAGTGCACCTGGAGCACATTCGGGTGCAACATAAAAAGGGTCCGGAGTCAGGTGGCAGAGGACAGAACTTGCGGGAGAGGAGTGGAGGCGGCAAAGGAAAAGAGAGGAAAAGGAAAAGAAAGGACTGAGCAGTGAGTTGTTTATTGGGGATTTGTGCATTGTGTGCAATAGTAGGGAAGACCTGTAAATAAAAGCGTGTGTTTTTTGGGACATCTGAGTCTGCGTGTCTGTCTGTGTTCTGGGCGTCTTCCACACCTTAAAAACATTCATAGAACTACAAGCTTCTCTTACCTTAGAAAATTCGGTTTTCATTACTCCCCAATTAGAAAGATACTGTGCAAAAATTGGCTTCATTGAAGACCAGCAAGGTAGGAACCAGTGCAAACCAAGAAGATCATAAAAGATTATCTGTCACTTCCCAGGAAGCTTCTAAATGATCCCAGACTTTATAGGAGAATGGTCTATGGACAGATGAGACAAAAGTAGAAGTTTTTGGATGACATTGTCCCCATTTTTTCTGGAGTAAAGCAAATACCATAGTTTATAGTAAGAACATCATAGAAACAATCAAAGATGGTGATGATAGTGTGATGATGTGGGGATGGTTTGCTGCCTCAGGACCCAAACAATTTGCGTTAACTGAAGGAAAAATTTGTTTTTTCTCTGTATTAGAAAATTCTTAAGATGAATAATCTGTCATGTATTTATGAATCAAAGATTAATCTCAACCTAGGCTCATTTCTTATGTGGCTCTTAGCTACGAGTAGTAGAACAAATTGCCCACTTTCATCTAAACTGTACCCTCACTGTATTTAAGAATTGTTTGAAGAATTTGTTATTCTGTGAAATTCTTTCTGATTGGTAATGGTTTTGATAATAGGTTCTTAGTAGCTAAGAAAATAGCACCTTGTTCTGTGTTGTTCTGGTTGGTTTAGAGCTCTTCATTTACAATAGTCATTTTTGTAACGTGATTCAGTAACACTCGTTTTAAAACAGACTCCCAGATTGATGTTTACTTGATTATGTTGACTTCTTTTGTAATTCACTATGGATAAAAGTGGCTGTTAAGTAAATAAATGTAAATGTACTCAGGTCATGTAGCAAGTCCACATCAGAATGGTTGAAAAAAAAAACAAAATTAATGTTTTGGACTGGTCTAGTCAAAGTCTAGACCTAACCAATATGAAAATTCTGTGGCAGTACTTTAAATTAGAATCAGAACCAGAATAATTTTTATTTGTACTTAATGTACAGAAATTTGACTTGGTAGATTTGGAGTTGCTTATAACGGACTATAACATCACATACAAATAACATGAGTAGCATAAGTTAAAAAGAAAAACAAACAAAGTTGCAGATGATGTACAAATGAAAGTTTGAGTATATAGTGTGTATGCATGTGCACACACATACACGTACGTACACTGTAAACAAGCACACACCTTCATGCAACATATGACAGAACACATGAATTTACAAAGAAAAAAGGCTAAATTATTGGTTTGAGTGGGCTATGGCTCTGGGAAAGAAACTATTGAGGTGTCTGTTAGTTTTGTTTTTATTCGACCTGAAGCATTTACCAGAAGGGAGGTTTTGGAATAAGTGATGAGCTGTGTGAGATGAGTCTGTGGTAATCCTTTTGACATGGTTAGTGACATGTAATGTATACAGGTCTGCCACAGATGAATGAGTATGGACAAATATTGTCTAAGCAGACCTCTCAACATGCTGTAATTTAGATATGGAGTGTGCCATTGCTGAACTAAACCAAACAATAATGGAGATGTGATTACATTTTCAATTATGGTTTTGTAAAATTGAACTAGGATTGGCCATTTAATTTCTTTAGCTGGTGTAAGAAGTACAATTGTTGCTGTGCCTTTTTAGTGATATAAGTGGTGTTAATGTCCCGGCTGAGAGTGTTTGGGATAGTTGTGACCAAAAATGTGAAGGATTCCACCATATTGACTACAGTCATTCATTTGTAGTGGGAGAGGTTGTAACTGCTGTTTGTGAAAAACAATGACCATTTTCACTGGTGTTAGGTTCTTGGAAGTACAATAAGACACAAGACGAGACACATTTTTATAAGGTGTTTCACTGCCATTAGTAATTTGAACAATAAAGGTGGTGTCATCAGCAAACAATGATTTTAACTGAAATCTCAGTAGAACTGCAGTTATTGATGTACAAGAAATAAAGTAGTGGGGACAATGCACAGCCTTGAGAGGCACCTGTACCAATATAGAGACAGTCTGAGAGGTGGAAGCCCACATGAACGTATTGTTTCTGGTTTACCAAAAAACTGTAAATCAATTTATAGATGGAAGGATTCAGATCACTCTCTAGAAGTGTGGTTAGCAACAGCTCTGGGACAATGATGTTAAAAGCTGAACTGAAGTCAACTAACAGTATTCAGTCATTCATTCCTTTACAGTCCAGATGCTCCAGCACAAAGTGAAGGCTTCACCCACAGATCTATTTGCTAGATATGCAAACTATAGAGTGTCAAGATCAGCAGCAGTAACAGACTTCAAATGAGTTAGAACAAGCCGTTCCAATATCTTCATTAGAACTAAAGTAAGAGTAATAGGCTTGTAATCATTGAGGCAGCTTATTTTATCACTTTTGGGAACAGGAACAATAATAGAAGATTTAAAGCAATCAGGTACAGTACACTGTGCAAGAGACTGGTTAAAGATGTCTGCGAAGAGAAGAGTGAGATGTATAGAACACTGTTTGATTGTTGCAGGTGAGACAGAGTCAGGACTGACTGAGTTTTTGCAGTTCTGTGTTGTAAACAGTTTCCAGACATCATTTACAGAGTTATTATTAGCTTTTATACTATAGGGTTATTATTATTACTTATGCTTAAAACCTTGCATTGACTTGAATTATTGGAAGCGCTTAGTTGTATTCATTGCAGTTAAAGGTGGTGCCTAACCAGTTAAGTTGGTGTTGGGTAACAGTGTTCCTACGGCAAATGACATAGGTAGAAAAAGGTTTTATTTGTTCACCTAAGTCTCCTTTATGCCAAATTAAATTGTGGTTTAAGACCTTAAAACATTCAGTGTTCACAAATTTGATAAACTTAGGAAGGTACAAATGCTTTTTCACAGAATCATGTATATGCATTTGATTTTGAAAGAGAAAAATAGTAATTTTTGAGATTCTTTATCAAGGTAATATGGAAACATGAAACACTAAATGTATTCAGTATGCAATCTATGATTGTAAAACATTCACAGTGTAAAATGTTGTTAATTATCATCCAGTTATTTTACTAAATTTTGGGATAAAACCAAAAATCTCTCCAATATAGGCTTTTATAAACTCATTTCATCTTCTGAAGCAAACTTTTTTGTATCATTTACCTCTCAAGATAAAAATGGGTACTGCTTTATTTCTGTATTCTGATATTTGACATTCTGCCTTGAAATTATTGTAGTTTGACACTTTTTGTTTTTTTTTTAAATCTTCTGATTTTCTTTAATGAATTAATAAGGAAAGGACTGTGTAAATGTACTTCTACGTTGTCAGATAACATACCTTCTTTGTGGAGTTTTTTATGATTATCTTGTGCTCATGTGGCTTTTTACTGGGGCTTCAGTTTCCTTCTGTAGCCCAAACACTTGCTGTCAGACTGATTGGTATCACTATGCAAGTGAGAGAGGATGTTGGTTGCCGTATTTGATCTGACATCCTATCCAGATTTAGTACATGCTTTATGCTCATTGATTCCGGGATAGACTCCAGCTCTCTGTAGCCCTGTACTAAAAAAAAGAGGTCCAGTAAATGAATAGATAGATTATTTAAGAAACAGACAAGGTGAGGGATAAAAGTCATGTTTTTCTGTTACCAAATGGGGATATTATCACTGAGCCATCAGATGAGCCGTACAATTGGAGTGCTTTATCGAATGTCACTACTGGCTCTTCTTAACCTGAGCCTCTGCGCTTTTGTGAACACCATTATTTCTTGTTAATATCAAATAAATTAACTGATCAATGTAGTTTGATTTTTTTGAACTGCTTTCATTTTTGAAGACTCTTTGAAGCTTTGCCTGACTCTTTCTTACTCTGATCGCAGCACCTAACAAATAAGAAAGCACTCTAGAGAATCAGATGTACATGAAAAAATTGCTTCATCTAACTTTACTCATGTAAATGCCAATTATTATTTTTCAGTTTATAAAAAAACATCAATACAAAACCTTTTGCAAACCATAATAGTTTAGCTTTTTGTCAGCTGCTATTATTTATGAACTGAGACAATGCTAAAAACAAAAACAACATATTTACTTCCTAGCAGTTATTTCGGAGGTTTTGATGATTTTACTTTTCTTTTAAATATTGATAAATAGTATTTTTTGAAGCTAGAGATAATCAAGAAAATGCAACACAGAGCAATAATCATATTTAAATAAAATATTTTTCAACCATTTAATAAATCAATCAGTTAGTACTTTTAACTAAACAGTATGATAATTTAACATTATGATAATTTATGATAATTTAAACTAAAAAATAAAGTGCATAAGAAAAACATCAATTTTCTGTCTTTGATTGCATCATAAAAAGTAATTTGCAAAAGCATCTCTTCATTGAAAAATAGGTATCAAGTGAATCAATAAATAGAGCTTGATCAAGATTTTAATTCTACCTGCACAGCTACAGATCAAATATTTATCGCCTGTGCTGTATTGCAATAGAACACCTAACCCTCCAAATCCTAAAGACGACTTTTAAATGAGAATTAATTTGAGAATTTTTTTGTGTGTTTTAGTAACAGAGGTGACAATGAATGTGTTAAAGTAAACAGTGTACTTCTGATTTCACTACAAAAATTTCTACTGCTTCAGAGCTTCCCGAGACAGAATTCAAATCCCAGTCTGGTTGCTGACTGGAGTTTGCACATACTGTCTGCATGAGTTTGTCTTTGGGATAGACCTCAAGTCCGTACTGACCTGCTGTGAGACAGTGTGCCCTTCAATGAATGGGTTCTCATGTCCTGGCATGGTTTGTGTATTGTTCCTAGAGCTGCCAGGACAGGCTAAGGCTCTGATTCTGAAATAGGAATAGATTCTAAATTGTCCCTAGTATGTGCTTGGTGTGTGTGGGTGTGTGCCCTGCGGTGGGCTGGTGCCCTGCTCAGGGTTTGTTTCCTGCCTTGTGCCCTGTGTTGGCTGGGATTGGCACCAGCAGACCCCCGTGACCCTGTAGTTAGGATATAGCAGATTGGATAATGGATGGATGGATGCATCAACATACAGTATATATGTTGTGATGACAAGGGGGTACCACCAACACTAAACACTACATACAACTGCCATGGACACAGTTCCAAGTTAAAATAAAGTTGTTATATTTTACAGATCCTTTAGAGGCTTTTAAAATCAGATCAACACAGAATGACACCACCATACTGCTTCTCTCATCTCCAACCACTTCTCCTCAGGTAGTGTTGTCCTCTTCCTCCCAACTGATTCCCTGAGTAAGGCAAGACGGCTCCTTTTATGGTGGACCCAGAAACAGTTCTGATGTCACAGCATTCCAAGTCAGAAGCACTTCTGGGTCATATGGAAACTTCACTAAATAGGGAGGTACATTCTTCAAAGAGGCAATGAACGACCCTGCCGGGGCTGCCTTTCCATACTGCAACTCCCAGGCAGCCCTGCAGGTGTCCAGACTGTGCTCCAGCCAGGAGAACACTGCCACTCTCGTGCTGGGGGATGCATTGATCATAAAATCCATTCATACCTCTCCCACCCATTATCTAGACATCAAGAGTGGGAAAGAAATTGAGAACCATCCTTGCCATTCCATTAAAGGATCCTGGCCAGGTATGAAATCATCCCCAACCCCAATCGTGATGCCAGTTCATCCAGTCCAATGTTTAATATATATATATATATATATATATATATATTTATATTTATACATATATATACTTTGCAGAGTTATGTTTTTGTATCTATTGATCAATGCAAAAAAATAAATAAATAATGAAATACACTGTAATTCAATGTTGTAAAAATAAAACGTGAACAATTCTTTGGGGTGAATATTTTTTATAGGGACTGCAAGTACTACTTAGTAAAAAATAAAAAAAAAACACTTGAAATTTTTTTGTTATTTCTGAAGATTTGGTAATAGACTTCCATTCAATGTCTGTTTTTTTCCATACATATTCTCCTATATTTAATTTATGCAGGCAAAAAACCATAACCAAAATTAATAAATAAGATGCTTGCTTGTGATTTTTCCACAGTAATAATGAAATGTAATATTAGCCTTTTTATCAATAACATAATACAAATACAATTTTCAACTTTTGGAACAAAAGATAACTGAAATGAAGGGATGCTCTTTATTATGCCGTGATAAAAAGGCATAAAAAAAAAAAATCTTTGTGAGGCAGCTTATTCCCTGGGCTTATAAAAAAGGTATACAATATTAATTTAATTGTTTTAATATTTTTGGGAGTTGTCCTTGTGACCAGCTATAATTAATGGCTTCTTGATTGTCTTTGACAGGCCCAGCACTGTAGAAAGTCCAAGGACTGCATGACTCACCAATTGCATAGCTCAGTCAGACTTTGACGTTACTTTTTCCTAGGGCAGTTTTATTTTCTCAGATATTTCTGAAGGCTCTACTCTATTGTCAGTTAATTTTAATTTACAATATCTTATTTTAATTTACTTTACATTACTTTAGGAGCCCTAAGCATTTGGAACAGTGTAGAAATAACACCCATATGCACTGCATGTTCTGCAATTATATTTGTTTTACATTTTTCATGATGTTTTGGGTTTTATTTAAATATATTATATTTGAGAATAGGCACAGTGTTCTGTATTATTCTGCCTGTTGGGAGCTGCCCTATATAAGAATAAATTAAATTGAATTGAATTCTCGCAGAGCCCCAAGTGGAAAATAATTCATAATCTTATATTTAGGACACTTGGTATATCTTCCACTACAAAAATCTCCACCACCCCGACTCCATGTCCTTTAAAAATTGCAATAATAGTAGTAGTAGTAAAATTTTCACATGTCATGTGCAGTGAAATGCTTCATTGCTTGTCTGATCAAAAGGCAACATGGCACAACTCTCCAGGGCCATGGTAAGCAAACATATACTAAAATGTCTGATACATAATTAATTTATTAATTTTCTAAAATGTTTTCTCCAATGCATGGTCACGGTAGTCTGGAAGTCATGTCATGTCAACAACAATGGGAACAAGATGGAAAGCCATTCTGGATGGGATGCCAGGCCAATATAGGGCATGCTCACTTGTACCTACACACACAGTGCCAGTTTTCAGAGGGCAGTCAGCCTAACGTGGATGCTTTTGGGAAGTAAAAGGAAAGTGGCCATTTGAACTCTGATCTGTGGAGCTGTAAGGCAGCAGCAATACAACTAAACCACTGCTCTTTCCCCTGTGCAAATCAGAACATCACAAAATGATAGACATAAGAAAAACATATAACTAAACAATAAATATAAAAAACACAATTTGTTTGAGACCCATTCTTACAAATTTGATGTGTTAGAAAATAATGTTATATTAGTATAGGGTGGTCCAGATCTAATTATGCAATTTTCATTACGCTATAACTTATTAAGTTTATTACATAGAAAATCACCCAAAAAATCCCGGACCATCGAGAAGTGTGCGAACTGACGACATGAAGAATCATCTTTGTGTCGAACTGGAATCGTCCCCGCATAAATCAAAGTCATCCAGACGATCTGGATCTGCAAAATTAGATCTGGACCACCCTGTCGTCCTTAGATTTTTTAAGTGTACTGTAATTTGAGATGAACAAACTGTTACACAGGAAAATATAAATAAAAACGTTCATCTAATGTGGCAAATGAGATAAATCAATTTTAAGGAGAGGTATATCTGAATCAAAATATTATATACATTAACTCTCTAGAGGACTGTATCTTAATATTTTGTTACATACATAAGGAAAATTGTTCAAGCCATCAGGGTCTACAGAAATGATCAGTAAAATAGATTTAAAACACTTTTCTGTGTCTTTTTTACAGTCTTCAGAAGCAGAGTAATGTTACACTTTGAAAGAGAATGGACTAAATTAGTCAGAAAGTTGAGATTCTGGAGCTGAGCTAAAGTACAGTATATGATCCAAGCATATCCAGTTCAACTTTGTTAGCATTTAACAGCAAGTACACATCCAATGTCACAGATAGTGATGCCCTGTGTTCAGATCCTGCAAATAGATGTCTGTGTGGAGTCTGCATGTTCACATTAATTGTCCGAGATGGGGTTTCTCATTATACCCAAAGATATGCACGTCTGGTTAAATGGCAATTCCTAACTGGCCCCGTGCAAGTGTGTGTGAGCAGGTACCTTGTGTCTAGGGTTGCTGGGACAGGCTGTGGCATCATGTGGACCCAAGCATTTTTGAGAAGTTTGTTTTCTAATTATTATAGAACTGATTTTTAGAGTTAGTTTAGTACATCAAAGGTGAATTTACCAATAACTAAATACAGGAAAATCACATCTAAGACTATAACAGCAAAATCTTCTCTCCTCTTTAGCTATTGGAAATGATGGTACACAACAACAACAGCAATTACTCACCAAAGAAATCAAAAAATTCTCTAGGGTAAAAAACAAAAAATGTAGGTGGATTATATAAAAGATGTGCATTAATTGTCTTTGTATTAATATTAGCTGTCTGGAGGTGGCCTGCATTTTCATGTCACTTTGTCGTAGACTAAGAAATCCCTAAATACTCTTCACAAACTATGGACAAACCTCTCTTCCATCTGACTGTGTGGATGTGTCATTCCATTATAACTAAGCGATCTGGGCAAATATTCAAAGTTGTGAGGCTTTTATGACCCCTAAAAAGTAGACCTGAGTGTGCAGCCATTTTCTTCTTTATGGTTGCTAGTTTTATTTAGAGCAAAAAATGTAATTGAAAGCTGAAATACATTTGTTTGTGCTTAGAATTACTTCAGTTATAGTGTGGTGTTTACACAGAAAACAAAAGTTCGTAGAAGAGGAAAGTTTTCATTTGAGATTTAAAGGTGCAAAAAAGGAGCAATCTCAGTGAGTTTGAGGAAGAGAGTTCCAGAGTTGAGGGGCCATAGCACTGAAGGACCTGCCTCCCAGGGTGGAGAGTCTGGTGTGTGGGACAGTAAGTAGAGTACAGCTCAAGGACCTGAGAGAAAGACAAGGAGTGTAAGGAGCTAGTAGCTGAATGAGGTAGAGGGGGGCAAGGTTATATAGGGCTTTGAAGGTGACAAGCAGAATCTTGAATTTAATCCTTGATGGAACCGGTAACCAGTGAAGCTGGGAGAGAACAGGGGAGATGTGAGCAAAACGCTTTGTGCGGCGGTGGGCTTCTGAATATACTGTAGCTTCTGTATAGATTTTGCAGAGATACCAATGAAGAGGAAATTACAGTAATCAATACAAGGCATTATGAAACAATGAACCGGAGTTTGAGCATCATTAAAGGACATAAATGGACAGGGGCGGGTAATGTTATGGAGATGATAGAATGAAATGTTGGAAAGAGACCTAATGTGTAGCTCAAACTTAAGTGATGAGTCAAACAAAGCAGCAAGATTTTTGACAACAGGAGCAGGTTTGACATGTGTACCATCAACAGAAACAGAGAAATTGGATGCCTTAGAAAGTTGGGAGTTTGGACCTAGCAGTAACACTTCAGGTTTTTTGGCATTAAGTTTGAGAAAGTTATTTTCCATCCATAGCTTACGATCAGTGATGCAGTCAGTGAGTGTGCTGGTAGGTGAATCTGTAGGGGTGTCTGTACTAAGATATAACAGTATATCGTCTGCATAACAGTGGAAGTTAAGGTCATGTCTGCGAAAAATCTGACCCAAAGGTAGGATATAAAGTAGAAAAAGTAATAGCAAAAGGACTGAACCCAGAGGGACACCATGCGACACAGGTGAGGTGAAGGATTTATATTGGTTTAGTGTGACAAACTGTTGCCTATTAGAGAGATATGATGTGAGCCATTGAAGGGCTTAGCCAGAGATCGCTACAGCAGAGAGATGTGACAGGAGGATTTCATGATTAACAGTGTCAATTGCTGCACTTAAGCCAAGAAGGAGAGAATATTAAGTGAACCATAGTCTGCAGACCAGAGAAGATCATTAACTACACGGAGAAGAGCTGTCTCAGTGCTGTGCTGTGTGTGAAAGCCAGACTGATAATCCAGACACCAGTGGACACCGCCAAGAGCAAACAGAATGCCACACAACAGCATGCTAACTCCAGCTACATACGTTAGCCATCCCAAATCTCACTGCATAAACAGCTAGAAAAGGAAAAGCACAGCGGGCAAACTGCACATTTGCAGTTCAGACTGGTAACTGCAATGAAGCAAGAGTAGATTCACACTCACCGCGAAACCAGTAACAGGAGAGAAGGAAGAGGGCTCGCGCAGGGCTGAAAAGGCTCATAGAGTGCATTGTCTAGAAGAAAAGCATGGAGCTGTGTAGCAACCACGCATTCTACCATCTTAGCCAAAAAAGGGAGATTAGAGATTAGCCTGTAACTGGAGAGAGAAAAGGATCCAGGTCATGTTTTTAAGGATTGGTGTAACTGCAGCAGTTTTGAGGGCAGCAGGGACAGAACCTCAAATGAAACATGCATTTATCAATGAGGCAACAGGAATACTAATTATGGATGAGTATGTATTAAGCGGAGAAATGGGGCCAGGATTAAGCAGACAGGAGGAGGAATTAGACTTATTAATAAGTTCAGAGATGGCAAGAGAGTCAACAGGCAAGAAACAAGTGAGTCTTGATGATGGACATGGCAGATCAGAATGAGTGAGTGATTGAGGTATGGAGGGGAAACTCTGATAGATTTGATCAATTTTGGTATTAAAGAAATGTAAGAAAGCCTGACACTGTTCAGCTGTATTGGGGCATGCTAGAGGAGGGGGTTGGAGGAGTTTATTAACAGTCCTAGGCCTAGACTTAGCACTATTTATGAGAGAGGAATAATAGTTGAAGCGAGCAGTGCTAAGGGCATCCTTATATTTAAGTTTGTGCTCAGTGTAAAGCTGTGAGTGAACTATGAGGTCTGTTTTCGTAGAAAGCCACTCAAGACGCCAGCTACTGGCTTTCATACCTCTGAGCTCATCGGTGTACTAGGGACAGGAGGCTGGAACCTGCCTAGTTCTTAAGGGAGCAACGTTATCTAGCAGTTGAGAAACGCAGTTGTTATAAAGGAAAACAATGTTTTCAGGAGAGGGAAGACTATGCAATTCAAAAAGAGACAATGACAGAAGGGAAGCAGCAAACAAATCAGAATTAACAGACCTAATGTTGCGATAGGAGACAGACTTTTTCTCGACAGAAGTTGTGGTAATAATGCTAAAGTTACATTTAGTAAGCTTATGATTATAAATACCAGAGAGTGAACCTGAGACAGAGACATTATTCAAGCTATTTGAACAAAGCAAATCAAGACTATGGGGAAATCAACATGCTGTGTCAAGTCAAAACATTCCAAAGTTGAGATGAATTCAACATGAATATTAAAGTCACCAAGTACAATTACAGCAGGGCAAAGATATGAGATTACAGTGAGAAGTTCATTAAATTCAGACAGAAAGTTCACCACAGATTTGGGAGGGAGGAGGGGAGGAAACCAGTTTAACAGCAATATATTTAAAAGATGTGACTTCAAAAAAAGGAGAGTTCCTTCATTGTTAAGGTAGATTTATAAACTACAGCCAGGCCACCCCCTTTTCCTGTAAACTTGGGTTTAGATATGTGGCTATAGCCAGGGGAAGACAGCAAGTTTAAATAAAAATAGTCAACAGTTTGTTGCTAAGTTTCTGTAAAAAGAAACATGTCCACTTCCTTCTGGGAGATGAGGTCGTTAATCAGTGAGGTCTTGTTAGTGATGGAGCGAACATTCAATAGGGCAAGCCTAAAGTTGGAACAGCCAGGAGAGTAGGGCACAGACACTTCCTGAAGAAGACGAAGATGGCCCATGTTTATTCCTCGGACAGCCCTAGTGTTACGCCACTGAACACGATGAGATGTCCATATACAGGTAGTTGGAATCGACACTTCCAAGCCATAGACCGCAAGGGGCCTCTTTTAGACCAGTGAATATTGCGTGGATGCCGAGTAATTCCAAGCGATTGTCAGAAACTATAAGTCAGGGAGAGCAATCATGGATGACAGTCAAGAAGTTCATAAGGAGAATATATGAGCTGCATTGCCAAAAAAAGTAGAAATGACAACACACAGCACAACTCCAAACCAGAGACAGAAAGGGCTAAGATTATCCAGACACCAGTGGACACCGCCAAGAGCAAACAGAATGCCACACAACAGCATGCTAAATCCTGCTACACATGTTAGCCATCCCAAATCTCACTGCATAACCAGCTAGAAAAGGAAAAGCACAGCGTACAGACTGCACATTCACAGTTCAGACTGGTAACTACAAATGAAGCAAGAGTAGATTCATACTCACCGCGAAGGCAGTAACAGGAGAGAAAGAAGAGGGCTCGCAGGACTGAAGCAGGTGTGATCTAGGCAATTGTGAATGGCATTCGTATAATAAGTAAAAATCGAAAAGAGCAGTCTAATCAGAAGGTAAAGGTGAAAAAGTCAGACAGGACAAAATAAAACAAAACAAAAACAATGACACCGGTGAGAAGCGGCAGCCAAACGCGCACAGCGTACTCTCAACTGGAAATGATGATGAAGATTGGAGATGATGATGATGAAGGGTGGACATGCAACTGAAGAAGATGCGATCATTCAATTTAAATGAATTTGACAACTAACTTATCCAAAAATATAATTCCCTTATTTGGCTGTAAATAAAAAACAACCTGAGCAACATTCTCTGTAGATTTGAAGGATAAGAACATTAATTTATTTCTTTAACCTATTTTTTTCATTACAGAGTCACTAGTGATAAGAGAAACCACATCTAGAGAGAAACACCAAACCATCAAATGATGTTAATTGAGCACACCCAAAATGGGGAATTTTCATGTTAAGTTACAGATGTAAGATGAAAAAAGAATCATTTTGTGCAAATTACCCAGGTGGTGGCTAGGCCAAAAAATTGAACCCATGTTCCAGGGGGTTTGAGGCAATTTTGTCACTATTCCATCTGCTTTCAAGAACTAAATGTGCCAATTATAAATAAATTATCAATACATCTATACCATTCTCGACTGAAACAGAATATTTTTCTAAAAGCAGAACAAGTTCAGATGTATATTGGGTTTTTGATGATTATAACATAGAGAGAACAAATCTGACTTTAATAGAACATTTATTGATAAGGTTTATGGAATTATCAAAGGAATAATGAAATTTAATAAAGAAATCACAGTCTTACTTTATACTGTTTAATGTTGAAAAAATACACTGTGCCCACCCCTCTATGTGCTGTGAAAAATGTAAAGGTCAGCTCCGGCTGCTGCTCTTGAAAGATCTCGGGAGATCTCTGACTGCATACTGCAGTTCACATTGCCTGATCCCTTTGAAAAGAAGAGTTGAAGTGTGTCAAGTCCCAAAATATGTGAATGGGAAACAAGCAACTGTAAGCAAAGCTCAAATGGACCCTGCACTTGGTAGATCAGAGTCAGGAATCTCCCACCAACAGGCAGATAATGACACACTGTGACTGTATTTCAAAAATTACATCAAAAATGAGCACTGTAAACCACTCCGCCTGAGTATCAGCTGTCTCCTAGGAAACAGATCATAACAGGCAATGATAGTTGCCCACTTATAAAGCCAGCTGGTTAGATAGGCTGTACTGTGGCATGCTGTGAATATATTATCCACATATTATTGATCTTCCTAAATTCATATGGATGGCTGGAACAGATCTGCATGGTGTGCCTCTCCTCTGTATACTCAATCATAGATCAGCACTCTGTCATACAGGTCACATTAGACCCACCAGTTAACCATGACCTTGGCATTTGGGCAAAAAACTGGAGTGCCTGGAGAAACATCTACACAGACACAGGAAAAGCATAAAGATTCCACACAGAGCATGGAAAAACTGGAATTCAAACTTTGAAGTCTGGAACTGTGAGGATGCAGCAAGTGTCACTATGTACCAATGATTCCAATACTATTTGTAAAAGATACCCATATTACTTGTCCTGCTGAAAACATTTTAGTTTCAGTAATATACAGTATTACTAGGTGTTTCCAGTGCTTTATGAAGTTATCCTGAAATCTTTAAAGATTGCCAGGCTGTCTGCTTCCACTTTTCCAATTTGGTTCTATTATACTGTATTTACAATGGATTCAGAAAGTTTTCAGACCCCTTCACTTTCTTCATGCTTTATTGTATTGTGGATTTAATTTTAAATGGATACAACTGTCATTTTGCCCATCAACCTACACTCAATAACTCATACCAACATTGTGAAAAAAAATTTTCAGAAAGGTTTGCAGATTTATTAAAAATCAAGAACTGAAATCTCTTATTTCAATAAATATTCAGACCCTTTGCTGTGGCACTCCAAACTGCGGGCAAGCAAATCCTTTTTGCTTTAATTATGTTTGAGATGTGTCCAGGACTTGATTGGAGTTCACCAGTGGCAAACTGAATTGACTGGACATTGTTTAGAAAGGCATGCACCTGTGTATCTAAGCTCTCACATTCCAGGACAAAAACCAAGCCATCAACTCCAAGGAACCTACTGATAAAATTAGGGTGAGACATAGATTGGGGCAAGGGTATAAAACCATTTCTAGACCTCCATTATAAAATTAAGGTGAGACATACAGTAGATTGTGGCAAGAGTATAAAACCATTTTTTAAAGGTTTTGGTGCTCCCAGAAGCGCAGTGGCCTCAATAATTGTGGAATAGAATTTTGGAACCACCAAGATTATTCCTAGAGTTGGCTGTCTGGACAAACTTAATAAATGAGCGAGAAATCCCTTGGTCAGGAAGGTGACCAAGAACCCAACTTCAGAAGTTCTCTTCTCAAATGAGAGACCCTGTCGGAAGGATAACCATTTCTGCAGAACTCTATCAATCAGGCATTTGTGGTAGAGTGGCTAGACAGAAAGCCACTCATGAGTAAAAGGCATGTGACAGCATTTAATGAACTTTGAGAACATGAAGAAAAAAATGGTTCATGGTCAACTTAGCAGTTTTATACTAGTGTGTATTGTTTGGTGTTTTATGTATATTATGATTCAGAAGTACGTCTGTCTTCTTAAAGAGAGTCTGCTTATATTCAAAAGCTAGTGCGGGACAACACTGAACTCTCAACATATTTTCTTCCACTGCTTTTCCTATTCCCAAAGGTATCCATTTTTACAATGCTTTTTTTACAAAGTTTTTTGCAGTGATAAATGAGTAAATGATAACTATGTCTATTGAAGGTATTTTGTTACATGTTTCATGAGTAATGGAAACGGAAATATATCATGCAGGCAAATAAATGTATAGATCATTCTGAATTAAACAATGATATTTTATTCTGTATGTAGTTCATTCTAGTAGAAGAGTATGCTTTTTCTTGCTATTATTTTACAACTAAGGTGGAATGCCTCAAAGAGCTTAACTGATGATATTTGCAAGACTAAAATACTTTTGTGACAGCACACTTCTGTCAGACTCCCGAAGATTAGATTTGACCATATAAAATATTTGTAAAACTGCATATTTGAGGATTGTACTAAGTGAAGCAGTACCTCCAGTTTTTTTTTTTTTTTAATTTAATATGTTACAGATTGGATGTCCAGAAAAAGCTTCCCTCCTTGTGTAATATGTAACTTAGAAAACATTTTTTTTAATTTATTAACTGT
>JANRMT010062792.1:111945155-111955551 GCA_026402145.1 Polypterus bichir lapradei | reverse complement strand
ATAGATAGATAGATAGATAGATAGATAGATAGATAGATAGATAGATATGCTTTAAAGTGATCCCTCGCTATATCGCACTTCGACTTTCGCGGCTTCACTCCATCGCGGATTTTAAATGTAAGCATATCTAAATATGTATCATGGATTTTTCGCTGGTTCGCGGATTTCTGCGGACAATGGGTCTTTTAATTTATGGTACATGCTTCCTCAGTTTGTTTGCCCAGTTGATTTCATACAAGGGACGCTATTGTCGGATGGCTTAGAAGCTACCCAATCAGAGCATGTATTACATATTAACTAAAACTCCTCAATGATATAAGATATGCTTCCCGCGCGGTGCTTGATTGTTTGCTTTTCTCTGTCTCTTTCACTCTCTCTGACATTTCCGGCGCCTGACGGAGGGGGTGTGAGCAGAGGGGCTGTTTGCACAGAGACTGTTTGCCTAGAGGATACGGATGCTCCTTTAAAAAAATGCTGCTTTATCGCGGTGCTTCGGCATACTTAAAAGCCCAAAAGCACGTATTGATTTTTTGATTGTTTGCTTTTCTCTTGCTCTCTCTCTCTCTCTGACATTCTCTGTTCCTGACATGCATTCCTTTGCTTTCCTTTCCTATTTGCACTCTTTTAATTGTGAGAAAGAACTGTCATCTCTGTCTTGTCATGGAGCACAGTTTAAACTTGTAATATAATGTTAACAGTGTGGGAGAGTTTATAAGGGCTTAAAAAATATAAAAATAACCATACAAACATATGGTTTCTACTTCGTGGATTTTCATCTATCGCGGGGGGTTCTGGAACGCAACCCCCGCGATCGAGGAGGGATTACTGTGTTTGTCCACAAGGGGAAACGAAAACTTTACAAAAACATATATATATTTATTTATGTATATATTTTTATATATTTGGAGCCTCCATTTAACCTAATAACATATATCATTAAGATGAAAGAAGAAAGTAGAATATTCAGAAAAATTTCATGCAGAAAGCAACAGATTGAAGTTCAAACCCCAATTCCTGGAGTTGTCAGCCAACTTGTCTAACCATTGCATGAATGTGCTGTGTAATGAATCAATCAAGCAAATGTAATGTTATGCAGCGCTTTTCATATGCCATCACAAGGTTTTCTTTTTTCAAAACACATGGAACACACAATCCCAAATACAAAATAAGAACAATGAAAGATGAAGAAAATCATATGAAAAAAGGCAGAAATTAACAGTAAAAAAAGAGTGGAATAGTATAATTCCAATGTAAAATTCAAGAGGCCAAATTCTGACCCATATAAGTGGATTTTTTATTGTAAAAAAAACACTACCACATTAAGGTCAGTCTTAGTGGCACAATTCTAAACAGTTAAGCACATCTCTATCTTGTAACTTGGGCTTTTTTGTGTTCTGTTCTTGCTTTCTAATAAGAAATGAACAAAAAAAAAATCAATAGAAGTCGTCAAGAAAGACATGGCCTGTCAGGTAACTACTGTAGCCCTTAAGACAATTATCCAGGGTTTCTATAATGTATTTGCAATATTACTAAGCATATATAGCAAAACTGTCTGTCTGGAATGGGACCCATTCCATTTACTGAATACAAAAGGCAATGTTTTTAATTAAAGAAAAAAAAAGAAAAAAAGTATGCATTCAGAATTACAGAAATGTGCATTCCACAAATTTCCCCTGTTAACTATCTGTGCATTTAGATTCATTTATGAATGTATACATTTATTTATTAACATTTTTAAAAATGCATTTTTCTCCATGATCTGTGTGTGCTGATGCAAGCAATGTCCTTGGCATTTGTGCTGCAAAAATACCTATTGTATAAGCCAGGTAGAAACTTCAAAATACTGGTAAACTGATATTCCTGTTTTTCTCTTTAGCACAGATACAGAAAGTTCAATAGCATTAATAGAAATGATCTATAATAAAACAAAAATTACTTACATTTTAATATGTTGTTTCTTACTTCATTACATGGAACTAGCTTGTAAAACTAAAGTTCAGAGTGCCCTCTAGGTGTCATAAGTGGTATTTTTATCACCTTATTGAAATTGTCCAGTTTGTGGAGAAGGGTCAATAAACTGGAAGCAGAATAAGAAATAAGTGTTAGTTTGTGTTCTAAAATTTAATGTGCATATTATAGTAAAATTTGGAAATTATTGTTCTAAAAATAAAACATGCACTAAAATACCCTTAGGTGTTTGAATGGTTATTAACTACAAAAATACATTTTGTGTTAATAATACAATAAATAATAATCTACCTTTCTATTTTTGGAAAAGAATTTATGCATCAACATATTTTCTGTCTACCTAACATAATCACACGCTCAAGCTGTCAGGAGTGTTTAATATTTTTATTAATAAGATAGTGATTGAATTGCTGTAGTTTTTTTCTTTATGAAGAGAAACTGCTTAAACATACTGTAATAAGAAAGATAAGATACTGTTGCAGTGAAGGAAAGATACATTAGTCATGAAGAAAAAGTTATAAACAAATTAATGAAGAGAAACCTTGGCCAAGAAAATCGGAAGCTCTGTCTCGAGAGATAAGGAGCCACTGGGGGAAAAAAAAATCACAGGGGACTGGAACATAAAATCTGTTAAGGTGTTGCAATAACATGTAAGTAATGATAATGATAACGATAAACATGTCCAGCAAAGATATATACAAAGGATAGTGTGCAGTTTACATTTATTGAGAGATTTTTAAATATTTGTGTTTTAAAATTGTTATTGCATGTTGATATTGTGCACCTTTTTAAAACCACTGTGTTGTTTCTGATGCACATTATTCAAAAAGAAGAATGGATAAATAACATTTTAAATGAATGATATTGTAGATCATGTAAGAAATTATTTCACTCCAGAACCATGGCATGATGAATTATATGCACAAAAGATGTATTATGGGCCCAGAATGCTTATTGATTATCTGTTTACTTCAATTACATTCTGGACAGTGTTTGCATTGGTGATGTATACTATTCAGTTTCAACCAATATATATATATATATATAATTTTTCTTCAAACTTCAACTAGGGAATGATAGTTTTAATGTGTCTACTGTAGAATTAAGAAAAATTATAAATGAGACAAGTCTGAGAAGCAATGGAAATTGTATATGATTGCATTTCAATACCTGAAGTAATGATTTTGCCTTTTGTTACATTTTTTTCACAGTGAATCTTTAGTGGAATGATTATAAAAAAATGGTTTCAATTAATGTTGAAAATAAGAATTGAAACAATAAACTAAATTAATGTTGTCCTCAAGGCTAAAGCATGATTCCCTTACTTATGGGAAATACAGACATTCAAATGAGACTAACAGATTTTATCATGCAGTTTGAGCCTGTGCAAAATGAATTAAATAAAAGCATACAATTAATTTAGTGCAAAGCATAAAAGTATTCCAATCGACAAGCCCAAACTTTTCCATGGAAATCTGACAGAATTGTTGTAACTCTACTTCAAAGTATGTGTATTTATCAAAAAGTGGAATTTCCTTAAAGAGAAGTTGCACTTCTTTTTTGTCATTGTTGCTTTCTTCACTTCTGAATGCAGACATTTTTCAAACACAGTTTGTACTTTAACCAGAAAAGGTTTCGACATTGACAAATGAATAGTGAGAAGAAAGGTAACAATAGGCACTGCTAAGGCCCAAAGGTAATGCACTGACACAATGCAATTCTTAAAATAAATTGTGGAAGGAGGGGGTAGTGTTAAAGAAGAGGTAGGTGGTTCTCTTTCTGCCATGATAGACAAGAAAGAGCACAAAGGCACTTCTTTATACTTAATTAAAGCATTTGGTGGAGTGCTTCAGAGACAGATCACTTGCAAATTTAAGCAGGTGAAATATCTATGATGTTTAAAAAGACAAGGCCTCTTGAATTGCATTTGAAATAACTGTAACTTGTCAAGAAGATAGCATTTGGGGATATTTTGAGCAGGCAATATATTTAATGCCTTAACGTATAAATGTAAGGGAAGCATAATGAATGAGAGGTCGTGTTATTCTTATGAGGGGTGGAAATTGGTTTCATTTATCTAAACAACACATCAAGGACTGGTTTCTGTATTATGGTAATGTGTTCAGTAACAGCATCAGCATCCCTGCATGCAATGTATACTTTTGCCTAGCACATCCTGAGAAAGAATATTTTGTCATGCCCTCATTTTGGGCGCAAAAGCAAACTATATACAGGGTCACCTTTTTTTCTAGTACTGTGATGGTCGTGAATGTCAATCATTTTAAATTTGCTTACTGAGTGATCTTTAGTGATCCACTCAGCTTACATACATAGGTATGAATGCTTGGGAATAGTGCAAATTGAAGGGAAATCAAAGAGGTTCCATCAGCCAAAAGAAATATAGTTTGGCTGTTAGTGGAGTACTGTACTTGACACTGCCATAGTGCTCTCTGTGGTTACAAGTGCAGTCAGTGGCAGCATGTAATTTCAATTTACTACTGTTAAATCTCCATAAACACATACCTGTATATAATGAATTATAATGGAAAATAATGAATAACAAAACCAAAGAAATGGCTGAAATTATTTATTTCTTAGCCTTTCAAAAAATAAAAATTGAATGCAACCCTACATCAGCATGCTGCATCATTTACAAGAACCAGACAAAAGAATATGGTCATGTAGCTCCTTTGAATGGACAAAATTTTAGAAGAATAAATGTCACTCTAAAATATAATGCTGTTACAGTAAAATAAATAATTAGTAATAATAATAATAATAATGTAATAACAAAAATATCCAAAATTGTTATAGTTGAATTATAGTTATAGAGATTTACTATACATACTGATTATAAAAACGAAAATGTGTAAACTACAATGCATTACTGCTAAATAACACTTCTCCATTTATATTTTGTATGCTGTGATGTACACTCTTAAAAATAAACATTCCAGAGTGATTCTTCAGAGCGATGCCATAGGAGAACCATTTTTGGTTCCAAAAAGACCCATCCACATAAAGGTTTGCAAAAGAACCTTAATTTGTTTAGATCTGTAACAGGCTCCATACAGTGAACAACCACGAACAGATGGTAACTGACTTGTGAAATACCAATGGCTTCTGATTTTAAAATGACTTCTGCTGCATACATACAGTAAAACAGGCTATGTCCAGTTTATTAACATGTTAGTTTTCTGATAGGTAGACTACTGTACATTAAATATTTCAGGTTTCTTCTATACATTAAGAGGTTTTTCAAAGCACAAAGAACCAACTTCAAATGTAAAAGACCCTTCCCAGAATGAAATGGCATTGGTCAAGAAATGGTTCTACAAGAAACCCCACAACCCGTAAAGAACCATAAAATGCCATTAAAGAACCAATATTTTTAAGAGTGCACTGGCACCCAGTTAAATGTTGGTTTCTGTCTTGTGCCCAGTGCTGCCATGCAACCCTGGCCCTGCAGCTCTCAATTGGATTAAAAGGTTTGAGAATGTTGCATATTGTATTGTCCATTGAAATCAGATGTAACACAAATTCAAAGAAAACAGAAACCTACTGTTAATTCTAACTAGGAAGGATTTGCAGCAAAGATTAGCAAAAATGAACATTAATCAGAAATGTAGCTGCAAAGAGTCAAGACAAATATCCAAGCCTCCATTAATAAAGAAGATATCTGTCAGTTTCATTAAATCACCTTACAGTTCTTTTCAGGTTCTCCGGGGTTTTCTCCAACTAGTGATGACCTTCCCATTAGAGTATAAACAGACAGCAACATCTCACTAATAACACCTTAATGGTACTGGGGCATACTTTTGCTTAAACATTTGTCTTGTAATAAACACAATATATTCAGAATTAAACAATTGATTAATTATGTTAAATACCAGCTTTCTCAGTTCAAGAAATCACAAAATGCAATTGCTTCAAAAATCATTTCAGTGTTAGCTTGCTATCCTCTAACATGCATTTTATTTCTGAACTGATACAAATATTAACATTTTAGTACATAATGCTATTTGTATTCATTAATGATTAATATTATCTTAAACAGCACGGTCCATAGTAAGTAGGTTTGCAAGTTTCAAATTATAACAGCATGCTGTAAAGTAACATAAAATCTTTTCATTTCATTCCATTCAAATAGACTGCGTTTGATATGAACATAAAATTGAGTTTCATTTTCTACCAAACATAGTAAATATTTTAGCAGGTGGCACACAAACAAGTAGTTCACAAATCATGGAGTACATGCCGACAAGACCTTTGTGACACACTGATCTTTTGTGATAAACGATGCGTCAACTTATGATTTTCAATGTCAACGACAACCTCTGGACTAGTGATGGAAGAGTTCCTTGGCTTCAGTCATTGCTCACAGAAGCATGTCACACTACTTTTTGACCAATTAAACTTAACTTCAGCACTTGCAATGGGACGCTGTTGCACAAATCCCTCATATGTCAACGTGAAAGAAACTGTACAAACTTACAGCTCCACAAATGAAAAATGCTCATCCAATGAATATGACAGCTTCACCTGACTGCAACTGCTGCTGCTAAAACCAGGGCTGACTCCTTGGCTACCTTTTTAATGCACCACCTGTATATAGTAAGGTGAAAACATTAAGAAATTTGTGAAATTTGAGCAGCTTGATGTAGTTTCATGACATTGAAGTTGTAAAAGAAACCACTGACATGTTACAATTCACATCATTTACTGTGGGTAAAAGCATAAGAGCAAATACTAACATTCAATAAAGCAAAGGTCTTCATTTATAACACCTCCATGACTTTTCAAATGCCTGACAATGACAACATGCTTTAGTATAATTCTCTAAAGTCTCATTGTATGGCAGCACTTTGTTACCTACAGTAAGATGCACATACCTGATTATTATGAGACATTTTAACTAATATATGGCTTAAAGCTTTAACCTTAGTTTTTAATAAAATCCCCATAGAAGCATAGTACAAGCAAATGTTTAGATCAGCTGTAATGAGAAAGAAAGTAGGACACTCATGGAAATGATTGTGACATTTTTCAATTTTCCATTATAACAGATTTTTTATATCAAATCAGATCCTTTGAAGATAATCATTATATACATTAAAAATATTATACATTATTATTATTATTACAGTACATATAGTCACACATACGCATCTAGGAACCATCTTCCTGGCTATGATAAGGTAAGCAATACCACGCCAGAACACTAATATTATCTTCCACTTCATCATCCGCAGGCAAGAAAAAAATGCCCAAGAGGGACGGTTGACCTCGCCCCCACCAGGTAAACCGCACCCCTTCCATTCCCCAGAATATAAAGCCAGCTCATTTTGTGAAGTTTTACCGTATGTCAAACTGTGTATTCCAGAGGACAGAGCACCTACTGCAACCTTGTGCCAGAAACAAAAATAACCGTTTAATACTTTTTTTGTTTGAGCTGTTTGGGGCTTTATATTTTTCAGTTGTTATTAAACAGGGCTACCAGCAGGGTGGTACACCAGGCTTTCTTGGATTCTCAGAGACATCTGCCTGCCTGGTTGTTTCTTACAAAATATATACAGTCATATAAAAAAGTTTGGGAACCCCTCTTAATTCTTTGGATTTTTGTTTATCATTGGCTGAGCTTTCAAAGTAGCAACTTCCTTTTAATATATGACATGCCTTATGGACAGTAGTATTTCAGCAGTGACATTAAGCTTATTGGATTAACAGAAAATATGCAATATGACATCATAACAAAATTAGACAGGTCCATACATTTGGGCACCCCAAAAGAGAGATTACATCAATACTTAGTTGAGCCTCCTTTTGCAAAATATAACAGCCTCTAGACGTCTCCTATAGCCTTTGATGAGTGTCTGGATTCTGGATGGAGGTATTTTTGAACATTCTTCCATACAAAATTTCTCCAGTTCAGTTAAATTTGATGGCTGCCAAGCATGGACAGCCTGCTTCAAACCATCCCATAGATTTTCGATGATATTCAAGTCAGGGGACTGTGACGGCCATTCCAGAACATTGTACTTCTCCCTCTGCATGAATGCCTTTATAGATTTTGAACTGTGTTTTGGGTCATTGTCTTGTTGGAATATCCAACCCCCGTATAACTTCAACTTTGCGACTGCTGCTTGAACATTATCCTGAAGAATTTGTTGATATTGGTTGAATTCATCTGACCCTCGACTTTAACAAGGGTCTCAGTCCTTGAACTAGCCACACAGCCCCACAGCATGATGGAACCTCCACCAAATTTGACAGTAGGTAACAGGTGTTTTTCTTGGAATGCGGTGTTCTTCTTCCGCCATGCAAAATGCTTTTTGTTATGACCAAATAACTCAATTTTTGTCTTATCAGTCCAAACCACTTTGTTCCAGAATGAATCTGGCTTGTCTAAATGAGCATTTGCATACAACAAGTGACTCTGTTTGAAGTGTGAGTGCAGAAAGGGCTTCTTTCTCATCACCCTGCCATACAGATTTTCTTTGTGTAAATTGTGCTGAATTTTAGAACGATGTACAGATACACTATCTGCAGCAAGATGTTCTTGCAGGTCTTTGGAGGTGATCTGTGGGTTGTCTGTTACCATTCTCACAATTGTGTGCATATGTCGCTCCTGTATTTTTCTTGGCCTGCCAGACCGCAGTTTAAAAGCAAATGTGCCTGTGGCCTTCCATTTTCTGATTACATTCCTTACAGTTGAAACTGGCAGTTAAAACTTCTGAGATTTTTGTAGCCTTCTCCTAAACCATGATACTGAACAATCTTTGTTTTGAGATCTTTTGAGAGTTGCTTTAAGGATCCCATGCTGTCACTCTTCAGAGGAGAGTCAAAGGGAAGCACAGCGTGCAATTGATAACCTTAAATACCTTTTCTCATGATTGGACACATCTGTCTATGACGTTCAAGACTTAAAAAGCCAATCCAACCAATTTGGTGTTGCAAGTAATCAGTATTGAGCAGTTACATGCATTCAAATCAGCAGATTTTTGCACAGCCAGTTTTTTACATTTGATTTAATTTCATACAACTAAATACTGCTTCACTAAAAATCAGTACTCAGATGTTCCTAGGAAATGAAAGACATACCACTGTTATCTTTTTTGTTGAAAGTAAATTATTATGCAGGCTGAGAGGGGTTCCCAAACTTTTTCATATGACTGTATATATTAGCTTTACCCCGTGGCTTTGCCCACATAGTAATGGAACAGGTCAATCTTTAAAAATCAATAGACGTTGGCACTATATCTGATCATGTTCAGCTCTGACAGGAAGGCGTTCCCCGCATGGGGAGAAAAGCACATGGCCATGATATCTCTGGCAATCAGCAGCTATCCTCTAAAACACATGGAGCTCTGATCTCTCTCTCAAAAAGTCAAACGTTACTCCTTAACAATCTGTAAATGATAACGTCTGTTGAACAAACAGATATTGCTAGCTAAGTGGAGGCAAGGTGCACTCCAACACATGGCAAAATGTAGACTAACTCGAACAGAGGCTGGCAAGTGAATGAGGAAGGCCCCGCCCCCCACAGCCACTCTGCTGGATTTGCATAAATAAGTCGGTACCGCAAGTGAACTATGGTACTTAGCGTGATGACAGAAGTCACAAAATCAACCGGAAAATTCAAGCAAATTATAGAAAACAACCAGATCTAAATCCGTTAAGTAATTCTCTCGTGAAAAGCAGACAGACATACAGACAAAACGTGCTTGGACCACGAAATTTTTAAAACCGTTTCTTAGCGAGCACCTATGGGCCAAGGGTAACATACAATCCAAATTTCAAGTCCCAAGTCCTCATGGTTTGGGAGATTTCATGATGAGTGAGTTAGTGGTATTTGGCTTTTATATATATACATATATATATAAATTGTGGTGGACGGCTAGGACCCATGCCCGGCTGGCACACCTGGGAGGACCGGGAAAGGGACAATACCTCCCGTGGACCACAGGAGGGCCACTGCCAAGGGGGCCGGACAGTTGTAGAGCCCAGGAGGCCAGCACTTCTGCCACACCCGGAGGTGCTGGTGGGAAGGAATTCCAGGGACACCTGGAGTGCTTCAGGTTGCTCAGGCGGCACTTCCGCCACACCAGGAAGTGCCGCCGGAAATTCATCGTATAGAACCTGGAGCACGTCCGAGTGATTATAAAAGAGGCTGCCTCCCTCGAGTGAGACAGCCAGAGTCGGAAGGAAGAAGGCCACGCTCGGGAGGAGGGGTGGAAAGGTAGCAGAAGCAGTCCGGAGAGTGGAGGAGAAAGGGACTGACACAAGGGTGTTTGGTGCAAGGCAGACCTTGTGTGCGGACTTTTATTGTTAATAAACTTGTGTGTCTCGGGACTTCCTGTGTCTGCCTGCTTGTGTCCGAGGCTACCTTCCACTGTATATATAGATATATATATATATATATATATAT
>JANRMT010062792.1:111881432-111940155 GCA_026402145.1 Polypterus bichir lapradei | reverse complement strand
ATGTGGAAATGAAAATAATACAGTGTATATATATATATATATATATATATATATAGTGGCGGATGGCCGGGGTCCATGCCTGACCGGAATGCCCCTTCGCTGTATATTCAGGAGGAGCAGCCCTGGACTGTGCAATACCTTCCCTGGAAGCTAGATGGCCGCCCCCCTGGGTTAGAGCAGTGCCTCGGTTTCCCGCAGGGCTGCATGGGAATTGGACTTGGGTGCTGCCCTGTTGGGTCCCGCAGGAGCTGGGACTCCTGAGCCCGTATGGGCAGTGTATTCTCCACACCCAGAAGTGCAGCCGGAACTCAGCAGTCAACCACCTGGAGCACTTCCGGGTGGACTATAAAAGGGGCCAGCAGCCACCACTCAATGACCAGAGTCGGGAGGAGGAGGAGTGCAAAAGAGGAGTGTGGTGTGCTTTATTTTGTGTGTTTTGGGACTATGTTGTGCCTGTGGGGATCACGGGGAAGATGTGCCCCACAGGTGAAGAAAAATAAAAGTTCTTTGTTTTTACAGGTGCCTCCAGTGTGAGTCTGTGTCGGGTCTGGCGCCTATATAGTGCCTTGTTACAATATACATATATTTATATATGCCCTGTATTAATACATACATACATACATACAGCGTGACCAGGTGAACACAGACCAAGGATGCTAATGGAATGTTAGGGTGCTATTCAAGCAACCGTATTTAATCACAAGTGAACAAAAATTAAGGAGAGAGTGCCCTCGGCACTTGGATTATAGTGTATTGTGGCTTTAATCAGCCCATGGGTATGTCACTTCAGCAGGAGCTCTGTCGCCACTTCTTAAAGGTTAAAAATTACAAATTTCAAACACAGACGTGAAGTATTATTTTAGATTATTTAAAGATCAGTGAGTATGAATATGATGTTATTTTTAGATCCAACCCTCTATGAGGGTAAAAAATGACAAATTTTATTACAATTGAGAATATTTAGACTCTAAATATTTACATTGAAATATACATTTTAATATTTCAAAGATGTGATGTCACTATTTTTATTTAATATGTACATCTACTTCTCGAAGTAAATCATTACATTTCTTGTGAAAAACCCAAATTAGAGCATCTTACGGTAATTCAGACTTTTTTAACTGACTTTATTAGAGAAATTAAGTAAACTATGATCTGTAAGTGTACTGTACCAGTATATAACTAGCTTCTTTAGTTATGAAGCCTCTCAGAACTCAGGCTCAAAACCAATTCTTTTGTATTTATTTGTTGCTATTAGCAGATGTGATTCAGAAGCAAACCGCTAACTTTTATCATTCTGGTCTTTCATATATTCATGCATCCATTGCTGTTTACATAGTTGCGAGACTTTGAGATGTGGTTATGGAGGTACAGTAGGTCTTAAAGCTGCTATGGCTTGCTGGGTTTGGCCTGTGTCTACTTGGCTGGAGGTACAAGCAGACAATTATCAGTTTGTTCTGTCACTCTCAACTTTCCCTTGGTTGTACTGTAAATATGTACTGTATATATCAAAATGGATGGTTTTCCATTTCAGATCATTCTTAATGCCAAATTATTGTTTCTGTTGCATTTATTACTATTGATTACGGTGTAAAATTAAATGTTATGCCATACATTCTGAAAATGCTAATGAGGTAACCTCTCCCCACATTTTCATGTTTAATTATTAAAGAACAATGCTGTTGGCTTAGCAGTGCAGCAGATGCCATTGCTGCCTTGCAGTACTTGGACACAAGTTTGATTCTTGACTGGCTGTACAGCATTTCTATTCTTCCTATGTTTGTGTGCATTTCATGGACAAGCTTGATGAACCAAATGGCTTCCTCTTGCTTGCATACACTGTTATGTTTTACAGTTTTCCTATGATTGTGCCTGCAGTGTAGTGCATCCTCCTTTGCCAGGACTAGCAAGTTCTTTGTTTACTGCATGATATACTTCATCTCCTTAGAACTTTGAAATATAAAATTTGAGATCAGAAAATGGATTGATGAATGAATGTAATAGAGGGACCAGCAAAGTAGAACATCACTGGAAAGAGCTTTCTGAAAAGTGTGTCTCTGTAGAGAAAGCCTTTTATTTCTAAAGATGGAAGAACATTTTTAAACAGGATCCAGTCAGTTATACATTAATCGTTTTATATATTTTATGTGTTGAATTATCACAACATGTTCTCTTAATGATGATTTGTTTTTGTTATTTCAAAAATTGTATTAAGCTGATCATTTTTGAAAAATTGTAATGGCATAGATATTCACTGTTTGCACTTGGCACAGGCCCCACTAATGCTGTTTCTCAAGTAAATTTGGAAAACACATTCTAGATTTATACACATAGTAGTGCTTCTGTTCAAAATGGGTTAACTGCTCATACTTATTGCTACAGTAAATACAATATATTTTAAGGGCTATTTAATCCAAGTGTATTACTGTTTTTATTGCACATTGAGCTGCATTCAGTGTATAAAATGTGCTATGAAAATAAATAAATTGTCTTACTTTTTCATTTTTATTTATTGGTACAAAGATCACACCCCACACCATTTTGCTTAATGTCCACATCTGCTTGCACAATTCAGCAAAGAAACCTACACCAATTTGCAATTTCTGCATCTGGCTTTGAATAATAACATACATTTAAATAAGTAATGCCAGAAAAGGTGTAGCTGACTGAAAGAGGTTAACAGAGAATCTACAAAAGAGACTGTAGAGAACAGTAAGCCTGCCAGAACTCAGTAGGAATCTGACAGGAGAGATGGATGTGCAGCTGAATACATCAGTGATTGCCCTAAGGCTTGTAAAGTACTAAAGGCACTGTCTGACATAGCAGTATGCAGAAGGCATAGGTTACAATATTTAATGAAGGTTAAATGCAAACATTTATAAGTGAAATCAACCAACAGGAAAGGTCATGCTATTTTGTTTATGGTTGTATGTTTTTAACAGTGTACAGCAGATTCTTGTATAAGCAAACACACTACAACATTATCTGTCAAATGTTAGTTCATAGTCTATCACTCCAAGGTTCAGGATTTAATCTGCTTATGTAGAAAAGGAATTATACTAAAAAACTAAGCTTTATATACATCACACCTCGTGTGTGTGTAGACTACAAAGAGGTAAAACATGCATTTGTACATTTGATGAATAATAATAAAGATTTAGATAGATAGATAGATAGACAGAACTTTAATCACAAAGAAACAAAATAAAAATGAGTAAATAAAGCCAAACTCATTTCTGCAAAGTTCAAACTAAATCAGACAAGATAAGGATAACAGACAGAGTATTTATAATTGCATCGGTGTAATGAGAAAAACAAACTTACAGAGTTACAGAGCTATTCATTATTTATGACATTTGGCACAGTTTAATATTCTCTCTCATTACAGGTTAGAGCATGTTTAATTTACATGAATCTTTTTATCAGGTTTACACTTTATATAGTTAAATGAATACATTGAAAACTAGTGAAAAATAAAGTGAGACTTGACAGGAAATGTTGCTCTTGACGTCCATTCACCCACACTTCTCTATCTGCAGTGTAGCAGCAATCTGACATTCCATACAGTAAGTACATTTCTAAACTAAGAAACAATCTATTAATGGCATCCATTAATGCACCCAATTCTTGTGTTTAATAAAATGTTTCCAAATAGACCCAGTAAAAATTAAGCAATATGGCAAATGACAAAAGCCTTTTTGGATCCAGTACTGGATTTGCAATTTAGTAACTGATCAATAAGCAGTTAAAAGGGCTGTTAACACAACTGATTACAAACAGGTTGTAACACTGATACCAGTTATCATGAGAAGGACCATTACCCAAGCAGCAACCAATTATTATATGATGCATCTCCCAGAACACTGGCTGTGAATGGCATTTTCAGCATTACAGCTTTATGTGGCATTTTGTTATGTGACAGAGATCTAGGGAATGGCTTTGGGTGACAAGCAATTCATAAATGTCTGACCCGTGTGCTGTACACTCTTGTGAGCTGTTTAGAATAGCACTCAAACAATGTAAAATATTGCCTCTGAGAATAATGATAAAATAAAAGATTTAAAGGCACTATTAGAAAACAACTGATTTACAAGTATTGTAAAAGTCTAGGGATAAATCTCTTAGCTGAAGCACACTTATAAATAAAGATCAGCCAGTGATGGAGTTTTTCATTACAATTTTTAGGGTTTCCATTGCATCTGTCCTTCTATTATTTTTCCTAACATTTCTGACACCTTTATTAATTGCAGCGGCATGTGTTCCAATGCGGTAAACTACACAAGTAGAGGATATGTTAAAATTACCTTGGAAAAAGTCTCACTGCTTCAGCACATTCAAGTAAAGCAGGCACTTACAACAAACATTTTTGTAAATATTATTTGTACTTGTTAATATTGCTATAATAAGAAACTGATCTTAACAGGAAAGCGGTCTATTTTTATTCGTTGTATAATTACCACTTTGTAGCAGTTAGCACCTATTATTTAATTTTACAGTGTAGAAAGCAATGAACTTGACATTTGATACCGGTGAAAACAAAAATAACTATGCTGATAAGATGAGCTGCTGTCCATATAGTGAGCCCAATTAATGACCTTCCACAAGGCTATTATTACATATTCAGAAAGCAATCAGTGACTGATTTGAAATTCACATTTTGTACACTTTTAAATGTGCAGGTCTGGGTTGACAGAACAAAGGTTGAACAGAATTTCTATGTAATAAAACACCTGAACAACAGAAATACAATATATGTACTTTGCACTACAAAATAAGCAAGGTGGACTATTCTGAATATATAAAAAAAAAAAGTTCTGTTTATCGCTGCAGAACAGTGTTAGTGTAACAAAGTACAGAGTCAAAGAAAACATGAATCATCTGGAACTTCTTGAAAAGGATTATGTAGATTGTCAGATTTAATCTATGCAAATACATTGCATTACACAGTAATAGTTGAGCTGGCAGCTCAACATCTCCAGAAATTATTCATCCTACCAACCCAGAAGCTTTTAACTCAAATGTCAGAAGTAGGAACTTAGACAAGACACTGACATGCAAAAGTGCTGATGAAACAAAAGGACAAATCCTAAAGGTTTAACTCAAATTCTGTCAAAATGAAGAAAAATTACTTATGTCAAAGCTAAGATGTGTTGTGTGGATAGACCATTGTCTGTTCTTGCCAGGCTGTCGACTTTGTATAATGGCAGCCTCAAAGATTTCACCAGCTCAAAGGAGCTGCGCCTTGTGACAACTGTAAATTTTGTGAGAGTATGACCCTTTTGTATGTCTTCTACTGACCCATCAGAGCTGCCTGCTGATGGTTAGCTGCTCTTATGTTTATTTTTAAGCCAAACACATTGTATCTCTGGATATTTTGGATTAAGATATATCATATACTTCTTTACCATGTAAAATTCACAGATAATGTATTTGCTTAAACTGATTTTCTGTATTATTGCAAGTTTTTCACAGTGAATTATATCAGATGTAATGCAATATTGTATAAAAGTGGCCTTAAGTGAAGACATAACAGAAAATGTTCACATTTACTTCATTTATTATTTAAAGAAAGTTATGCAATACTCAGGCTATTGTATTTTTTCTTTTCTGCCTTATAGTCTACATTCTTTATTCTAATTTATAAAACATTTTTTTGCTGACCAATTTACTCTTTGGAGTAGTGTGGTAACATCTTACATTTTAAAATCATGGTGCTATTATCTGGCTTCATTTCAACCTCATATACAGTAAAATTATTATTATTATTATTATTATTTTGTGATTTATTGCCATTTGGATTATTTGTTTAACCTAAAACAAATTAATTATTTTATTTATTGCCAACTTGTCTCGTGGAACTTAGCCTTTCATCTTCCTCGCTGCTGTCTTCTAAATGGACTGCGTAATCATGCTTGTCCAAAACCTTTCTTAAAATGTTCATTGTATGCAAAATTTTTCTCTTTTTTTCTTGCAAAGAGTACTTCAGACTAGTGCAGAACATGCTCAATGTACTATTTTAAAATGTTTTGACCCAATATTTTTTTGCACCACCTTTAGCAGCAACAACACAGAAGCATATTAATAATAATATTTACAGGTATACATTTTACTTATATAGCACCTTTCCCATGCTCAAGACACTTAAGAAATAAATATTTTCTAGAACAGTAAACAAATAAAGACAGGATATACAAAGCATTAAACAGAATAAAAGAAAAAATAAACCAGAGTATAATACTAAATTCAATACTAAAAGAAATGCCAAAACAGAAAAAGTGTTTTATTGAAAAAAAAGACAAGAACATGGAAAAGACAAAGATAAAGATGTGTCATAATGGCATTGGTCCTGTGCAAAAGGGGGAATAGAAGACAGCAGCAATAGCCAAATCGTAATTATAATCTGTAATTAATCTATACTAATAAACGGCAAAGCCCTCACTCACTCACTCACTGACTGACTGACTGACTGACTCATCACTAATTCTCCAACTTCCCGTGTAGGTAGAAGGCTGAAATTTGGAAGGCTCATTCCTTACAGCTTCCTTACAAAAGTTGGGCAGGTTTCATTTCGAAATTCTACGCGTAATGGTCATAACTGGAAGTTGTTTTTCTCCATTTACTGTAATGGAGCTGAGCTGGAGGGGCGGAGTTTTGTATGACATCATCACGCGTCTCATGTAATCACGCATTACGTAGAAAGCCAGGAAGAGCTACAAAACGCGCTTTAGAAAACATGCATTATATAATTAAGAAGGCAGCGAAACAATTAGAAGCGAGCGAGTGACATATAAAACCATATTCAGCGGCTCACGTGAACTGACGCAGTGCGCAGACAAAAAGTAACAGTTCCAAAGAGTGCTGAACAAAAACCGAATTACACTGCTATGCTCAAATAGATAAACCACACGCAGTGGCGCGATAGTAAAGCATTCGCCTGTAGCGCCCACGTCCGAGGTTCGATTCCCGAGAGGGGATGCACTAAGTATGTACGCGCGCTTCTCGATTTATTTTAACCTCGCATCCCCTTAGTTTGAGACGTATGAAAACGCATGCGGTTAACGCAGAAAGACAGATCACCTATTCACCTATTGAAGCTTCATGAATAATGGATACTTTATTCGCGATCAATGATTGTTTTGGTAAAGCCATACTCAGTGTATTCATTAGATGAACGGTAAAAAAGTAAGAGCGAGGGGACGGTAACTTACTGAAGCACACAAGCAAAACCACAATAGCACGCGGGCTCGATGTACTGACTTGCGCGATCACATTCCAAAAAATATTTCTTTTCAAGTTCAATTTAGTCCAAATTCAAAGCCCACGGGCCACATCCGGCCCGGCGTGTAATTATATCCGGCCCGCGAGATCATTTTATATACTGTATTATTGTTATTAATGGCCCGGGTATATGAAGCGCTGGTAACACAATAAACTACAGATCCCATAATGCAGCGCTTCAGCTGCCTTGCCGAACACTTACCGCGTTGCTGCAAGTTATTGCGAAGCTAGCCCACACGATGCCGAAGAGAAAAGTTGATTCTGAAAATAGAGCCTTTAAAAACCGATGGGAGGCTGAGTATATGTTTACTGACATTGCCGGTAAACCCGTGTGTCTCATTTGTGGAGCTAATGTGGCTGTAATTACAGAATTTAATCTTTACAACGACTGACAAACACAGAATGTAACTTGAACACAACACATCGTACAAATACGACCCTGATTGAAACAAATAATGATAATCGAATCCTTGATCACAGCAACACTCACAAAGCAATTACTGTATATTGACAATCATGTTACATTATTTTTAAAATGTTCCCTTTTCTTTTTCATAGCTTCTTTAACACACTACGTCTCCGCTGCGAATATATATATATATCCCGATCTACATACTCTCAAATAAATAAGCCACACACCGTGGCGTAATTGTAGAGGCTTCGACCTCTATCGCCTACATCCGAGGTTCGATTCCCGAGAGGGGATGTACTGAGTATGTACGCGTGCTTCTCGGTTCATTTTAACCTCGCATTTCCTTGGTTTGAGACGTATGAAAAAATATGCGGTTAACGCAGAATCATGTTACGTTATTTTTAAAATCTTTCCTATTCTTAGCACAAGCACAGCTGAGAAGCTTCGATGCATGTACTCCATAACAAAAAATAACGCATTTAATCACATTTTCAATTCCAAGCAAAGGGGAACTTTTGTCAATGCATGATTTCCTGGTACATCGATTACACTGGTGCACACATCACAGCTACAAAAATGTTACACTCGGAATGAAGCGCGTTCCTGATCGGAGGAAAATTTAATTTCAAAAAACTACCCGAGTGAAGCCTTGATAAAAGCATGGTTTTGTGCACAGTGAAAACCAAGCAAAATTAGATGCATTACAGACAGCGGACTTTGTGGCTCTTACTGGGGATCATTGGACTTCCGTGACCGTTAGTAATTCTAATTACATCTAATTACAAAATGTTCAATGATCACACTGTTTTAGCCTAATGTACAAAATAATTTTGGCTAAGGTTACTCAGAGTTTAAAGATTAAGTTGGTCAAATTACCTTTTATGTTTCTGACTTATTTTTTTAAGAAGAAAAACTGCACTTTCTGTTGAAATTTTGGTTATTATTTAAAGACAATACCATTCTGAAAATGTACTTAAAGTACTTAAACTACCACTTTATTTTTAAGTCTGCCCAATTTTAACCAGGGATGATATTTTTGTTTCTGTTTTGAATTCAAATGCAGTTTAAAAGCATTTTTTTTTTCAGAAATTAAAAGAGCTTGAGTTTACAATATTCATGTCCATGTCTATTATTTGATTCTGTCGCCCACTAAAACCCTTTTAAATTAAAAAAACACATTTGCGATTTGGGGCAAATTTACATGTGCGATTACATACGATTAATCAAGATTAATTATTACACAGCCTCTAATTAATTGGATTAATTTTTTTAATCGAGTCCCACCCCTAATATATATATGTAGATTTGTATATATATGTGTGTGTGTGTATATATATATGTGTATATATGTATATATATTTATATGTATATATGATGTGTATATATATGTTTATATATGTGTGTGTGTGTGTGAGTATATATATATATATGCTAGCAACACTCATGACAATGACAAAACAATTATATTGTCAATCATGTTACGTTATTATTAAAATGTTTCCTTTTCTTTTTAGTTCTCTGCTGCCAAACGCGGGTATTTTGCTATGTATATATATATATATATATAGATATATATATATATATAGATATATAGATATATATATAGATAGAGAGAGAGAGAGATGACAACAACACTCATATCAATGACAAAACAATTACATTAACAATCATGTTACGTTATTTTTAAAATATTTCCTTTTCTTTTTCATAACTTCTTTAACACACTACTTCTCCGCTGCGAAGCGCGGGTATTCTGCTAGTTCATAATAATTGGCAATTACCAATTTGTAAATGTGGCAAATGTGATTTAAAGATGATTCAATGAAACGAAAACACTGGCAAACAGTTTGGCATGATAGACAAAAATTAGCACTGAGTTATATATTATACAGTGGGTTGAAATAAATGTCTACCAACCAACAAAAACAAAGTTAGTAATTACTTAAATGCATTGAAAAACACCACCTTCCTTTGGTCTCTTTGTATCGCATTCTAAAAAAGAGGGTCTACATGAGCTATAGAGGAAATCGGGGTCCACTCTCTACTGTTGTGGCTTAGGTCCATTGTGAAATTTGTGGTTTTTCATTCCATTGCTATTTTGCTTACCTCAAAAAGTGGTTAACATTGGTTGTTCACTAATATTGGCAAGTTAATGGTGATATGCAGGCAGACAACAGTGTTGGTATTTTCAAAGGTACAAGGTTGTGTACTTTCAGAGTTATTGTCAAGTGTGGTATACACAGTAAAATAAAGTGCATGCTAGACGAAGTGAATGTCATTGGGATGAATGTCACTGCAGATGATGTCAAATATAACATCATACAAGGTGGTGATTGGCAACACTGTTTTAACCCATTTTGGACTTATACGGACTCTGAAAATTGTGTACCTGATGGTCTCAAAAGAGCTGATACAGTTATCCAAAGTCTTTCATCATTTTTCCCAACAGATTGTATATATTCATTGCTGTCACACTAATTTCAAAATAGAAACAACATATGTCCCAATCACTGGACACATTATCCAACAAATGCAAATTGACTAATCACAGCCAATGATGCAAGAAAAAGACATACTGTAAAATAAAACTGTAATCCAACGAGGAAATGAAATTAGCACAAAGTAGTTGAAAAAAGAAAAAACAGGGGAGCTGCTACAGTATCTGATGATGGCATCATGGTTTAGCTGGTGTTTGTACTGAAGCTGTGTAAGTGTTGATGAACTTGTCCACCACTGAGCATGATGGGAATTATAATCTTCACATCAGAATTTCTACAAAGATCATATGTGGTTCAGAATATCTTAAAATCAATGGCAACCAATATAACAATACTAAGATTGATAAGATGTTCTCAGATTTTTGTTTTACATGTTTAACTATATGCATGCATGAAGAATAGAGTATATTATGCAACCACAGAAGTTGGTGAACAAAGATAGAAACACCCATGCTCTCTGCAAACATCTGAGGGAACACAGACACTGTTGAGACTCCTTGACTATAGTTAAGTTGAATTGTTCACACTTCAGGTTAGCACAGCTGGTGATACCAAGAAGTTTAAATCTGCTGACCCTCTCAAAGGCATCCTCTCAGATGTAGTCGTGATGAGCATTTCGATTAACTTTAATGATTTGATTCTTTTTAAGTTCCCTTTCAAGTGAATTGATTTTTTTGATTAATTTTTTTTGTTTTATTTATTTACAGTCGGGGTATATGGGAAGTGTTGGGGCTCTGACCAATCACTGTCCTGTTTCCATACACAAAGCATGATAGCAAATTAAAGATGCATAATTAAAATGAGATGTTTCATTACTGAATCACAAGTGAATGAGAATTGTTCAAATCACAATGATTCATTTGTGAATCAAATGAACAAGAGTCATTACACTGGTGCTTGGGTATAGTGACACATAGTGACATCTCCTCACATATGATACCTTTTATAGTCATCAAAGTATGTAGGTTGTGGCTGGGCATAGGAATGTCAGCTCTTCAGACAGGAAGAAATTTTGGGGCGCCAACACAGAAAAGAAATGACGCTCTTCAGTATGTGTCTCATATGTGGGATTTCAGGTAAATTAAAGAGTTGATGTGCTGTAGTTGCTGCTAGTTGAGCTCCAACCAGTAGGTTGCTTGGGCCAGTAATGACACCTCATTCTGGGATGTCTGGGGTTTTATGGCGGCTAGACCAGAAAGGACAAGGTCAAATGCCTTTGCCGGGCAGCTAGTTGCCACCATGGGGAAAAAAGGAGATGACAATGCGTCCCTTTTAATCTCAGCATGTTATTACATACCTTGACTGAGCCTGATGCACATGTGTGACAAGGTGAACAATTAAGTAAATTGCTGTGCAGTATTTGTCTGCATTTCTTAATTGATTGACCTCAATTTGATGACAAGCTGTGTGAATTTGGCAAGGTTTGAAAAATAATTGTACTTTAGATACAGATTTGCCTATTTTCATGGAAATATGTGCCAAAGCAATCAAAAAATGTATTACTGTAGATTCCGGAATATAAGCCAAAAATTTCGTCCTAGATTTTTGGCTTGGAGTTTGGGGGTCGGCTTATACAACGAGTATCGTTTCAGATTCAAGATTTCCAGCGCAATGCCGGTTTTGCCGATGAATACGGAAGTAATTAATGATGAAACCACAGCGCCATCTTTCAGCTGAAGAAGTAACTTTGCATGCCGGTACTTTAAATTAAATAAAGAATTTATTCAAAAAAGTGTTTTAGTTGTTGATTTTATTAATAAAATTTATAATAAATTATCGGGAAGTTTAAAATAAAAATTTTTGTTTTGATTTATGACCAACATTTTGCGTTACGACCCGAATGCGGTCACGTGTATCCGCTTGCGCGATTGTAAACAAACAACCGAGAGCGTTAGTAAGCGTCAGTCGGAGCCCAGATACATGTGTTTGTGGATGTAATTTTGGTCATTGCAGTGATTTACCTATATATATAATTCACTAAGACCATGCAAGCAAGACACATAATTGCTAAGGAAGGAAGAGAAGGAAACAAAGGTAAAGAAAGCGATCACAATCGAAACGAAGATGGAAATTGTGTGGAAATATGTGAGTGCTGTTCGTGTGACCGATCTCGCTAATATGTACAGCATGTTGAAATCCACCATCTCGACAATTTTACAAAGAAAAGATTTGCATAAGGATGCTCCTTCTAAACAATAACCACCTTCCGTTTCATTCTCCTCCTCCTCCCTTCCTGCAGCCCAAAGATGTCAAATTAAATGGTGAGTACAGTATGAAATTGTTGTTTCTAGAATAGAGTAGAATAGAATGCCTTTTATTGTCACTATACACAATGAGATTAAAAGCAGCTCCTTCAGTGCAGACATATGTGTAGAACACAAGTAAATAAACAAATGGTGCAAAAAGATGCAAAGAAGTTGCAAAAAAAAGTTCTGTATAGGGCTTGTATGGTTGTTTCTTTAGCCTTAGCATAACGCCGGATCTGCGGCCCTGCTTCTGCTTTCTTTCCCTCCTCCGTCTGCGTCGTCTCCTAGACCCGACAACAATCCACGGAGAGCCCGCTGGTCTTGCTGTGTTGTCTGGGATGTTGTGCGTGTGATGAAAAACACTCAAAACAGATGTCTGGCTCTGGACACCGATGTCTATAAGGTTCTGACTGGTGTAGTGGATGTTCGCCGAACCAATTGTGCACAAACAAGCAAAAAAAAAAAGTACAAAAACAACAAAAAAGTGCACCGAAAAGGAGAGCCCTGAGCCGCTGCGACCATGCGCGCCGCCATGCTCCTAGCTTAATCTAGCCTTCTTCTGGTAGGCTAGGCACTTTTTATAACTTTTTGGTTAGTACATTAGAAAAATTATTGGTGTTTTGGTAAATTACGCACATTATACAACCCTTTTTTATTATGAAAAGGTTAAGTAAGTGTTGCAGTGGGAGGTTCGGAACGCATTATGGGTATTTTCATTATTTCTTATGGGAAAAAAGTTGGTTGTAAGTCAAGACTATGAGTTACAACCAGCCCTCGTGAACGAATTAAGTTCGTAAGTCAAGGGTCTACTGTATTGCGTATTTAAGTTAATCAAATTTATAACGAGTCTCCGGAAATCCACCCGCCGATGTACCATATTTGCGTATATAGTTTCAACACAAAGGTTTCATTTTACCAAACTTCTCTGCAATCACTTTCTGGTTTCCATCAAAAATGCCGGCAGTCTCAAATTCTCGCCGATAAACATGATAAATATACCTGAAGAGACACTTTTAAGGAAATTTAGAAAATTTTGCTTGGAGAAGGGGGTCGGCTTAAATACCGGTCATTGGCAAATACATGTAATTTAGTAGGTAGAAAAGGGGGTCGGCTTATATACCGAGTCGGCTTATATTCCGGGATCTACAGTATTGCTTTTGCTGTAGTTATCAACAATTTAGATGGTTGAGTTAACTTTTTCAAAAACATGGTTCTTGGTTTGGATAGTTTGTCCAGTGATTGGGACATATGTTGTTTCTATTTTGAAATTAGTGTGACAGCAATGAATATATACAATCTGTTGGGAAAAATGATAAAAGACTTTGGATAACTGTATCAGCTCTTTTGAGACCATCCTTTATCCAGATGTAGCTGATGTATAATATAATTAGCACGAACATTAGCAAATATATTGCATTGGGTAAGGAAAGATGTAAGCAAGTTAATCCTTTTTTAAAACGTGGAGTGGCTGATAAACTTGATACCTGAGTATCACACTAAGCACTCCTATATCAACTCACTTGCCTACATGTATTAGCCATTAGCTCTCCTGGAAACCTGCTCTCATTTAGAGGGGCTCTTATTGTGGGTAGTTGGTCCTCTGTTATATAGAGAAGAGCGTCCACAAATACTTAAGAAGTACCCTTTGCTGCCATCTAGTGCACAGTGGGACTTCTAAATTATTTGTTGCTTGCTGCCTTCCTTCAGGAGTTCCCCCAGATTAACTAATTTATACATTTTCATTATTAATGTATTGACTTCTACCTCCTTCAGGCTGTAATATTTCCTTTGCTCTTACATGACCATCAGCATAGTGACAGGGTCTTTTTTCTCTTGTATAATTAGGAATGGGCTGGGCCCCCACCCCAATATTCCTGAAGTCCATTTTCCCTACATTTATATTGGAGTCTCACTGACTTATAAGCAATAAAGATACATTATTGAATTCAAACTAACATTAAAAGATATTACAGGAAACATCAAAGAAGAGCAATTTACAAATAAAAGGTATTGGGAAGTCCAATGTAATTTTGCAGACATTTGATGGGTGGTGTAGATAACTCTGCTAAAGATACAGTAGAAATGACATCAAAGAAATTCATTATCTAAACTAAAGCGTTATGTGGACAAGAACCATGTTGTTACTAGTAAAAGACCAAATAAGCTAAAGCAACGGAACATGTCAAATTTGAGCACAGGTGAGTCAGATTAGAAATTAGACAAAAGTAAGAAAATAAGATTCAGCAGATCAACTGACATCTCCAGTAGGTTTCAGGTGAAGAGGAATAAATTCAAGCCTAAATATACAATCAAATGTGTCAAAATGTGAGGTAAATAAATAAATATGCATAACAGTTATGCATTTTTCCTAAAGTTAAAAGCTCTAAGTATGATCTAGTTTATTGAATCTCAGTGGGTGGGAAAGGATTTTTTGATCTGGATGCATGCCCTTTTTTAATGATTTCAAAATTCTTTATTAACACCATAGTATAGAAAAAAATCATTTTTGAAGGACAAATGTTTTTATCATTTCTTCTATTAAATAATATGGCAAAAATTCAGAATCACATATATTAGTAAAATTATCTTGGTAATAAAAATATAATACAGTGACTAACATGTGAAACTACTTGAGTCACTCTTGGAAACATCAGAACAAGATCTGCTTTTCATTTACAAAGGAGTACATATAGCATTCACCTTCTGAAGGATACAGAATGAATGACAAAGAAGAGGGTTATTTATTTATTTTGTATGTCTTTGTGCCCGAAGTAGCTAATTGAATAGCTAAATGCACTTTGACTTTGAACACTTCAGCTTTTAATTAAAGGTAAAGCAGCACTTGAGGTGGCACATATCCATTTAATGGACTTTGACAAACACCGTTAAGTGTTTTTTTATACCCTAATGAAACTGTAGACATTTTAAAGTCAGCTAAGCTCACATTTAAATGTATTTTGCTACATTTGCTCAGCATTACGTGCTTATTTTGTTTAATTTTTAAAAAGCAGAATGAAAAATGCAAGTTTTAAATGTTGTACTAATACTATAGGATAGTGAGTGCTATTATTACATTTCTAAATACATAGCTAAACTTAAATATATTTTTTTCATTCAAGCATGAATATACAAAGTACTTTCAATTCATGAAAATGATTTTTGAAAATGGTGTATTCAAGCCATGACCTTTATAATTGTGATGTGCAAGGTATTGTTAAAGAGTACTTTATTTATAAATTTATTTACAGAAAAAGTACTCAATTACAATTATCTCTATTTGTATACTGAATAATACTCAGTTTTACACATTAATTGATTTAAATGTAGAATTATTATTTATAGAAAATCAACAATGATTATGGAACTAATGAGCATTTAGTGTCAATTAAAATATTACAGGTATAAATAATCCAAATATGTCTGCTCACTTCTGCATTAAAATAGTTGGGGACACAGCACAACCCATTGGATTACTAGTTACTGATGCTGCCTCATAGTTTCAGGAACTGCATTTGAGGTCTGACTTAGTCACTGAATGCGCAAAGTTTAATATTTTTCCCCTAGCTATGTGAGTTTTTCTTTTGGTGCTATGGTTTGCACCTGTGCCTGAAACATCAAAATGGTGGGATAACTGGTGATCCATAATTCTTCTGAGTATGAGCTGTAGTGTATATGTATGTGTATTTACTGTAATTAAATTCAGTTTACTCTTATAAAGTGCAATTCTGTTGATATGACAATTACACTTGAAACAAGAACTGAACAAAACACAAACAAAAAAATATATAAAGGAATATTAAACAAAATAACAATAAATATATAATGATTTATTTGCATTATTTTTAATACTAATAAATTTCTTAAAGCACCAGATATCACAGAGATGAGAAAAATAAAAATTCTGTGCTGTTTCAACTGGTCACCGAGCCACACTTAGGGGCACTTTACTTGAAGAACAGCAGAGATCCACCATTGGCTACAACACATGCAATAAATGGTTTTCTTTTTAATTCAGAAAGGGTAACTTGATCAAACTGACAGTGACACTAAAGGACACTGAGAAGAGTAGAGAACAGAACAGATTCAGCAAATGCCAATCAAAATGACTGCTACAATTATTAAAATATGTTATAAAGAGCCTCATGAGCAGCTCCAGAAAGTATGCTATGGGAAAGTAATGTATTTATTCTTGAATTAAATATTGAGACCAAAGGGACTTCTCTAATATTGGTATGTAGAATGTACATAAGAGTAGTACTGCTGCTTCATTGGATCAAGAGGAATCAAGTGAAAATGTAGTCAGGATGGCCCCTCAGTGCCTCCCCCAGGAGGTACACAAGGTATGGTGTTCCAGAAGAAGACCAAAGGGCAGAAACATGAAATATAAAGGGATTAGTGTCTTATCTCTCCTTTCAGGATCTGGGAATTTCAAAAAGAGTTGTTGGAACAAATTATTGCTTAACATGATTGTATCATGTCACTTATTAGGATAAGTGGAGTTAAGGTTAAGCTTGGCTTGGGACTGACTTTGGTGGAGTTATAGACATAATCATTATAAAATGGTTATCTCCATAACTCTGCCAAAGTCAGACACAAACCCAACTGTAAAATGTGGAGGGCACACCCCTGTAAAGCAATGCTATTTGCTATAGAAACAAAGAGAAGCCAAATATCAAATACACAACAAAAAAGGCACATTGTAAGATGAATGTATTACAGAAACAGGTAAAAGCCATCAGGAAGTCTTAACCTTGAAGAACCAGAGTTTCAGCAATAAAACCATCACAGCATGTGGAATGTACAAATGCTATTTCAAAGCATAAAGATAGAACAAGTACTGTGCAAAATGACAAAAATTACCAACTGGACATTTGAGACATCAAGGAAATGTGGAAGATACAACAGGAGAGTTTAGTAAGCGGAAGCATGGCAAGCTTTTCTTCTGGAAAAGCAGATCATCGCAACTAAGGAGCTGCTATAACCTTCTGTAAATGTAATGCATTGTTGCTAATAGGATGGACGCCAAAAAACAATGCAGCAATTTTCCTCAGTCTGGCATGCCAAAGTCACCTTAGTACATGTCTACACTTCGAATGAAATTGTGTAAAAATGAAGTTCTACAACAAGCACCAGGGCTTTCTTGGTGACTTAATAAACTTTAATTTCAAACTTGTGATTATGAACTACATATCAAAGTTGGACAGAGGCAGAACAGCTCAATCTGTCATGGTAGGACCCTATTAATGTCAACAATAAACAACTACTGACGTTTTGTAGCGTCAATGGCCATTGCATCTATAATACTTTCTTTAAACATAAAAGAACATACAAGATTAATAAGCAGTATTACATCTGCATCAATAACAGGTGAGTCCTACATGATGTGCACACCTAGAGGGAAGGTGATGTTGGTTCAGACTACTATCTTGTTATCTGAAAGATCAAACTAACATGGACAAAGGCAACAAAGGCACAAACAAAGAGACTATTTTAAGAGAGACTTAAGAATATAGATTTGACCAACAGTTTCTATGTAGAAATAAGGAACAGAATTAAAGTGCTCCAGAACTGAGAATCCTGTCAAGATCAATGGCAATTGTCTGCGCAGTCTGTTATTGGGAGTGCTGAGGCAACAACAGGCAGGAGAAAATGATCCAACAGGGAGTGGTGTACAGTGGAAGATTCATGAAGTTTGATAGATGAGGAGAAAAGTGTCAATATCACGATTTTCCAGGCTAAAGACTCTAGAAATGGATTAGGTATAATGAAGAATGGAGACATCTAGACCAAAAGATGAATAAGAGTGGCAGGAAGAAAAAGAGATCATGGGTGAAACTGAAAGACGGAGAGGCTCCAGAGCCAATGGAAAAGAATGACACAAATACACTATACAAGACTGTCTATGAACTAAAGAATACTGGAAGTAACTCATTTGTGCTCACAAAGGTTAGTTGAGCACTACTGACTAAAGAAGATGAAAATCTGAGACAGACTGAGCACTTCACTGTGGTTCACAATCAACAAACGCCTCCCACGCCATTTGACTTCAGCCAGAAAATAGTGATAAGTCAACCTCTAGGATATCACAAAAGCCAAAGTCACTAGGGCAATCCAAAACCTAACCAGCACAGCCCTGGACCAAAAGAGGTCAGCACTGAAATGCTGAAACACAGCTGTGATATAATTGTGATGTAGTTTACCTACCAAGCCAACTTGATCTAGTGGGCAGGCTTGGAGACATGGAATAATCGTGAAGGGTAACCTCAGCAACTGTAGTAGCTGGTGAAGTACCTCGCTGTTTGTTATCTATACCTGAAAAGGTATGACGTGCTCCTTATTCATTGAAAAGTTAGTACTGTATTTACCACATGTTCAGATAGAATCACGTTAGATTCCATGAAGGAAGATTGTGCTGTGAAAAGCTCTTCACTCTATGAAACATTCATCAATACTGTATCAAATATCAAAAGCCACTTCTAGTCAATACATTGACTTTAAAAAGACATTTAACAGAATGCATCATGAATCACTCTGGAAAATAATCAAGCTATATGGTGGACCAGATCAATACATCCACATTTTTAAATTCCTAAACTGTACCTTTAGATGTGGTATCAAAACCAATAATGGTACCATTGAAGCACTTGAAATATTATTGGATGTATAACTGTCTTCCCTCCCCTTCCGTTTTCTCATCCTTCTTGTCCTCAGTTTCACCATGAGGAAAATATGGTACCCAGTCTTTGGGATCAAGTAGGGGATGGGTTTGATTAGATATTTCAGATGATATCTTACTTCTTAGGTCAAACTCATAAAATGCAGAGGATGACAGACAACCTCAATAGCAATGAGTTATTTAACTCTAGGGAGTTAAATTTCAAAGGATGAAAATGCAGAAACAGACATCAAACCAAAGATAGGCAAAGCTGTGTGGTATTCAAACATCATCAGCATCTGAAGCTAGAGCAATTAATGCTTATGAATACATTGAACAAATATTTCAGATATTTCTTCTATAGATTCACATAAACTTTAGTATCTTATGGAGAGACATAGTGATAAATTGAAGAAGGAGACAAGCCAGATATTGTGAGGGACAGCTGGGAGCTGGAGGAGATAGCATACACAGGACATTATCTGCCCTTGACTGCCAGATGGCAGCCCTCCTGGGTTATGGCGGCAGCACCACCGATTCCCACAGGGCACCGTGGGAATTGGAGTTCTTCAATTCAGCCCTGTTGGGTTACATGGGTGCCGCAAGGAGGTGCTGCGGAGACTGTGCAACCCTACTTTTCCCAATCCAAACCTTAGGAACACATAGTAAGGAAATAGCAGCATAATGTGACTGTTGTCAGAGTTACCCTATATAAAATATTTCACTAACTAGTTACATGAATGGTTATATCAACACTAAAAAACTCCCTTGTGGTCTTTAATAGATGCCCTAAGGATAAAGAAAAGACTCATAGGTATCAAAAACCAGACAAGAAAGGATAGGACAGGAAAAAGATTTCAAAAATTAATTTCCTACTTTTAATATGATAAGGAAATTGGTAAAAACAACTTGCACAAAAGTTTTAAATCCTTTCTCATGAACTTTATTTCCACAGCTATTACCAAATATTACACAGTGTTTATTTTAATAATATTCCATCTATACCAAGACTCATTCCATGCTAGACAGAAGAAATTACATTTTTCATAGTGTTGAATATTTTCCCATATTTAGCTTGATCTTTTTTCTAAGATGGATAAAAAAAGGGATGGATAACCACTTAGAGTGTATACTTTATTGGCACACACTGTGAAGACCCCCAGGATGTTAGAAAAGGCAAAGATACAAATACAAATAACTCATCACTGCTTGAAGAAAAAGAAAGTGCTTTCCTATATTTTTACTTGTCTAGCACACCATAGTTATCAGCACATAATGCACTGTTTTTCATATTTTTATTGCTGAAATTACCTTTACACTTTTTTTGGGCAGATAGCGAAGGCAGTAGGTATCGATGCAGTGTTCCATTTACTGGATGTGAATCAAAACGGTATCCAGTTGAAACTTTAAAAATAGAGGCAAACGTATTGTCAGCCAGAAATGAGAAAAGTCCCATATGACTCTATTTTAACAGTCATACTGTGACAGTTATTGAAATATACATGACATTTATGCAATGTTTGAATATTTTCAACAACAACTTGGCACTAAACAGCTGCAATAATGTTTATGTAAAAAAACAAGTTAGGAAATGTATGCATTCAGGTGCATTTGAACCCTGTGCAGGCACTATAGTACAGTAGTTAGGTTCTAGAACGTTCTCATTCCATTTCAGGGTTGTCACACCAAAGGCTATCTCACCACAATTAGGCAAAAAGTTGGAAATAGATCTGGACAGGACTGTAGTGCATCGCAAGGACAACTCTTATTCACACACGCACATAAACACACGTACATTTACATTTATACACAGTGACAAATTGTTATTAACAATTAACATAATATAAATAAAGTAAACCAAAAAGTTTGGAATTAATTCCTTCTTCAATTGAACATAGCTGGCTGTAGTAATTTTCAAAAAATAGGACTTCAAAAGCTATTCAATTATGACATATGTTAGGTAATAATGGATGTAAAAAGCATACTATAATACAGTGAGTGATTGTTATGGATTTCAGGTGAATGTGGCACCCTGACAGTAAATTACAGGGTGGCCATATTTTTACTTGTGTAACATGCATGCCCATGCATAAAGCCCAGACTAATTTGTTTACTGACTGCTTTATCTCGTTGTCATCAGCAAGGGTTTAGGGCACATGGGATAAAAAAAATACTTTCAGAAAGGAACACCAATAATTTCACATAATGCTTGTGGAAACATATAAATGTTGATACTCACTGCTTTTGCAAGCTTCTTGTTCCTTTTTACAATGCTGTTTCAAATTTAACACTAGTTAAAGTTTATTAATTTAACTTGATTTTGTTAATCAACAGGTCTCCTGTTTGAGTTTCCAGCATGCTATTCTAAATATATTGTAACAATATTTGTTTTGGCAAAGTAATGTTTGCACCACTAAAAAACTTTATTAGATGTGTAGCCTATTAAAACTGGGATATTTTGATATTCTTCACTTGCTTATTGGGACATATAGTCTGAAATCAGGACTGTTGAGTAACTCTAGTAAATTATATTGACAGCGAAAAAGTAAAATAGTAATCTGCAGATAATGCAGCTGTTTGGATGGTATAATGTATTGTTATTTATTTGATGCATAAACGCTTATGCATCACACGATATTTCATTCATATCCAGATAACCTTTTGTTTTCCTTGCTTGCATTTTATACTTTTACAGTTAAGAAAAGTGTTTAATTTACCCGTCATGACGTAAAGCATCAGGATGAGTGAAATGTCGATTCATTGGTTCTGTTCTGTTTGCACTGAAGTAGTTGGGAATACTTCATAGAGCAGGAACAATTTGCTGATTCAGAAGTTTATGCACACCGAGTTGGACTTTGCAACAGATGATAACCCACCCACCTGCGCAAGCAGCTCATGACAGTGACTTCCTACCGACAAATGCAGTCTACTGGGGTTTCATTAAATTGTATTGGGGATCTGTTTGCCATCAGTAGCAGCTATCACAGGTGAAAAAGAGGAAAGTGTGCAAAATATACATGGTGTAACTGCTATCTAGTTAAGACTAAAACAAGTAATTAAACAAGTAATTTGTAGTTGAAATTGCATGGAATTTTTTTTTTTTTTTCAAGATAGACAAGTTTCCTGATTTGCCAATGCTGTTTGATGGGAAATTTTAAATTTTCAAAACTTTGAACAGCAAAATCTGTTTGAGAGTCTTAAAAATTAAGACAGCATATATATTGTGAACGCTGGCCCGGACACACACAGACGGCCATCATATTTTCACCACACACTGTTTATTTTACAACTACTATTTACAATGTTCGTGCTCACGTGCACCCCCAGTGCCTCTCGCACCGATTCCCCCAAAGTCCAGGGCTCACAGCTTTTCTGTGCCTTTCCTCTGGCCGCCTGCAGTCCTCTCTCCAGCTCTGTCTCGCTACCTCCCGACATCCACTAATGACTGGAGGGAGGCGGCCCCTCTTATAGGAACCCGGATGGGCTCCAGCTGCTTCCCGGCAATTAGTCTTGGCCACACCCCTGGTGTGGCGGAAGTGCCGGGCTCCAGGGATGGTAAGGCACTGGGGCGCCGCCTGCCGGTGGCCACGGGTCCCTACAGGGCTGGGCTTCCAAGCCCCCAACCCGAGGCCTCCTGCATAACCAGGACAGACGTCCCCTCTCGGTCTGGAGGAGGCACACGCCCTCCTCTGGTCCTCCAAGGCGTCCTGGCTGGGCTCCAGCCCCGGCTGGGGACCACACGGGATAAACCGGCATCGGGGCGCCGCCTGGCGGTGGCCACGGGTCCCTACAGGGCTGGGCTTCCAAGCTCTCTACCCGAGGCCCCCAACATAACCAGGACGGACGCCCCCTCGCGGTCTGGAGGAGGCACAAGCCCTCCTCTCGTCCTCCTGGGCGTCCCGGCTGGGCTCCAGCCCCGGCCGGGGACCACACGGGATAAACCGGCATCGGGGCGCCGCCTGGCGGTGGCCACGGGTCCCTACAGGGCTGGGCTTCCAAGCCCTCTACCTGAGGCCCCCAACATAAACAGGACGGACGCCCCCTCGCGGTCTGGAGGAGGCACAAGCCCTCCTCTCGTCCTCCTGGGCGTCCCGGCCGGGCTCCAACCCCGGCCGGGGACCACAATATATATATATATACAGTAATCCCTCCTCGATCGCGGGAGTTGCGTTCCAGAACCCCCCGCGATAGGTGAAAATCCGCGAAGTAGAAACCATATGTTTGTATGGTTATTTTTATATATTTTAAACTCTTAGAAACTCTCCCACACTGTTCATAAATATTCTCCGCACACTTATACAGTAAACCGTCGTTTATAGCGGTTAATCCGCTCCAGACAGATAAATGAATTTCCACGAAGTAGGATTCTTTATTTATAAACCTAATATTTTCGCAGTTAGAGCATTGAAAACCTGTTTACGACCTTCTAAATACGTTTTTTAACATTATTAGAGCCCTCTAGACATGAAATAACACCCTTTCGTCAAAAGTTTAAACTGTGCTCCGACAAGACAGACATGACAGTTCTTTCTCACAATTAAAAGAATGCAAACATATCTTCCTCTTCAAGGTGCGCGTCAGGAGCGGAGAATGTCAGAGAGAGAGAGAAAAATAAACAATCAAAAATCAATAGGCTTGTTGGGCTTTTATGTATGCGAAGCACTGCAATAAAGCGGCTGCAATGAAGGAATCAATGTGAAGGTAGCCTTACAGCATTTTTTAAAGGAGCATCCGTATCTTCTAAGCAAACAGCCACTGTGCAAACAGCCCTTCTGCTCACACCCCCTCCATCAGGAGCAGATAATGTCAGAGAGAGTGAGAGAGACAGAGAAAAGCAAACAATGAAAAATCAATACGGGATGTTAGAGCTTTTAAGTGTGTGAAGCACCACGCGGGAAGCATATCGTATATCATTGAGGAGTTTTATTTAATATGTAATACGTGCTCTGATTGGGTAGCTTCTAAGCCATCGGCAAATAGCGTCCCTTGTATGAGATCAACTGGGCAAACAAACTGAGGAAGCATGTAACATAAATTGAAAGACCCATTGTCCGCAGAAATCCGCAAACCAGCGAAAAATCCGTGATATATATTTAGATATGCTTACATTTAAAATCCGCGATGGAGTGAAGCAGCGAAAGTCGAAGCGCGATATCACTGCGAGGGATCACTGTATATATATATATACTGTATATATATATAGAGAGAAAGTATATAAAGAGAGAGAAATTTTCTCATAGAATAATTAAATTACGTCATTTTCTAAAGCCAAATGATGGATGAACATCTGTATTTTTCTTACCTCAAATGCTCCTATTTATTGTGAGAAATGGTAGAGTTGTGCTTTCATGTTATAAATCATTACATATGTAAATTCATGTTTATTAAAAATGTATTTTAAGTCAGTAAAAGAATATATTTGTACATACACCAGCTATCTGGAGGATGCTCTTTGAAATTTGAATTCTGAAATTCTGAATTCATTGAATTCTGAAATCCTTTTCCTTGTAAGAGGCTTTTTGTAATACATTTTGTCATATTTGTCTCTTTACACTGCCTGGAGGATTGTGAAGTATATAAAAATAATGAAAAGTAATTGTGTTTCTTTTTATATTATTTTGTTTTAGATGTTCCACTAAGAAAATTCTTTTTTTTCCTTTTTTTTTAAAGTGATTAAAACCTATTTGTTAAATCTTCAGTAATGGCAATTGATCACAACTGCATACACTATAGATTTGTTTGTTTAAAACAAATGAGAAAATGACTCATGGTGAAAAATAGACAATAATTAATATTTAACAAGATTATGAAACAGGATAAAAGATGCAATGCATCTGAAAACAGTACATTAGAATGCAAGATATAGTTACACTATGTATAGATACAAAGATTACAGCAGGTAAACACAGAACTATGTATAAAAAACTAAATATATTTTGTAATATGGTCTCAGAATTCAGTGATGTTTCTCTATAAAGCTCCAAGAAGCAAGTCTTTAGCCTAAATCTAAAACTACCACAATGCCTTCATTAGTCACTGTCTCAATGATTGTTGCACTTTATTACGCAATTCACACAAAATGGATGAATGGCACTTTATGCTGCACACATTGTCATGTGTATTTAAAAATAAACAAATAAAAACACTGTAATAAACAATAGAATTTAGAAAAGAAAACATCAGTGCATTCACAAAAACAGATTTCTTCACCTCCCTAACCATAACCTGTAAGTTATATACTATTTTCTAAGGTTCCAAATTGTTATACTGTGAAAGAAAAAAACATGTTTTTTCATGTTTTAAACATCATTTGGGAAACTTGGAGGAAAACCCACACAGACACAAGATGAACATAGAAACTTAACACCAAAGTTATAACTGTTAACAAAAACTGTGAATAAAATGACTAAAAACACATTTAGTAAATTGAAATAAAAACAAAACTAAAGGCTGAGTTAAAAGCAAAAAAATACACTAAAATTAAAATTGAATTTGATACTGAAATAAAATTAAACTGGAAAGTAAAATCCGTTGTTTCCAATTTTTAAAATAAACCAACTACAAGTAGCCTACTACTGAAAGCACATATACAATTTTAAAATTTCAGCACATAACATTTTCCAGTAGTGCAGAAAGAAGTGTGTCAGGGAATCCCTCACTGAAAGTTTACAAAGGAAGGATGGCACAATGGCTATCGTCCCAAGAATCAGTTATTAAAACTTAACATGGAAGCCCATAGGCAAATTGTTTAAAAAACTGACATTTAATTGATCAAATTTTTTTGTCTCGTGCCTGCATACTGCAAACATTTTTCATGCATAGTGTCATAGGCGGCTGGGGGTGGAGCCCAGCCGGGACGCCCGAGGGGACCGGAGGAGGGCTGCTGCCTCGTCCCGACCACGAGGGGGCGACCGCCTTGGTTTTGTTGGTGGCTTTGGGTAGGGGGCTTGGAAGCCCAACCCTGTAGGGGCCCGAAGAACCCCGGAGCCCAGCACTTCCGCCACACCAGGAAGTGCTGGGGGGAAGAAGAATGGGGATACCCGGAGGGCTTCCAGAAGGAGGCGGCCAGAAGAAAGGCAACAGAGACTGTGAGGCCCGGACTTTGGGGGATCGGTGCTGGAGGCACTGGGTTGTGCACTAACTTGTACATATTGTAAATATAAGAAATGGGTGTGTTGGGTGAGAAACCGTTGTCCGCCTGTCTGTGTCCGGGTCCCGTTCCACAGTGGCGTAGTCGGCAGGATGCTCTGTCTGTTCCAAGACAGGGACCTGCAGTAACAAAACATTGTTCTGTGGACGGCCCGGCACAGCAGCGGACCCCACACACTCGCCACGGGAGCGGCGTGTGCACAACCCCGCGGGAGCGGTTCTCCCCACGGACTGCCGCCGGTCCGCAGAATGGCCTTGTTCCCCGGGTGCGGAGGAAGGAGACTGGGCGTTACCAGAGTGCAGCGGGCACCGAGAGTCGCGCTGTCGGGAAGGACGGCCAGGCCGGCGTTGCAGCGCAGAAGGCCACACCGAGGCAGGGGACTTGGAGTGATGGGATCCGGGAGGTAAGTGCCCTGCCCCGCGGTAGTAGGCCCTTCGGGGTCGAACTTACCTTGTTTTCCACAGGCAGGGATGATCCGGATCCGCGTCTGTGGCGGGAGCACGCCGGTCCACAGGCTGTCGACAGCGCGAGGGCAGCAGCAGAGGAGGCTGCGAAATCGGAGCCGCTGCAGCTCAAAAGATCGCAGCAGCTGCTAGGCTGCCAGAAGGCACGCCACCGTACCTGGACAAGGGGAGACAAGATGGCCGCGGACTGGAAGTCCCACCCTCTGACAGGCACGGGATTGGCCGGTGTGTCTTGTGTGCCTGCCAATGACTGGATAGAGGCGGGACCAAGGAATGTCAGTCTCGTGCCCGAGAGAGACCCGATTGGGCCAGAGGGAGTGGCCCACAGGAGGCAGATGACGTGTGCGGCTGACGGACAGGTAAGCCCACCGACGTCTGTCTCCCTGTTCTTGCCGGTGGCTCTTTGCGAGCCGGAGGAGTCCCTTCGGCCCGCGGAGTCGCCTTTATTACAGGTGCTACGTGCTCTCTCCGTGGAGTTGGAGAAGCTGAGGGGGACGGCAATCGCGTCATCTGGGATGCCGCAGGCTGCGGAGAAACGGCGCAATGCTAGAGCCTTTGGCCGGAGGAGTACGGCAGGGAAGGTGAGTGTCGCCCTCCCCGTACAGCATGGGGGAGAAGTCGCCGAAAACGGCCATGATAACAATGACCGGCAACAAGTACGCGATTCTCCAACAGCGGACGCGGTGGTGCAGGCTGCCCGCAGAGCGAGGAGAGCGAGATCGCAGGAACTGACAGGACAAGGGCTGATGAGTGCCCCGGGTCCTAGCGCCCTGCGCTCCAAGCCTGCGGCTGTCTCCCATCGGTCTGCATGGACACAGACGGGGCTGGATTTGAGCTTTCGTTGTGCTCAGACCCAGACCATCAGGGCATCCAAGAGAGGAAGGAGGAGCCGAGGGGTGTATGCCGGTTCCTCCGACAGAAACGGACGTGGGTGCGCACGTCCGGTGAAGGGCCGTCCTCTGCGGAGGCAGAGGGAGAATCCTGGGTGGGTGGAGGAGCCGCCTGCGAGAGCAGTCCCGACAACAAAGAACAGATGGGCATGGAACCCACAGCGGAGGCACCGAACAGGCAAGTCGGGGGCTACCGATGGGGGGGGGGAAGCGCTGCAGGTGTAGAGATCGGAGGGACGCCCAGTGCGGGTGTCCAGGCAGTGCTTCTGGCCCTCCCTTTTGTTTCTTCACAGGTCTGAAGCCCCGACGAGCCATTGAACCTGCCCCGTTGGGAACCTGCCCTCCTGGAACGGGCTGCTCCGGGAGAGGACTCTCCACTGGGTCCCGTTCCACAATAGTTTGGTGGTTATTCATTTGAAGTAGCTGATTTTTGAAACTCACCAATGCCAAAGCTCAGTGACCAAGCATTTCCATAAACATTCTGGATTTGAAAAAAAAATTCTAATGGCTTATATTAATTCAAGGGAGAGGCATTTTCCCAGAAGCAGTGGACTTGAACAAATTAAGTCCATTGTTAAGTTGACAAAAATTATAACAATTAGACATTTAGAGAAGAAACACAGTTTTATTTGCACTTATATACAAAATGTAATTGGTCTGAAGACAGCATAGCAGGAAGAGCCTCCTCTTGTAAAATGGATACACACAAATACACAAAGGTATGAAAAGCGTCTTAAATAACATAAACTGTGGAGCTCGCTGATTATGGTATGGAGATAACTCTTTGTTTAACACTTAATCCCCTCCTATTAGATTCTATTTGTGGTAAGCCTAAACATTTTCTTATTCTTGCTTTCTGAAATGAGTATTTTTCTTTTTTTTTCTCAGTTAGCTATATTATGTTTGTCATTTTTTGAAAATTAACTTTTTTTTTGTCTGGTTTTGAATTCTGCCTAGCACTAGACGCGGTGTTAAGCTCTGGTGGAATAGGCAGATTTGATCATGAAAAAAAATAAATGAATGGAAAACACAATCTGTTGAAAAATTACGATCATTTTCTGGTTGATACTCATTTTTAAAAGTTGAAACTCCACAACCCTGCTGCAAATACATAGATATAGTCAGTCAGCAGTTATTTTCTAACCTACTTAGTTCTTAACAGGGTTGAGGGGGGTGCCAGAGCCCATCCCAGCAAGCACAGGGCACAAAGAAGAGCCATCTCTGGACAGGGCATCAGTCCATGACAGGATAAACACATACAAGAGGACCAATTTAATATTGCCAATGCCCCTAACCTGCATATCTTAAGATTATGCAAGGAAACCAGAACACCTGGAGGCAACCCATGCAAACATGGGGAGGACATTCAAACTCCACGCAGGGAGGTCTCCTTACTGTGTTTCCACAGTGCTGCCTCTGATATAATTTGTAGAAATTTTAAATTAATTAATGATGTTTAATTATCTTGTTGTTACTGAAAAAGAATGTGTTTAAGTTGCCATTGAACTTTTTTGCTTTGTGCACTCTCCCATCATAACCTATCGTCTCTGGGGGAGGGATGAAAGGTTTAGATTCGTCAAAAATTTCGATCTCTGGTTTTCAATGGATCTCGAAGTTTTGGGGTGCCCTGATAGCGAAAATATTGATATCTTGATGATGGTTGTGTGTCTTTCTGTGTGTGTGTGTCACACTTTTTTGAAGATGGTCTAGAGCTAAAAGGCTGGATGGCAAAATACCAAACTCATAACTTAAACCTGTTACAAGATGACAATGTGCTGATTAATTTTTTAACCAAATCATGCAAGAGAAAGAAGCACTCTAGAAGAACCCTCAAATACCGTAATTCTGCAATAAATTATGAGTTCTTCCAGTAAATTGCTATTGTAATGACTTATTTTATAATCAGAAATATCAGCAATAGTGCAGTAAATAATTACTGAAATGTTATAAAATAGTTTGTGTAACTTGCTTCCTAGGGTGCAAAGCCCACTGAAACTCATGTCCAAACTTTTAAACTTCAGGTCATGAGCAACATAAAGCATATCTGTTCATCTTCATTAACAAATTAATGAATAAACCGCCTATATAGTTTAAATGCATGTGCCAGTTTAATATATTTTCAAGTGTGTTTTCTAATGAACAGACTTGGGAAATTATTACATATTGTTGCACATATGCACTTATGGGACATATTTAGGTCTTCAGCGAGTTAAACAGTACCACCCCAAGCCAAGATGGGGCACTATTGTTAACAATATTTCCTTTTACACCTACAATTGAGAGGGCACCAACCAGAGGACAAATTAACTCACTTGAATTCAGTTGAAGACAGCAGTATGAAGATCTGAAGACCACTGGAAACAGGTGTTCCTTATGAACTAGGAGCTGAGGTGGACAAACCTCCAACTCAAATGCAATGTTCACAACCTGTGAGCCTGGAAAACACCATTTTTTTTTTTGCCCATAAGTGTATTTTTCTTTTCCCTTTTTTTGATGCCACTTCATTATATGGATTTAGCAAGTTGGTACCCAACTCTTGGTTTGGAATTCTCTACTTTTTTAAAAGTATGAATAAATAAATATGTTGCATAATATTAAGTAGTATTTCCTGGCTCATATCAGGCCTATCCTTACAGGGGACCGACTTTTTCATTAAATGGCTATGCATTACATAGCTATGTAGTATAATGGTTGTCAGCTGCCTAGACAGAACATACTATTAAACATGGATACACAGCAAAAATTAACCATAAACTGGAAGGTTCAGAGCCAGCTATTCGAAATGCTCAAGGAATGTTGCATCATTTAAAAATGACTAGACTGCAACAGATTGCATTAGAATTTAGGGATTCAGAAATTTTCAGGAATGTGACTGCGCATCCTCGTAACACCACCAGGTGGAGTAGTGAATACTTAAAGTGCCATGTGAAGTATGAGAAAATGTTGATGATATGGCAGTCAGGTTTGAGTAACTCTGTTAAAGGGAATAAGCTTGACATATTTGAATACACACTCTAACATCTTTCTTTAATAAGTCTATAAAAAGGCTGAGGACCATGTCATACTGAAAAACACAAACCTACAGAGTGAAAGGATAATTTATTTAAATAACTTTAGCTTTTTTATGAAGAAAGTTGCCATCTGGTCACTTTAGTTGATCAAACATTAAAACAGAAAGTGAAATGGCACAAGCTTTACAGAGTGATGTAGCCTAGGCCCTGTTGGCAGATTACCAGAGCAACAATTCTATATACAATTGAGATAAACAACTTAAAGGCGAACTTTATATTCAAATATGACACACTGAAAGTCTTGTTAACATCGTCAATCAAGAAGCATTATTAGTTAAATATAAACAGAGCCTTTCAATGATAATTTTTGGGATTAAGTTGGAAAAAGAGAGAACGGCTGAATTCACAGTAAAGTGCAGTTTGTTTATTTAATAAATAAAGTATCTTAAATTCATGTTAAAAATTAATAAAATTTCAATCATTGAGCAAAGAGGATTTGGGCCTCGTTTTCGGAGTATTGTGATGGCATGTCTTAAGCTAACCCCTGTTCAGACCAGGATGGTAATTTTTTGGGTAATTGTTGTTCTACTGAAACATGTAAATCATCCTAGATTGTTTTTACTATTAATTGTACAGTTGTAAAGATTAGTTTGATTACTATTCTGATAAATTGATAGTTACTGATAATGAAATCAATAACAAACCTAGGTAACTTCACAGCTTGAGCAAAAAAGTGTTCAAACACAAAAACCTGGTATAAAACTGAGAAAATAAACCTTAGTAGTCAGACAAGTAAAGATGTTGCTTTTTATGATCTCCTTTGGCAGTAATATCCATCCTGTAGCATTAATTCTCTATTATTCATCTAAGCCACATTCTTAAAAAAATTTCCTTAAAGTTAACTTACAGCCTCTTCATTCGCTTACCTGGAGGAAACACCACAAATGACTCAGGACAATTTTTTAATCTAGTAAAACTGCATAGCATTTCAATGGGAATGTTTAAAATGAATAAAAAATAGAAATAAGAAAAAGAAATAAAAAAGAAATAAGAAATAGAAAGAAAATGTATGTTGCTACATAAATTAAAAGAAAAACTACATCTATATTTTTATGATACACTAAAAAATGCACAAAAATAAATTATAATGACATATTAAAGATATCATAATTTAAACTATCTTCAAATTTCTAAACTAAGTAAAACAAATAACACCCTGTCAGTGTGACAGCTATAATGTGCCTCCTGTACTGTTTTGGAGCAAAGATGCACATCCTCTGACTCCTTTGTGACTGATGTGATATCTGATTCTTTTGGCAGCTGTTCCTCTGGGAGTAAACCACTACTCACCTCAGACACAACTGTAATGTCACAGTCACTTGCATTTCTTCATCAAATTTATGTAAAATTTTATCTGTCTACCATAAGTAAGACTTTTTTCAATCTTACAGTTTATTTTTACATTTTTTATTAGTACCAATAACCATTTGCTTATTTTCCTAGTTTTCTATACAATTTTCAGTTGATTAATAGGTGCAATTGAATAGAAAAAGACTGTATAGTAGACAGAGTGAGAGATGGATAAGTAGTATTAGTATGTCTAGTTGCATGTACTAGGGTACAGGGTTACAATTAAGCAATTGCATTGTATTAATGTTGTTTATATGGTTTAGACAGTTATATATATTTACTTATACAATATATGTTATGTTCCCCTTAGGCACCTTAAATTATGCAATATACATTAGTCATTATGTAAGTAATAATGACATTCAGGAATCTGTAAAGACAAAATTATTAACATATTGTAACTATATGCAATAAACTACTGATCATTCAGAACATTGCTTCATGTTGACTCAACCAATGCAAACTATAAAATCTCATTTGGACAGTTTGGAAGGTGTTTGTGGGGAGTGATGAGAGGGTCCATGTCATTCATTTATAGTATCTGTGGCAAGATGTGGCTTAATCTCACTTATGATGAGTTGAATTATGAAGTCATTAACCTCAGTAGCATAATTAATATTTTTATTGTTGAGTCAAGATTGTCATTAGATTATTATTATGACATGATTCACTTTTGCAAAGCATCTCTTTTTAATTCTACATTTTCTTCAAGACCTTCAAATTATTCATTAAATTCAAATTATTATTAAGCTAATGTCAAAAATTTTGTACATTGGTAAAAGTAGTTAGCTTGGAAGATTACCGTGTGAGTTTGATGGCACAGAATCCGTGAAACTGAAGTTGTGTGCTTTGGCTAGACTGGGTGTGACCTCATCAATCAGTGGTAATTGTAGATATTTGATGACTTTGCTTTAATATTTAGGATTAAAATGTACACTGAGTTGGAGACAGCTGGTACATGATTATTCTAACTACAAATAGCATATTGACGCAATTCTTCCCTGTCAGTTGTAGTATGCTGTTGTTTTAAATATCAGGTACAATAAATGCAATCCCGCACTGAAATTCAAGCCCTATGTTGTTGAAATGGCAAAACTGATAAGTACAAGTCACGCCAGTATACTAACAACCCAGTAGTGCTTCACTCACTCAGAATGTGGAACCAATGTAGAAAGTATTTTAAGAAGCTTTTATCTGTGGCACCTCTGCACGAGAGCCACCTCTGTCCACCCTCTCAAACATACACATTTTTTAATGTCTGGAAAATATTCGGGATTAAATCACTTAGAGATCTGTACATAGACAATGTCTTCACATCCTATGAACAATTACACTCCAAATTTAACTTTCCAGCAACACATTTCTTTCATTACCTCCAAATTAGAATTGTTGTTAAACAAATTCTACACAATTTCCCTCACTTCCCACCTACCCCTATACCAGAAGAAATATTGATTAGTCTTGAGGACTCACAGCATTTGTGTAATATATAAAAACAATTTAAAGTCCCTCCTTTTCAAAGATCCAAGAGGACAGTGGGAAAAGGATCTCTCACTTAACATCTCAGAAAAGGAATGGAAGGCAGGAATTCACTCGAGCTCCATATGCGCAAATCATACAATTATTCAACAAAAAATTATATATCGAACTCCTCTCTCTTGTTTAAAATTGTCCAAAGTGTTTCCAGGGCAAGATCCAACCTGTGAACGTTGCAATCAAGTTCCAGCCTCACTGGGCCACATATTTTGGGCATGCACCAAATGAACATCATTCAGGATCAAAATTTTTAAGTGCCTCTCAGACAAACATAGTCTCACAATCTCTCCTAACCCATTAACAGCTGTGTTTGGTGTACTTCCAGGTGGGCTTAAAGTGGAGAAGGACAGACAAACTGTAATTGCCTTTTTTACACTATTGGCACGTAGACTTATCTCAACTGGAAGAATGCTAACTCACCTCTTTTAAGTCAGTGGATAACTGATTGGAAAAAAATCAAATTGTCACTTACAAGATCTGTACAAAACTGTTTCAAAACCTGGCAGGATCTGATAAATAGCATTTTAGAATAAGCATTTAAATTGAGGAAGTGGATTCTCTCCCCTCTTTTTCTATTCTATCCAATTTTATTTATTTATTTATTTACATATTTTTACTGTTATTAAAGTGCTACTCTACTAACCTAGCTCTCTTTCTCATGGGTGGGGGTTAATTTGTTAAACTTGACTTGCATATATGGAATGTTTTTTTGATTTTAATAAAATAAAATATAAAAAAAAAGAAATGGCAAAACTGAAATGAGTGATTTCATTTCATTAGGGGTTCTTTCCAGTGCCTTGAATGTCTTGATAACCTTAATTGTGTACTTAACCCTTTCAGTATTTCTGTCAGTGACTGATTTTACAGATGCCTGATGTTTATAGATTATATATTATTATAAAACAACACAACACGAGTGCTGATTAAGGATGACCTGGGACTAGAGAAAACTTAAATATGATTAGATTTCACCCTTGACCTGCCAAATAAGATCTCAGAATTAAGTCTTTCCATATCAAGGAAACAGAGATGAGGCAGAGACATGACAGAGGTTTATAAAACCATGAAGTAGGTTAGTAAAGTTAATACCATTTGTAATTTTAAAATGAGTTATTTACCAATAAAACTTGAGCACAGATGGAAATCATTTAGAGGTACATTTTGCAGAGGAAGGTGAATGTATAGAATATGCTGTTTAGTTTAGAATAGAACCATTTGATAATGTTAAATGAATTGAAGATAATAAACTTAATTGGGCCAAATATACTGTTTTTGTATGCTTTTTCAGGCAGAATATTGAAACCTACACGCAAGCAAAAATCTAACATAAATTAAACTTTATTTGCTGCAGCTGTGAGGCAGCAGTGTTAAGCACAGTGCCATCTTGTTGTTTATGTATTGAATAACTTTTTAAACATCTTTTAAAAGAATGTTGTCTTTAAGTCATCCATTACAGACAAGCAACCTAAAAAAGAATTCTTTATTCCTATACTACTGCATATTTAAAACCAATAACAGGATGCCTTAGGAATTTGCTACTATAATATATGTCTTTCAACAGAAACTATCAAGATACACTACATCACATGCAGCATTTTAATCAGCAAACTATAGGCAGAAAATGGTTATTCACGAAAGTGGACTTCACAAGAGAATGTGAATTAAGTGAAAGTGTTCATAGCCATTTTGTTTATAGTCACAAAAAAAAGTTTAACAGATTTTTTTATTACATGATTTTAGCCATATTATGTAGGCTTCTTAAGAACTAATATTTCTATAGTTTTATTTGAAATAAGTGTATTGAGTACTAAAAAAGTATAATGGCTCATTTTGTGATTAAAATGATTGTCCAGATCAACTTGCATAATCTTTCTTTCTTTCTTTCTTTCTTTCTTACTTATCCTTCATTTCCTTCACGTTTCATAATTCCTTGCTAGTTTAAGGTTAAGGTTATTGAAAGAAGGGCATATACAGCATGCCCATTTATCACAAAATAATTTCAATTTGGGTAGTTTGATTGCTGATCTATTCATTGTCACATAATCACCCCTCCTTCCTATGGAGTTGGAGAAAATTGCATTTCCTTTCAAATGAAGTTAAGCTTTGCTTCACTGATATTATGCATTTGCGACAATATTGTGAGCGGAGCACACAGTGGCTACCCTTTAAATTACTTGCAAAAGATACTTCTTTTATTAGTTCTGTCCCATCACTCTTTGTGTCAGTACAGGACAAGTGACCTTCTGTTCCTAAATCCATATTGTTAAGGGTGCATATAAATTTTAATGCCGTTTGGAACCTAGATGGATTCTGGATTTGATATTAGTAGACAGGAGGTGTAATGAATGTGGTAGCACTAGTAGAGTTGACAAGGTGGCATTTGAAGTTGCAAACAGGTGCTTGCTGAAAAAGTGGCTTCCCTGCATTCTGTTAAAAATTCAGACAGATTTTATGTATCTAGTTTTATATGGTTATATGATTAGTATAATACATTTAACTCTTTTAGTGAATTTTCAATATAATTAAGAGTGCTATAATTTAGAAGACAGGTTTGATCTTACAAATATCCTTTACTTTATATAGGACCTTTACAGGTATCACATGTATAGCACACCTGTTTGCATATGTGAGAGAAACAAACGGCTAAAAATTGGAAAAGTCCAAGTTTTTACTGACAGTACATGCATTTACAGCATTCTGTCATCCAGCACACACCCCTATCTCACTTTGATTCTCAAAATTACAGTATAAATCTGTCTAGTCCAGGGGTCCTAAATCACGGTCCTGGAGAGCCGCAGTGGCTGCAGGTTTTTGCTCCAACCCAGTTGCTTAATAAAAAGCACTTATTGCTAAAGTAACACTTCTGCTTCACTTTAGTGATTTTGAGCCCTTATTACTTAATTTTGTCTTAAACAGCTATTTTAATTGCTCCTTATTATCAATAACATGCAAATGACAAGAGAGAGCAGCATTTCTCCATTTAGCTTATTTACATTTACACCTGTGTGTATTTATCTGCACTATTGGGTTTAATTAAATACTTGGAAGAAAAATGAAGAGAAAAAAGTGAAGGACTGAGAATTACTCGTCCATTTTAGCCTTCAAATCATTTGCATGATAGAAAGGGAAAGAAAATCTAGGATATGAGAATGACCTGACATAGCAGAGTTAATTTAATTTCATAGCTTGTTAGTGCTTTATTGGCAAGAATTGCTTTCTAATTAAGCAACCAAGTCAGAACAAAAACCTGCAGCCACTGCGGCTCTCCAGGACTAGGATTGAGGACCCCTGGTCTAGTCAGATGAGTATGAAAAGCTTTTAAAATAACAATATAAATCTGGTTGGTTGACAGCATGATCAGAGCAGGTTACGTTATCATATTGGCAGTCATTGAAAACAAGAGCTGAGCGGGGCAGTGTCAATAGTGGGATTTGAACCCACAACCTCAAGGTTTGAAGTCCAAGGTTTCAACCACTACTGCTGGGAAACCTTGGGTCCTGGCATTCAGGAGGATGCTAATTTAACACATACCACCTACCTAAAGATTGTCATAGGCCATTTATGCCCCTTCATTGAAATGGTATTCCCTAATGGCAGTGGCCTCTTTCAGCAGAATAAAATGCAGTACCACACTGCAAAAATTGCTCAGGAATGGTTTGAAGAACATGACAAAGAGGTGAATGTGTTTACTTGGCCTACAAATTCCCCCGATCTAAATCTGATCGAGTATCTATGGGATGCCCTGGAGGCCCCATCTCGGAACTTACAGGGCACCTTCAGATGTCTTATGGAGTCCATACCTCAATGGGTCAGAGCTGTTTTGGTGGCACAAGGGGGACCTACACAATATTAGACTGTGGTTTTAATGTGGATGCTGACTGATGTGCTCAATTAATACCAAGCAAGGTAAATGTAATTAACCTTTTTATTTAGTGTCTCTCTTAATAGTCAGTACAGAGCCTCTTGTGCCCACTACATACTATCACTAAGTGGTGAGGATGAAATGGTCTCCCAAAAAGAAAATGACACCATGTTCCTTTAGGGGCTCTAAGTCAGACCGAAAGTAAGGAGAAATTTACACATTAAAAATAAGAAAACACAGTGTGGCATATAGACATGTGTTAACGTCTACAAATGCACTTATTCTGTCAACAGTAGTAAAAAAAAGAGAGATTATTTATTTATATTCTAGAATCATTATGTTTCTATGCTCCTGAAATAAGTTAAAGCTCAATAATGTTAGGCAAATGTGCAACAGAGCAGAAGCAAACCAAAGGCTTGATCTGATGCTGAAAAATAAACCCTGGGCAGTGTTCCCCTAGTATCTTCCTTGGTCTTATGTTGGGCTAATAGTGCCTCTAAAAGTTGTTGATGTTCTAACAGTGAAGTCTATCACTAATAATATGATTTCCTTCTATTTCATTTGAAGTCAAATAATGAGGAACAATTTTGATGAGAATAGGTTGTTCGGCCCAAACAGCTTGTCAATTGTAGTTGCCTAATTTCTGCAAAATAATGTCTAGTTAAATGCCAAAGGAAGGAATGCCAATGCAAGTTTGAAGATTTTAGGACTTGGTTAAAGTAGCAGTTTTTACTGCTATATTAGAGAGCACAAAATAGACTAAGAGAATAAAAAGAGGCAGAAAAAAGTGCAGTCATGATAATTGATACAATTATACTATAAGTAAAAAAAAAGAGATAATACTACACTATTAAAAACATACAACAACTCTGAGGAGAATATCCTGTGCTAAAGTAAAGAGTCTTCTGCCTTCTTTTAAATGCTGTGACTAATGGAGAATCTTTTATACTGACAGACAAACAAAACCATCCATCAATTGTCAAACCCATGTAATCCAGCTATATGGCTCCAGGGAGTTAAATACTATACACTGAAACAAATTGTATTCTTAAAATATACAGAATTTTCTTATTGTATTCTGAAGGCTTTAAATATTTCAAAAGTAGAAATCATACATTTGTGTTATTAGTAATAATAAAATAATCTAAAATAGAGTCACATTATGGCATTGCTGATGGTGTAATAGCTGACCTCTGTGTGCTTGGTATGAGTGATGGGATATTTCAGGAGCTTGATTGGTTTAAATGCTGTTTTCAAAGTTTTATATTTCCTTTTTGTGTTTATGTTGGAACTTTGGCTACATTTTTGTGGTGGGTATGCCAATGTGCATCAGTGTTCAATGTCATGGGTGATATAATGGATAAAAGTCACATGATAGCAGGAGCATGGCAGAATGAGCTTTGTTTGGGAAAATCAGAGAGAGATACATATTTTGGTTTTATTTTGGGGTTAAGTGAAGAAAAACATCAATTTTTTGCATAGGGTAAAAAAGGACTTTATTTGTTGTTTGAAATTAAATAAACTTTTTGATTGATGCTTCATTTGGAAAAAAAAGGAGACATCCGTATGTTTTGAGTGTTTTCTTAACATATGGACCAGAGCACTAGACTAAATAGACTTGAAGAAAATTAAAATTGGGGTGTGTTTTTAGCTTCTGCCTAATTGAACATTTGGTTGACGGACAGTCTCATTTTCATGTACTTTCTGCCAGGTGCAGCACAACTATAGGGCCCAGGTACAACTAGCCCCACCCTGTTTTATAATTTAATTTTTTTTACGAAAGTTACTCTATAATTGTGATGCTCCAGATGCTCCTGACCACCACACTGGCTTGATCACCCAAGTCTGCTACTCTCTCTCCCTCTCTTTTTTTCTTCCTTGATTTTCAATATCAGACCCCTCATAATCCTTGTGAGTGTACAGGTAAGTGTGTTGGATAACGACCCATGTACAGTCAATGAAGGGTTGTAGGGCTGATCTTATGTACAGCTGAAGGAGCAATCACTCAGTAAACACTCTGGGGTTGCAGGCCTTTCCACTAGATCGCACCCACACCCACAAAGCCTGAGCCATGCTGTTTTTAAAGAACCTTACTGCATGCCAGAGGTTTGTGATGGTGCATCACAATACTGCATACTCTATATATGTATCTCTCCTGATTAAAATTTCAGTTGATTATATACTTACACGGCTAAATTACCATTGTTAACTATATCACTAGAAGTGTTAATTTAGCTTAATGCAATACATCCACCTAATGAGGTTCAGATAATAAGATTAACTTTTTATGTACCAATTACAGTTACTCAAAACATGTGACGTTAAGAGAAGGCTAATAACTAGTAACTTACTGCATCTACTAATTAAAGTAGTTCTCATTGTAAAGGACGTATGAACAAAAAAACACCTTTAAGGATTTATTAGCAAAAGGAAACAAAGAAAACTAAAATGTTCCAGAGTCCGATGTTGCCATTGAAAATTTCGTGCACCCCAAATGGCGAGTGGAAACCACCCTGTTAGCTGTGTTCACTTTAGCAATCTGTTTCCAACCAATGCTACAACTGAGAATGCTAGGAAATGTACAATCATCTGGCCGCAATGTATGAAAATAGTGGCCATTTCATGAGTTTGCCTGATATTCACAGGCCACCAGCTCATTCGGTATTAAAGTTTCCAACTTCTGTTATGGCCAGTGATACATATATTATAATAATTCTGCTTGACACAGATTCACTTGTGTTTTTGGAAATTGGAAATGCATGCATCTTGTCTCCATACATAAATTGTAAGAAACGGTAAATTGTCTGTTTAATGTTATAAAACACTGCTGGTTAGTAGTCAGAATTATAATGGAAATTATTTGGGTATGTGTAGCTTGCAATGTGCTAGTATGTCATATGTATCATCAAAAAATAAAGCTTTTATTCAAAAAATTGCAATTGTTGTGTTATATTTGTACCTTTTGTGAAAGTGTTTCTTTGATATTTGGACTTCAGGCTTCATACATTATATAGTTTATGCCTACATTTTGTCATTTACTACTAGAATATGAAAAACGTTTCTGTTTTAAAAATGTGTTTACACAGATTACTGTAGAAACGGAATACACATGAAATGCGTGTGTTCCAAATAACGATCTATTATTTCCATTCTAAAACTCCACTTCACTCCCAGATAATCAATCAAGGCATAAGCTGGGAGAAGTTTGTGCACGTTCTAAATTGGTGGGGGGATGGAATACCCGGCTGCTTGTAGCTTCTCTTTATCAGCACATTTAGAGAACAAAGGACGCTGGCGGAGAGGTGTGAAGGGATTTAAGAAGCGATTTAAGGTGGGGCGGATCTACAAGTTTTTTCATAGGCTCTGGTAATTCTAGTGTTAATGTTTTTTTTCAAACTGAATGTATATTTAACAGTAAAAATAAGATTAGGACAACCCTTTTATGAAATCTTGGCCCCATTACTGCTTTCTGTCCCCATTAATGCTGGCTTCAGTTTCGTAACATCTATGAGTGTTATTGAGGGATGCCTGCCCAGATTTCTGGTGCGATTTTTGTCTCTCAAAGATGAAAGTCAAACCTCTTGAACCAACCACATGACTCTCTGCCAGTTCTTCAGTTTTCTCTATTTCCTTACTGTGAGATGAAGCCAGTTTATGTCTTTGTTTGACTATGCTGTGCCCCACAGTTTAAAGCTCATGTTTATGTGCACAGTCCACTGAAAACACCCATTCAATGGCTGCCTCATTTCTGCTTGTCCATGTTGCTGGTCAGTCTCAGCTGTTTTCCAGATTCTTTGTGTGTGTTCCTCATTTAGCCAACTTTATTTCAGGAAAATTTGATGTATTTAAATTCAGGCTATATTTCAATTTTCTGGGTTATAGTGAACAGAAGGTTATTTACGAGTAGTTTTCTTCCAGACGTGTTCTCACTAAAGATGTTGCTTGCTGATTTGGTTCAAGTTTATTATTTTTGAGTGTTTTGACTCCTGCTTTGTTTAGAAAACTATGATTCCATCTAGTGCTTAGTTACTTGACATCTGTCAATTATAAATATAATGTCAGTGCTTCAGCAGGAATGAAGAAGAAAATTAGTTTCTATTTCTTTTCTGTTTTGATCAAAATACAGGAAGACAGAAATAAAACCTTGGCATCTATATGTATATACTGTATAAACAGCATCCACGAGTGATAATACATTGTTATTGTTTAGATCCATCTCTTCTTGCAAACTGCTTGCCATGTTACATTTACAAAATAAAGCAGTTGCTGTGGTGTACGAGGATGTAACATTTCATTTCTTTAACTCACAAAGGTCTGCATTATGATTGAGTCAGTATGCTTGCTCAAAATCATCATCTGATGGGTTTTAACTGTCTTTTTCTTGCATTCATTTTATTGTTAAAGTGCAAGTTTTTATTGCATAGTGTTAATAAACATATTTTTGTAAACTGAGTTGTACACTGTAGGTTTCCACAGACGTTACACTTTGGGTACAGTAGATTTGCTTAATTGTGAGGTTCTGATTACAAATAATGGTACCAGAACAATGTGTTTTTGTTAATTTGTTGTAAAGATTTGCTGCATGTTATCAAGAGGACTTTTGCCTTACATACTAGAGGATTAATATCTCAAGTTTTTCTGACATAATACTAATCCATCATATGTAAGTTGGCAATTTAATGTCTGTCAACCATTGTCAGAATGCATGACAACAAATTGTACATTCAGATCAGCATCTAGATGAAACATTGTCTCAAGAGACTTCTCAAAAATGTATTTTAGAAAAGGATTGAATTAATTATTTATTTCTAGTGAGAGATAGGAAAATGTAATTAGCATTAAAATAAAACAGCAAAACTGAAAACCTCTGGCATTTAAATAGAAAATCATATTGTCAATACCATAGTGTTTAAAATGGCAGATGAAATATAAGTCCTGGTTAAGACTCTTCATAGTGGCAAAATAGTGGCATGGGCATAATGCCTTTGCTCCTCCAAGGTCTCTTCAGAAGAAACTCTTGTAAGAAGACCAGCAGCAGTTTTAGGGTAGAATTATGCCAATAGTGATTTTGAAATATGGTTAAAATGGTCAGGACCAGTAATCTTTCCAAAATGAGCTTGGAAAAATATCTCTTTGATTAATAAAATCACAATGGAAGAAATGTTTCACTTCCAATTTTTCATAAGCTGGTAGGACAACCCTATTTCTTTTCTGGCCTGGAGGCAGTGCTGCATCACCATGCTTGGCAACACTTTTGATGGCTCAGGGACTCAAACATTCCAAACGCTGAGGACTGAGTTCTCTGTTCTTAAGTCTTATCTTAAGTCTGACAGTGTGTCTCTGTCTCCTCATGTGTACCTTTGTCCTTTGCTCTCATTCATTCAGTCTTTATCAACTGAAACAATGCTTGACTCTGTATTATATACATCTCTGTGAAAAGCCACTCATTAAACATTGATAGTTCAGTTGGTTAGTGTGGGTAATTTTCCCTCTGTCACTATTCTTGATTGGAGTATGATGTTTATGATTACTTTACCATCTGTGAACTCTCATTTTAAAGTGTTTTTGAACACAGCTTATTTTTAATGCCCCGCAGACATTTTTCTATTGGCTTATTGGCTGACCCCTAATGTTTCCTTTGCTGCTTTGTCCATCACATGTTCCTGGAATGCCCCACAGTTATGGTTTTCTGGTGTAATGTTTCAAAGTTTCTCTCATCTATTCGTTCCTACAAAATCCCTTTCCTACCTCAAATTTTCCTCCTTTTGCACTTTACTATTTTCTCACTTTCTTCTTTCCAGCAAAGACACATTTTTTACTATGTTTACCTTAGCTTCCTGCTGGAAGTCTCCTAGTTCACTATCTTTCAGTTTATGGGAAACCTTCTTTTATAGTTTAATACCGTTTGAACAGTCTGTAGCACAGATCTGTACTTTAAATTGGTAGTCCTCTGTGTAACTTGTTTCTAGCCAAATAAAGGGGAGCTGTAATCCAATGTTCACATAGTTTTTATTTTCTTTTTTTCCTCCATCCTTTTGTCTTCCCCTGATATCACTGTGCCTTCCACTCCAGGGAAATCTCTGTACATATAAGGCCAGGTGTGGGTGGGAACATGGGTTGAAGGGTTGGGTGCAAATGAGTGTGTATTTTATTGTCCTAATTCAATGTAATTTTACTGTGATCTCCTTTGATTGATCATAATTTTCATTACACTAATATAAATTAAAAAAATGAGCACCTAGCTAAAACTATTCCTAATCAAAAACAGACAATGAAATAACTTAATTTGTTGAAATGACTAAAGCCCAAATATTGTGTGAATCTAAAGGCCAAATTATCATAAGAGAGTTAATGCTGCAGCAACAAAACTAAACACAGAATGTCAATAGAATGTGCAAGACTGAATGCTAGGGACTTATGGACATATCTTGAAATTTCTCAAACAGTAGTGAATGTCAGATACTCACCAATTTATTTGATGGTTCTAATTTAAAAAGGCATGAATAAAACAATGAATTGCAAAACCAGAAATTATAATCATATAGTGTATTGTTAGACTAAGTTTGTGTGTGTGTGTTTTTCAGACAGACAGATAGATAGATAGATAGATAGATAGATAGATAGATAGATAGATAGATAGATACTTTTAAGTTCTCCCGCGGATAAGTCAAGGCTTGATTTTACAGTATAATTTCCGGTATTTTATAATGTGGAATACTCACGCAGTTGGTCCAAGATATTATGATATGCTAACGCCCACCTGAGAGAGTAACCATGGAGCACACTGCCTTTTTTTCTGTGTATTGTGCTTATGTGACCACACAGTAATACCCAAACTTTTCCAAAATGACATTTGCACTGTTTTCTGTTTTTTGTATCTCACACACTCATACACCTTTATCGTAAGAGCATCCCTTATCTACGATGGAGCATTCGATCAAAAAAATATATGAAGCTGGCTTTAAATTAAAAGTCGTTGAAGTGGCAAAATAAATTGGTAACTGCGCTGCTGCCACAAAATTCGATGTGTCTGAGAAACTGGGGCGAGATTGGAGGAAGCAAGAAGATTAAAAAATTAAGTTTTGCATTTTTGAATAGGTATATAAGTCAGGGTCTGATTTTATGATCGATTTTTCGGGATTCAAAACCCAACTTATATGTGAGCATATACGATAGATAGATAGATAGATAGATAGATAGATAGATAGATAGATAGATAGATAGGCTTTATTGCTTTATTTGTCCTCAAGGGGAAATGAAAACTTTACAAAAACATATATATACTAGCGTCTGGGAGCCGATCGAATCGGGCTACAAATTCTGTTTGTGAAATTCATACTTTCTCTGCAAAGAATTATTTGGTTTTTTAAGTCATTGAAATGATGTTGTTATCATGGCACTGATTTGTGCTTAAAATAGACCTTTTCAGCGAATGTAATGAAGAGTCTCCTGTTAAAACGGGGCTGCGAGACGTGAACTCAGCTCTTTGGCGCACCTCATTTGATTTTTTCCGGCAAAACAAATTTTCAAAACAAACCGTATTTTACGATTCTAATCAGTGTCGGAGTAATAATTATGTTGCTGTGGTCATTTTAGATCTGAGATCAGCTAAACTTTAAATAATGACCGTTGTTAATACCCAGCCGTCATTACTCAGTTTGCCAGTAGATGTCAGAAGGATGGATGCCAAAACCTTACTGCCCAAAAATAGATTTCGACGTGCCAAGAAAATGGCGATACGTTCTAAATTACTTATGGATCTGGAGCTGTCGAAGGGTTTAAGTCAGTCGACGATGTTAGTCCTGGAAAGTACGCCCCACCAAACCAACGTTCCAAAAACCAACTGAACTTACTGTTATCTACTCGAACCAACACTGACTTACTATACTCGGCCATTCTTAGCCAATCATGCAATACTGCATCCGTGTTTGCCAAGTTATGTTCAAACTACAGAGACAGAGTCCCATTGCTTGATTCTAACTTGTATTGAGTCGAGGTATTGACGCGAACACCATACATACGGATAGTATCAAATTATATATAAGGATATATATATATTATAGAGTACCTGTTAAATATTACAAAGAGTACACAACACATTTCACACTAATTGGGGCTCATCAGATGTAAGCACCTTTGCTTTCCTATGTAGGGGTCGAACCTCGGACAACAGCACCTGAGCTGGTAATCTGGTTTGCTTACTTAGCAGGGTGTAGAAGCATTATATCCATTGGTCTGATTCACAATCTGATTATTTGGGTGGTCACCTACTAGGTAATGCTTGTAGTTGGTTGGTCAAATGGCTAATATCCGCCACACCTTCTCAGTTGAGAAGCAGATCATAGGCATGTTATAGAGCACCTGTCAAATAATACAAAGAGCACACAAAATGTATTCGCCTTAATTTGAGCTCATCACATGTACGCACCTATGCTTCCCCTTGTGAGGATCAAACCTCAGACATCAGCGCCAGAGGAGAATCTTCAGGTGTTGCATCACAGTGGATGGTTCACTTAATTGACAGAGTGTAGATTGAAGTATTATATCCATAGGTCTGAATTGCAATCTGATTATTTGAGTGGTCACTTATCAGGTAACACTTGTGATTGGTCGGCCAGTTGGCAAACAACCACCACGCCCTATCAGTTAAGAAGCAGATCAAAGGCATGTTATAGAATCCCTGCCAAATAATACAAAGAGCACATGACACGTGTTTCACCCTAATATATATCTATATCTATATGTATACACACAGGGTGGTCCAGTTCTAATTATGCAGATCCAGATCATCTGGATGACTTTGATTTATGCAGTGACGATTCCAGTTCGGCGCGAACAAGATTCTTCATGTTGTCAATTCGCACACTTCTTGATGGTTGGGGATTTTTCGGGTGATTTTCTATGTAATACACTTTGCGTAATTAGATCTGGATGACCCTACATACACACACACAATATATGCAAACAACCCCCTCAAACACACAGAAGGACCACATCTCAAATTGATATCAAATACAATAATACAGTATCAAAGTGATTTAACAAAATATTAAAAATTAGTTTACTAAAGGTGAACTTATGTAATGTCATGTCTAGACATATTATGTTCTCCTTGATTTGTTTAATTTAAGTGGGGATTTTAAAGTAACAGACTCTTCATATGATAATTACAGTGCATTTTCTTTTCCTGTTGACAACAGGTTAGAGAATTAATGTATCCCTCCACTCAACAAAGGTCATATACCTCAGGTAGATATTTGACTATCAAATATACTTTTCCATCTGCCAAGCCCCAAAGTTGCTGTCATGCATGTATTTGGCTGCAATCAAGAGTCTCTAATCAATTTGTAGTAAACACTGAGGGTCACCAAGTGTCATGGGCTACAATATCCTCACTCCCAAACAGATGCCACTCAAAAAAACTGTGCCAGTTGATTTTGTTCATCTGTATCAACATACATAACAGAGGCACAGGGAGTTGACTCTCAGTCCCATATGTAAATCTGACACACTGTTTTCAGCAAGGTTAAATACATAATACCAAAAGAATTGGCTGACATGAAATTTGCTTTTCAAAAATGGAAACAAAGCTATTTGCACAATTTGTTCAATTAATTTGTCAAAAACATGATCATACTGTTTTTATAAAGATTCAAATTATCAGGAGCTAAAATATTTAAACTTAAATCTTACATTTAAAGAATAAGTAGTGTTGAGAGAAATGTCATTTCTCCAGGTTACCAGCCAGGGTATTTAAACATGGTGAGCTCTTTTGTCGATTGTGTAAGTTCTCTGTACTTGGACTGTCCTAGTGCTGTAAATATGTTCACAACATTAAATGAATGTGTTATGTTTTTCCTGTTTTCATTTCCTAATGCAATCTTTAAAATCTCATGTTCTCATTAAGGCTAAAATAGTGTCTACCTTATAATTTTAGTCATCTCAATGTTGTATGTTGGCTGTTGCATGACTCAGTGCAAGGTGTGTGAGACATAATTTTTCCCAAAATAGGAAGGCAAACACTACGAAAATTTCATCCAACACAAAACATTTAGATTTATTTTTAGATTTATGAATTAATAAAGTATTTAAATACTTATCTGAAAAGTCAAAATTCAACATAAAGGAAAGAAGGAATTATTTTAAATAAGTTAATTAAATTTGTAGCAAAATTAACATTTTATCAACAATTTTGAAACCCTACAATCAAAACTTTATATCAAAAACCGGTAAATATAAAAAAAGTCTTCCTGGTCAAATGACAACAAACTTTACAATTTGGAGAAGAACAAAAGAGAACACAGTTATAAAAAGCAAACTAACACCACACCAAAGTAGACACGGCAGAAGACAATGTCAAGATCAGGGCTGGATTTTAGTGTCCAATTGATTTTTCCATATTAGACGCCATTTTGCCTAACTATTGTTAGGCTCGCATCCTGTGTTTTTAGTGGCGTGGTCTTCGGGGGTTGTGACCTTGAGTTCATTGGCACAATGGGATAAATGGTCAGTGATTGCACCAAGTTTTATCTAATCTGCGGATAAATCTTTAAAACATAAAAATGCTCTCTTTGCAAAATTGATCTGCACATCTTGCCTAGTTTTGAAATCTTGCCTGATTTTTGACTTTGATTGTTGCCTCACGTCTGGCTTTCGGTCGCTTTCTTTATATTTTATTTACTTTGTTTTGTCATTTGCACACATCTCCTGGTTTGTCTCAAAAAATTAGTTATCTGTTTCCTGCTTAGACAGGAGAAGTGACTCATATAACACTCTCAGGTAACTGCAGACTGAAATAATGCAGCACCTGACATTCTTAACTGACAAAGTTAAGGATAAGGGAGTGGGTCTGAAAAGACAAGACAGAAGAAAAAAGATAAGCCAAAATCATAGGAGTGGGGGAAAATGACAAAACTAAAGAAAAAAATTCTAGAAACAATCCAAACAGCATTATGTTTAACTTGGTATCTAAAATATTTACACATTACAGTTTGTAATTTATAGCTCTTCCATCATTTGCACATTACATCTATTTGACTTGTTTTTTTTTAATTGAAACATCATATTCTTAGGGATGTGTGTGTCTGAATCCAGTACCCTCTACATCATATTTATGATGTTGGTCACTCCTTCCTGGTGGCTGCAGTCTTTGTTCATGTTTTTATTTTGTACCACCCCGATAATCAGCAGCCAGTCCAGTCCTATGTATTTATGCCACAGTTCATCTCAGCTTAGTTTGAGTTGTCCTTTATTGTTTAAATTGTCTAATTCTTCATCTCCTGCGGCCGTTTCCCTCCTGTGTAGCTACGCAAATCTTTTATTTGTTCATCAATTGCCTTGTGCTTTCCCTGACACAGTGTTCTGGTCCTCCCATTCTAAATGATTGACTGAATTGAGACACTCAATCATATTAGTAGATTATTCAGTGTTTGACACCTTTTCAAAGGTGATACAGACCCTGATTCCTAAGTTCATGTTCAAATCCTGTTACACTGTGGAATATGATTTATTCACCCTGCGACAGAATGGAGTTCTCTAGTGTACACCTGATTTCCAAAAACAACTGTAAATTATTCATTGTGAGTGAGTTTGGGTGTGTGTATGAGTGTGCCCCATGAAAAACATACTGTAGATCTAATTTCTAAAAAGTGTTAAAGTATTTTCTTCCTCATGACTAAAAAATGTCCACTTGCATCGTCTTCACATCATGCCAATACATTTAAAAGAACAGCCAAGTAAAGTGGTGCCCAGGGAGTCAATGAGTTCGTACATCGATGTACAGTAAAAATGATTTACCTCCTTGGAAATGTTATTGTTACACACCTTTGAATCATGGTGAATTTAATTTGATGTTTTTATTGAAATTGAACCACAAAAGAAGACTCTTTAATGTCCAAATAAAAATATATCTCTGTAATGTGGTTTAAATTAATTACAACTTAGAAATATAAAACACAAATAAATTAATTGCATAATTAATATGATACACCCAGATTATCTCAGGAGCAACCCATTTTGTTGCAGTCATTGAATTAATTAAATGGAAATCACTTGTCTATGGTCAAAGGGTTTCAGTTGATTGAAGTATAAATGCACCTTATTTAAAGGGTCCAGCATGTCGTGAGTAAGTATCATAGCCTAATCTACACAGTGAACACAACAGAACACTCCACACAACTCTGTGAAAAGGTGATTGAAAAGGGGATGGAGTCAATAAAATGTCCAAGTCACTGAATATTCCTTGAAGTCCAGTTAAGTCAATAGTAAGAAATGGAAGGAGCATGGCACAGCTGTAAATCTGCCTAGAGTTGGCCGTCCACACAAATTGAGTGATTGTACAGTAAGACTAGTAACAGAGGCTACACAGAGACCTAAAAAGGAGTTACAAGCTACTGAAGATGATAGGAAAGGCTGTGCATACCTGTACAACAACTGTTGCCTAGTTGCAAAATTGTAAAAGAGTGGCAAAGGGAAAGCCGCTGTTAAAACAAATATGGCATCGCAGCTAGATTTTTGTCAGAAGGCACATGGTGTATGGACAAAAACTGGAAAAATGCACACGCACAAAAAAATCCAGATGCATAGAACTGTGTGTACACCAAGCTCCACACAATTCCCCTTTATAAATCTGAATGAGCGTGAAATTTAATGCACGTGCAAGCGCCTGCAACCCCACCCCAACTCCTCTCAGAATTTTGTCTATTTGAATATGCAAATCAATATAAATAGCTCCCTTCTGTTCAATGTTTTGTAAAAGACAACAGCAAAACCACATGGTAAAAAGAAGAATTTCAGTGAATGCGAAGTGGAGGCAAGGAAAAATGTACTATTTGTTGGCTTAAACAGTGGTATAAGCAGCAAAAAGAAGCTGATGGAGTAATACAACGTGGTGGAGACACATAAAAGTTCAAGTTCAGAAAGTCACAGTGCCCAAAATAAAAAAAAAGTGGTCTGATATCAAAGTCGATGTGAAAAGCGAGTTGCAGCACACCCTCTGTTTATACCGTTTCAGACAATATTTAAAAAGCCCCTCGTACCATCTCCAGGCAGTTCCCAGCACATTTTCAGACCCTGGCTGCACACACACCTCGGAAACCACTGGGCAACTGTCTGGCTGTCAGTCACTGTTCTGGACTCACATAATGCAATAGTGGATGGTGTAAGATATGTGGCCAATGAACTAAAGAATATAAGGGCTGTACTTTGTGATTTTGACCACAAATGAAATGAATTGGTTAAAAAAAAATTGCTGCATCTGCTTACCTGTTTTTACATTCTGCTAATTACATTCAAATGAAGTTGTAACACTGTTCGACTTGGCTGATCATTTGGTGTGTCAGGTTCATCATATTGCATCTCTTCAGGTATGGGAAAGCCACAATTGTGTCCCACATTATGCAGCACACTACATGCTTGCACAATGCGACACACTTTCTATGCACTATAGGGCAGCACATTAATAAAGTGGAAGTGCTTTCTATTTACATAACCAGATTCACTCTCTTAAGGTGCCTTTATAGTGTAGCGTCAGTTCCGAGCGCCACAATGGATCGATTCTCTGCTCTTTACATGACTCTTTGAGGTGACTCACTATCCTTAAAAGGACTGCTTGACTTTGGCCGCATCATGCAAATAATGTTGGTGCATTTGATAAAGCCATTGTCATGATTGCAAATATGAAAAAGAAATTTAAACAAAAAAAACAGTAGCACTGCTTTAACGCTGGGTGCCACAAGTTTGCAAAACCAAGCAAAAACTTGCTTACGCAAGGTAGGACGCTGCTGTGAACATGTGTGTGGCTTTATGTCAAATTTAGTTTTTATGCATCTCGAAGTGTGTATGGAAACAGGCATATGCAACATTTTTGTGCATTCGTTCCATTTATACACGATGCCCCACATCTAGCCTAAGCTAAACACTGTAAATTTTCAGAATCAAACTATCCCCACCATGAAGCATGGTGGTGAAAGCACCATGTTGTAAAAATGCTTTTCTGCAGCTGGTCCTAGAAAGCTTGTAAAATCTGCAGCTTGGGAGATTTGTTTTGGGGCTAGACAATGAACGCAAGTATAATGCCTAAGCTACACAGGAATGGCTTATAAACAACAATGCTAATGTACTGGAGTCAGAGTTCAGATCGCAGTGCAATTGAGAATGTATGGCTGGACCTAAAAATGCCTGTTCACTCATGATCCCCATACAACCTGAGAAAACTTCAGCAGTTTTTCAAAGAAGAACAAAGAAAAACGGCAGTGTCCAGCTGTACAAAGCTCATCGAGAGAGAGCGAGAGAGAGAGAACTGTCCACATTGACTCATAATTGTACAGCAATAAATTCTGAAAACTTCCAAGAGGGACAAAACTTTCTCTAGGCAATGTAAGGAGGTGTACAGGGTGTCTGTGTGTTGTTTACGATTTATACCTCTCATTGCAAAATAAATACTATAAGGGCTGAAAGTACATACAGCGTTGTTTCCTGTCATGTTGCCAGTGCTATCATGATAGGCTCAAGCTCCAAACAACTCCAAAAACTTGATATGTATTACATTGTGAAAATATAACATTCTAAAACCTTCTTAATCCAGTGTATGGTGGGGTGGGGGGGGCGGGCTTGCGGGCATAAACCCAGCACTGGGCACATAGCATTAAATATCTCTGGACAAGGTATCAGTCCATTGCAAGTCCACTAAATATACAGTATGTCATTGCAATTTCAATTTAATTTCTTGATTATTACTAGGTCTCCATACACACACAGTCCAGAACTGGGTCAACTAGAATGATAGCCTGATTAGAGCTGTGTGTTTATGGATTAACTATTTGGCCAGTGATACTAAAGACTTTTTTTGTGTTATTTTCCCACTCCATCATGAGTTTCTCTAAACTAATTAAGGCATACAACATTCACTGAATGTTCTACCATGTCTCTCACCTTTCATTATGTATTTTTTATTACATAGAAAGATCTTTGAGGTGGTTAGTGACAATTGCCTGTTTTGTAATTTGCCTTCTGACTGAGTTCTTAATTTAGCCAAGAACAGAGAGAATTACACAATGTACAAGACAGATGAGTCGTGATTGATTTGCCTCTTGTTGGTCTGTAACTCTGAATGTCTTATTCACATAGAGGGAATAAAGGTTTCTATTTTTGTTTAAAGAATTACCAGTTTGATCATGGCTGATAATAAGAAAGCAGTAGAATTATTTTAAACCATGTCTGCTAAATTATTATAACTGAGTTTGCAGGATGCATCACCATTGTTTATATACTGTATATTGTCTACAATTGCAATAATGTGTAAGTTACTCATTTATAATTCAGGTATTGAACAAGCACCTTTGGGATTTTCAAACTTGATGCCCTTTCTTCTTCATCAAACATCCCTCCTGTAAAGCTTTACAAATCCATTTATTTAACATTTTATTTGACTTACTGTATCCCATTGAGGTCTTCTGTTTATACAGTGGTGCTGACTCTGCCTGGGTCTGAAGCAAACTCTGCATTTCTAAGTCTAGCTTTAACTATGTTTCATTTGCACAGGATGTGGAATTCCTTTTTTTGCAGTTAATGATTTATTAGAACAACAGAACAATTTAGATGAAACAGACCATTCAGCCCAACAAATCTCACCAATCCTATCCTCTTAATTCTTTCAAAATAACATCAAGTATAACTTTGAAGGTCCCTAAAGTCCTACTTTCTAGCACACTACTAGGTAACATATCCCAAGTGTCTATGAATCCCTGTGTTAAGAAAAACCTGCTAATGTTTGTGTGAAACTTTCCCTTTAACAAGTTTCCAACTGTATGCCAGTGTTCTATTTTTAAAATAACCGTCTCAATCAACTGTACTACTTTAATTTCATAATTTTAAACACATTAATAATATCTCCTCTTGTTGGTTTATGTTAGGTAGAATGCCCAGAAGGGGCTGGGCGGTCTCATGGTGTGGAACCCCTACAGATTTTATTTTTTCTCTCCAGCCGTCTAGAATTTTTTTTTTGTTTTTTCTGTCCTCCCTGACCATTGGACCTTACTCTTATTCTATGTTAATTAATGCTGTCTTATTTTAATTCTTACTTTGTCTTTTTTCTCTTTTCTTCATCATGTAAAGCACTTTGAGCTACATTATTTGTATGAAAATGTGCTATATAAATAAATGTTGTTGTTGTTGTTCTCTTACTATCCTTTAGCTTAAATTGAAAAGGCTGAGCTTTTTTAAAGTTCCCCATAAGTCCCTTGTAGTCCTGGAATCACCTTAGTTGCTCTTCTCTGGAGTTTTTCCAGCACTGCTATGTCTTTTTTGTAGCCTGGAGATAAAAACTACACACTGTATTCTAGGTGATGCCTCACCAGGGCATTACAAAGCTTAAGCATGACCTCCTTGAACTTGTACTCTACACATTGTGCTTAATAACACTGTCTGGAAATTGATAATAACGAGTTGTGGTAATTCAGCTCCCAGTGACAGCCAGAGAGACACCAAATGTCCTAAAACACACATGTCTAATAATTCTGGGTATGGTCCCCAGCCATCCGCCACAGAGTCCACTATAACTCTGAAATCCTTATCATAATGGGTACCATTTTCAGACCTCCCATTGTGTATTCAAACCTAACCTTTTACTTCCTACATGTAATTATTTTACATTAAATCTCATCTGCCCAAGCCTGTATGCTGTCCAAGTTCATCTGTAATAATTCATTGTATTCAAAATTGTCTGACAATCCAGCTAGCTTGATATAATCAGCAGATTTAACCAGGTTAGAACATTAGAACACTCTAGACGAGAACAGGCCATTCAGCCCAACAAAGCTCGCCAGTCGTATCCACTTATTTCTTCCAAGAAAACATCAAGTCGAGTTTTGAAAGTCCCTAACGTCTTACTGTCTACCACACTACTTGGTAGCTTATTCCAAGTGTCTATCGTTCTTTGTGTAAAGAAAAACTTCATAATGTTTGTGTGAAATTTACCCTTAACAAGTTTCCAATTGTGTCCCCGTGTTCTTGATAAACTCATTTTAAAATAACAGTCTCGATCCACTGTACTAATTCCCTTCATAATTTTAAACACTTCAATCATGTCACCTCTTAATCTTCTTTTCTTAATTCCCCTTTACTATTCCTGATGACCTTGACCTCCTCCTTGACTGCTCTTTTACTACTAAAATATTGAAAGAATCTCTTAGGGTCTTCTTTTGCCTTATCTGCTATATTCCTCTCCAACTGTCTTTTAGCCTCCCTGATATCCTTCTTAATGGTTGCCCTCATGTTCTCATACGCTCTACGATTCACTTTGCAGTCATTAGTCTTATATGCCTTATAAAGCAGTTGTTTTCCTTTGCAACTTCTTTTTAAAATCCTTATTAATCCACCGTGGAGTTTTTTTTAGTTTCCTATTAATTCCAAATTTAAGTATGTATCTGTCCTACATTACATGTAAAACATTTTTAAACCTGTTCCACTGCTCCTCGATACTGAGAATTGTATTACATTATGATCTCTTGACCTTAGTGGTTCAATCACCTCTACACCCTCAATTTTATCCTGATTATTACAAAATACTAAATCAAGACAGGCTTCACCCCGTGTTGGTGCTTTTACATGCTGTGTTAAAAAACAGTCACTGATTACTTCTAAAAACTCCTGCTCTTGTGCTCCTCCATCTGCAAGGTTATCCCAGTTAATATTTGGATAATTAAAGTCCCCCATGACTATAATATCTCTCTGTAAACTTGACTTTTTGATATTACTAAAAAGATGTGTGTTGAAATTACTATCTGAATTGGGTGGTCTATAACACACTCCTAAAATAAGACCTGTTTCCCTAATATTTTACAGGCGAAGCCACGTGTCCTCAGTGAGATGGTGCTCATCATCCAACTGAAGAGGTCTTACATTTAAATTATGTTTGGCATAAACAGCAAACCCACCTCCTTTTCTGTTCTGTCAATCCTTCCTAAAAAATGTGTATCCTTCTATGTTACATTCATCCCCATCTTTGAAATTTAGCCAGGTTTCCGTTATTGCTATAATATCATAATTATGCTCTGCTACATACAACTCCAACTCACTTACCTTATTTTTGATACTTCTAGCATTAAGGCAAGCTAATTTTAATGTGTTACTCCTTCAACATTTAAATGTTTGCTTAGAATTTACATTACTATGCATTTTTATTTCTACACCATTGTTTTTTCTTCCATGTATAGATCTAAACCTGGCCTGTCCTAAACTCCCTGCCCCCCCCCCCCCCCCCAGTTCCCTAGTTTAAACAATCCTCGACTAGCCTACACATATGCCTCCCCAATACATTGGTGCCCCTCCAGTTCAGATGTAACCTGTCACGGCGGAACAGGTCCCATCTGTTCCAAAAGGAGTCCCAATGCCCCATAAACCTACCCTGCACCAAGATTTGAGCCACGTGTTAAGCCTTCTAATCTCCTCAATCTTACCTGGACTGGTGCGTGGCACAGGCAGAACTTAGGAGAAGACTACCTTGTCAGTTCTGCTCTTCAGCTTGGCACCTAACTCTTTGAATTTGGATCGCAGAACTGACAGACTACCCTTATGTATGTTATTTGTTCCAACATTGACAATGACAACTGGATCCACCCCCGCTCTGGCCAAGAGCCTATCCACCCTTCCAGGGAGGTCTCTCACCTGTGCTCTCGGAAGGCAACACACCGTGCGAGACTCTCTCTCTCTCTGGAGCACACCTGTGCTTCAATCCCCCTAATGATTTTTGGGATCTGGTTTTGAGGTGGCCCGTTGGGGCTCTTCATCCCTGACTACCACCTCAGAATTATCAAAGTCACTGTCCAGCTCCGCAAGGACATGATAACGGTTTGACACTTCTAATTCTGGGGTTGATGCCCCCGGACAGTGTGCACCCTTTACCTTATGCCTTGTGACCGTGACCCACCTATTCCTACCTGTCTGGTCTGGAATCTCCTCCTGCACCACCTTGGGGTGCACACTATCTCTCTAAAGGACACCTGGGCCAAGTCTGCCAATTCTCTATTACAACACAGGTCAGCCAACACCTCCTCCAGTTCAGCGACCCTGAGCTCGAGGTGCTGGATCAGCTGGCATCTCTTGCAGTTGTAGCCCTCATAGACAACTGGCTCTTCCAAACCATCATCTAAAAAGTCTAACATCCAACGGGACTTGCAACAACAATAGGTTGTTGTTATATTCCTATCTAAATCATTGATATGTATTAAACATAACAGTTGCCCTAGCACTGACCCCTGTCGGACACCTCTCTCGACATCACTCAGTTCTGAGAGGGTTGCCAGCACCATAACCCTCTGCTTTCTGTGCTTTACCCAATTCTGTACCCATCTGAACATTATTCCCTGAAACTCCACTTCTTTAAGTCTGATACCCAACCTTTCATGTGTCACCTTATCAAATACTTTTTGAAAGTCAAGATAAATAATATATTCCACTTTGATCATATCCTTTCTTTGCTTCCTCATAGTATGATGTCATCAGCTAACTTTAAAGCTGGAATAACAGCACTGATTTGGTTTCAAGAATAACAGAAAACCAAAGAAATCAGAGCCACCATATATGTGATATTCATATAGCATGCAATCAGAAGGTGCATTACAAGACATTCAAGAATGAAATAAGATCATAAAGTGTACAGAAGAAGAGACTACCACATACAGCTATGTTTTTGTGAACTTTATGACAGCTAAGAGTTGGACAGCATATAATGTACATTTTTAAGCAACTGCTGTATTTTCTCTTCATTTTCCTCATCAACCATTTCAAGGGAAAGTTTAAATGAACTTTTTTCAAGTTTTAAATTGCAAAATTCATTAGATTAACGGGAATGTCAAGGTTTCTACAATAAGACAAATCTAAGGAGGACAGTCAGGCAGAGCACAAACACATAGTAGATTTTCCATTCCCACACACTGGGTTTATATTTATTACTAGCAAAATACCTGTGCTTCGCAGCGGAGAAGTAGTGTGTTAAAGAAGTAATGAAAAAGAAAAGGAAACATTTTGAAAATAACGTAACATGATTGTCAATGTAATTGTTTTGTCACTGTTATGGTCATAACTGGAACGTATTTTTGTCCATATACTGTAATAGAATTCAGCTCGATAGCCGTGGGAGGCGGAGTTTTGTATTAAAATATTTAAACAATCACATTTCAGCCGTCATTTGTTGTCAGGCAGAGAGTATAGACTGCAGCTCGATAGCCGTGGGAGGCGGAGTTTCGTATTAAAGCATTTAACCAATCACATTTCAGCCATCATTTGTTGCCAGGCGGAGAGGCTTTCACAATCTGTTGTGTAGGCACTCTAACACAGAATAAATGTCGATTAACCTGTTGCTTCAACCAATCAGATTTTGAGTTGGTGTCAGTAGGGCCCTCTAGCAGGCCATTGAACGCACCGCAAACGCTCTGAGCGAAAGATCGTCACGTGCACTACGGCCAACTCCATGGCAGGATTCTGGACAATATTATTTGCCAGACACAGACCAGATTTCAAGACCACGAAAACCTGATGTTTGTCACGCTCCTCGAGCCCCAGAAGTTTCGGGAATACAAGAAAAAATTCACGCATGCAGCCTTCTCCAGCTTAACACAAGAGCCACAAAGCGCTTTTTGATCTGTCTCGGCTAAAAACAGAACTGACTGTAATGTATGCCATGGATGATTTTGCAGGAGAATCTCCCACTGATCTCCTTGACTTCCTTCATCAGAAAAATCTGAATGAGAGCATGGGGTAGCTGTTCACATTGGTATATTTGGCAGTGAGCATTCCTGTGTACACTGCTTCTGTCGAGCGGACATTTTCAGCCCTAAAGCGAATTCAAACTTATGCCAGAAATACCATAGGGCGGGTTCGACTTTCAGCATTAGCTTTGATGGCGATAGAAAGTGAGGTTTTGATGGAACTGAAGCGCACGGATAATCCGTACGACAGAGTAATTGAACTGTTTTTGAGGAAAGAGAGGACGATGGATTTTGTTTACAAATAATCCGAATTTTTGGTGAGTAAAATGTTGCAACTTTCCTAAATAATATTGCAAGTTTATGAGTTATTATTGATGTTTTTTATGTGTGTCGCGGCTGTGGCTGCAGTGGAAAGGAACTTGTTCATCCCTGGTTTGTCTATTCAATAAAGGCATTTATTGTGGCTACAGGAGTTATCTTATATATATACTAGCAGAATACCCGCGCTTCGCAGCGGAGAAGTAGTGTGTTAAAGAAGTTATGAAAAAGAAAAGGAAATATTTTAAAAATAACGTAACATGATTGTTAATGTAATTGTTTTGTCAT
>JANRMT010062792.1:111857985-111879055 GCA_026402145.1 Polypterus bichir lapradei | reverse complement strand
TGTATGTATGTGTGTATGTATATGTATGTGTATATATGTAGATATATATGTATGTATATATGTGTGTGTATATATATGTGTATATGTATAGATATGTATATATATATGTTTATATGTGTGTGTGTAAATATATATATATATATATTTATATATATATGACAGCAACACTCATCACTCACAACAGTGACAAAACAATTACATTGACAATCATGTTACGTTATTTTCAAAATGTTTCCTTTTCTTTTTCATTGCTTCTTTAACACACTACTTCTGCGCTGCGAAGCGCGGGTATTTTGCTAGTATAGAATATATTGAAATAGTTTTACTGTCAAATAATGCAAACAGTACGTGACACGTGTTTTGCCCTAATTCTGGGCCCATCAGGCGTACACACTCACTGCACCCCCTCTCGGGGGTCAACCTCGGACGTCAGCGCTAGAGGTGAAGCCGCTCGTATTGCGCCACAGCGTGTGGTTCGTTTATTTGACAGTATGTAGATCGGGATATATATATATATCTCCTGTAGCCACAATAAATGCCTTTATTGAATAGACAAACCGGGGTGAACAAGTTCCTTTCTACTGCAGCCACAGCTGCGACACACACAGAAAACATCAATAATAATTCATAAACTTGCAATATTATTTAGGAAAAAACATTTTACTCACCAAAAATTCGGATTATTTGTAAACAAAATCCATCCTCCTCTCTTTCCTCAAAAACAGTTTAATTACTCTGTCGTACGGATTATCCGTGCGCTTCAGTTCCATCAAAACGTCTCTTTCTATCACAGTCAAAGCTAATGCTGAAAGGCGAACCCGCCCTATGGTATTTCTGGCATAAGTTTGAATTCGCTTTAGGGCTGAAAATATCCGCTCGACAGAAGCAATGTACACGGGAATGCTCAATGCCAAATATACCAATGTGAACAGCTGCCCCATGCTCTCATTCAGATTTTTCTGATGAAGGAAGTCAAGGAGATCAGTGGGAGATTCTCCTGCAAAATCATCCATGGCATACATTACAGTCAGTTCTGTTTTTAACCGAGACAGATCAAAAAGCGCTCTGTGGCTCTTGTGTTAAACTGGAGAAGGCAGCATGCGTGAAATGTTTCTTGTATTCCCGAAACTTCTGGGGCTCGAGGAGCATGACAAACATCAGGTTTTCGTGGTCTTGAAATCTGGTGTGTGTCTGGCAAATAATATTGTCCAGAATCCTGCCATGGAGTTGGCCGTAGTGCGCGCGACGATCTTTCGCTCAGAGCGTTTGCGGTGCATTCAATGGCCTCGTAGTGTTCCTCATATCGGCTTCTATCCAATCAATGGGTCTGAATACGGTGACGTTGCCGTACGCCTGCTACAGGGCCCTACTGACACCAACTCAAAATCTGATTGGTTGAAGCAACAGGTTAATCGACATTTATTCTGTGTTAGAGTGCCTGCACAACGGATTGTGAAAGCCTCTCTGCCTGGCAACAAATGATGGCTGAAATGTGATTGGTTAAATGCTTTAATACGAAACTCCGCCTCCCATGGCTATCGAGCTGCAGTCTATTCTCTCTGCCTAGCAACAAATGATGGCTGAAATGTGATTGGTTAAATGCTTTAATACAAACTCCGCCTCCCACGGCTATAGAGCTGCAGTCTATTACAGTATATGAACAAGAATACATTCCAGTTATGACCATTATGTGTAGAATTTCGAAATGAAACCTGCCCAACTTTTGTAAGTAAGCTGTAAGGAATGAGCCTGCCAAATTTCAGCCTTCTACCTACACGGGAAGTTGGAGAATTAGTGATGAGTGAGTGAGTGAGTGAGTCAGTCAGTCAGTGAGGGCTTTGCCTTTTATTAGTATAGATAAATAAAACAAAAACAGTAAATGTCCAAATTTAGTAGAAACAATAAGTAATAGATCCCAAAAGGGAACATATACAGTATTTCTGGATCCAAAATTACACTGTATTTATTCTTAAGCATTAAAAATATCCGTTAATTAATTGTTTTGATGAAATTACTATCACTATCACATGTCCACTATTATAAAACAGAACAGGGTCTAGCAGAAACTAGGTCACACAGACAGACTTGTAGAAAGTAGGAAAAATTAATACAACATATTTTTAAAAAATGCATTACTCCTAATAGCAATTGCTGTCTGTACAAAGTTGTCTTGTTCTCCAAAAGTCTGTTTGCTTGTAGTCTTCTTCTAGTATCCCAAAGACACAGATAGGAGGTTCACTGCCAGTTCCATAATGCCCCAATGAGTGTGAGTGAGTGCACCAGTGGATTCTGAGATGGACTGGCCTATTCCTAGTTTATGCTTGAATAGGCTCCAGCCCCCCTGCAATCCTGAATTGAATTGGGTGGGTTTAAGAATGTTATTTAACAATACATAAGAAAATCCTAAATTAACAAATCCTTATAAAATGAACAGCATTTGTACGCAGTATTTCTCAGCGTAGGCAGTATGAAAACGGTATTTGTAACTAAAAGGTATGTGGAAAAGTCATACCTAATAGTTGTTACCTCCACAGTTTATTAGATGTAGCAATACATGGCCCAACGTGCTATTTAATTCAGACAGTCATAGTCTTTGTGGAGAATTTTGCTCAAGGAGGGGAAAACACGGTGTCATAGTAGACATTCTTTCAGAATTCTACCAATATTAGCTAGAAATAACTCATTCTTTTCCTTTGTATCATCAGTAACCACCATATATACAGTAAATATGCACTCATGCTGTGATATTAAAGGTTTAGAAGTGGAGAAACAGTTTGTTCACTGCTTATATTGTACATTATTAACTTTTTACAAAAGTAATACATTTATGATGAAAAAGCTGGGTGCTTCTGTAGTAAAGTATATGCATTGAATTATTTCTATACCTAAATTCTAACTTTGAGCAAAAATGTACTCTATAAGGTAATGTTGACAAAGTTATTTCTGACCATTTTCATACCTCCCCTCCTCAGAGAACTATAGGGTGGTCCAGATCTAATTATGCAATTTTCATTACACTATAACTTATTAGATAGATAGATAGTGTAGCCCAGGGGATTCCCTCTGCCTCCGCAGAGGACGGCCTTTCTCCGGACGCTCACACCCAGCGAGACGTCCCTTCCTGTCGGAGGTACCGGCATTCACCCCTCGGTTCCTCCTTCTTCTCTTGAACGCCCTGACGGTCTGGGTCTGAGCATGGTGAAAGCTCAAATCCAGCCCTGCAGAGCGACAGGAGACAGCTGCGGGCTTGGAGCGCAGGGTGCTAGGACCCAGGGCACTCATCAGCCCTGGTCCTGCCGGCCACTGCGTACATGCTCTCCTCGCCTCGCAGGCAGTCTGCACCGCCGCATCCGCTGTTGGGGAATAGCCTACTCGATGCCGGTCCTCCTTAACAAAGTCACGGCCGTGTTCGGCAAATCCCCCCTTATGCTTTACGGGGACGGCAATACTTACCACCCCCACGGTGCTTTGCCTGCCTCCGGTTCCAGCGCCGCACCGATCCTCCGTCTCTCACGGCGTCTCTCCCGACGCGACCGCCTTCCCCGTCAGCTGCTCCAAGCGAGCGGCGAGAGCACTCAGCACCTGTGTCAACGGCGAACACATAGAGACAGACGGTGGTGGGCTTACCTGTCCATCAGCCCCATTTCCCTCTGGCCCAATCGGGTCTCTCGTAGGCACGAGACTGGCATTCCTTGGTCCCGCCTCCATCCAATCCTCGGCGGGCACACAAGACACACCGGCCAATCCCGTGCCTGTCAGCGGGCGGGACATCCGGCCCGCGGCCATCTTGTCTTCCCCACTCTGGGCGCAGTGACGTGCCTCCTTACAGCTACGCAGCTGCTGCGGCTTTTCGAGCTGCAGCGGCTCCGACCTCGCAGCCTCCGCTGCTGCCGCCACCGTGCTGCCGACAGCCCCTGGACCGGCGCGCTCCTGCCACCGGCGCGGATCCGGACCGTCCCTGCCTGCAGAAAACAAGGTACACTCTACCCCGAAGGGTCGATTACTGCAGGGCAGGGCACTCACCTCCCGGATCCCGTCATGCCGAGGCCCTTGCCTCGGTGTGGCCGCGTGTGCTGCAACGCCGGCTGGGCCGCCCTTCATGACAGCGCGGCTCTTGGAGCCCGCTGCACTCTGGCGACGTCTGGTTTTCCTTCCCCACACCCGGGGATGGCCAATCCGCGGACCGGCGGTGGTCCCCTGGGCGAACCGCTCCCGCGGCCGGTGTGTGGGGTCCGCTGCTGCGCCGGGCCGTCCACAGACTTGTTAAAAGAGAATGCAGGTCCCCGTCTTGTACCAGACGGCCCATCCTGCCGGCTACACCACTGTGGACGCTGGCCCGGACACAGACAGACGGACATCGTTTTTTGCACCCAACACACTTGTTTATTTACAAATTACGTGCACACAAACCCCAGTGCTTCTTGCACCGATTCCCCAAAGTCCAGGCCACACTCTCAGTCACTGTGCCTTTCTTTTGGCCGCCTCCCGTCCTATCTCCAGCTCTGTCTTTCTTCCTCCCGACTCTCGCCCCGACTGGAGGGAGGCGGCCCCTTAAATGGGAACCCGGATGGGCTCCAGCTGCTTCACGGCAATCAGTCCCGGCCACACCCCAGTGTGGCGGAAGTGCCGGCTGCGCACCCGGAAGCCGTCCGGGTGTCCCCTGTCGTCTTCCCCCCAGCACTTCCTGGTGTGGCGGAAGTGCTGGGCTCCAGGGTTCCTCAGGCACCTGGGCGCCGCCTGGCGGTGGCCACGGGCCCCTACAGGGTTGGGCTTCCAAGCCCTCTACCCGTGGCCACTAATACAACCAGGGCGATCGCCCCCTTGCGGTCTGGAGAAGGCACAAGTCCTCCTCTGGTCCTCCTGGGCGTCCCGGCCAGGGACCACAATAGATAGATGCTTTATTAATCCCAAGGGGAAATTCACATAAGTTTATTAGATAGAAAATCACCTGAAAAATCCCAGACCATCGAGAAGTGTGTGAACTGACGACATGAAGAATCATCTTCATGCCGAACTGGAATCTTCCCTGCATAAATCAAAGTCATCAAGACGATCTGGATCTGCATAATTAGAACTGGATCACACTGTACAGGAATGAAGATACAAAATGGAGATGGCATGTGCATCATTGTGTTCAGTTCACTTGTGATCTGACGTTTCTACTACAGCTTGTGGAAAGAAGAGATACTAAGTTTCCAAGTGGAATTGGAATGCTTTATCCAGTATTGGAACACCATACAGAGTGAGGTTGTTCAACTGAAATATGGCAGTATAAAATGAAATAGCAGTAGCCAAATAAACATTACATTTTGAATTAAAACAGTAGATATTCTGTATATAAATAGTGGGGTATATTACATGTTCCAGTAATCAGCTGGTAGCACTGCGATCACTGCCACTGAAGGAGCTCTTTTACACCTTATCATCAATCAACTCGCCCGAGAATGGAAAGGGTGAGGATCCAATATGAGGATAAAGGTATGGTGGAAACAGTTCAGAACTGGCTTGCCTTAATATAATAAGGAATATTCAATCACTTTAAATAAGTTGAATCAACTCTAACATTTCATGGCAACTCATGGCAGGTCCAGGAACTGTAGGATTATGGGCACTGAGGAGGACTGGTTTAAATTTCTTCTTTTGGATGTTATTTAATCATGGATGGTCTGGATGGTCTTCATCTAATACATTCAGATGAAGTGGAAAAGGTAGGATGGGAACTTGAGATTTATGTGAATGAGCAAATAGTAAAAAAGCAAGCACATTAAAACTACAAGGTGTGACCTGGACTGTGGTATATTGTGAATTAAGGTTTTAAATAAAGTTGTTATAAACCAGATAACTAATGAATAAATAAAGGGGAGTGGTTAATGACAGAGAGTAATGGAGATGGGCGTCTTTGGTAAACTTCTGTTTTGTGTGCGCTAATAAATTAAACGCCTTTCTGAGTTAACCATCTGCCTTGCACTGAATCATTTACGGAAGAATCAAGAGCGAATAAAGAATATTACATGGTGTCAAAAGTGGAGAGAGTTCGTCCTATAGAGAACTTCGCAAACTTTTCAAGCCAAACCACAGCGAGTGCTGCCAGCTGCGAGATAAAGAGACCCGGAGAACTTACGACAGGAAACAGCGCCGGCAGTAAGTTGTTTCAATTGCTTTTAAGTCCGCACCAGTGAAATGGACCAGTTTAAGCCTCAGCTGCCGTTAGTCCTAACTGGCAATGTTAGTGAAAACTGGTGTAGATGGGAACAGAAATATAGGCTGTACATGACCGCGGTGGAAATAAACAAGAAGACTAAAGAAGTGCAGATCGCCATTTTGTTGCATACATTAGGAGAGGAAGCGCTGGAAGTTTACAATACGCTTGAAATAGCCAAGGCAGATCCAGAAACAATTACAGTAGATGCAGTTTTAGAATCTTTAAAAAACTTTTGCACACCCAAGAAAAATTTGGTATTTGAAAGGCATCAGTTTAGGACTTACGATATGCAAGAGCCACTGCAAATAAATCAGTTTGTTACCGAACTGCAGCAACGGAGCAAAAACTGTGAATCTGGCCCTACAAAGAATGATATGATTAGGGATAAAATTGTCTTCAGTGTTAAAGACAAGTATATGAAAGAAAAACTTCTCAGAGAGCCTGGTCTGACTTTAGAAAAAGCCATTGACATTTGCAGAGCTTCAGAGATAGCCAGAGACCAAATTAACATAATGACAAAAGTGAAATTAGAAAATGAAGTGCACATGTTCACCCGGGCACAAAAAGCACAGGCACTGAGCAAACAGAAAACTATTCAGAAGGTGGTAAGGAATTAGCATAGAGACAAAAATGCTAAACTGTTTTCTTACAAAAGAGATAAAGGTGATGTAAAATCATGCAACAGGTGTGGTAAAGAGCATCATCCCAAAACATGTCCAGCAAATGGCCTGAAGTGCAGAAACTGTGGCAAAATGAACCATTATGCTAAAATGTGCAGGTCTAAGGCAGAACAGTCTCCTCAGACTGTGGATGCGCTGTTTGTTGGAATCTTACAGTTTTCCCAGTTGAAAGTGCTACAGACAGCTGAAAATGGAGCTTGGCATGAGATCTTGTCAGTTCAAGGGGTTCCAGTAAAATTTAAACTGGACACTGGTGCAGATGCCAGTAATACAATTTCAAAGACTCCCATGGGACATATTTATTGAACCTAACAAAACAAAGCTGATTGCATATGGTGGAGCCAGGATTAATCCTGCTGGATGTACCTACCTGAGATGCAGTACTGCTGGCATAGAAGCAGAATTAAAGTTCTTCATCACTAAGCAGCCTTTTGCCTCAATCTTAGGGAGAGAAGCATGTGAACAATTGAACCTAGTCAAATGAGTTGACAAGGGACAAGTGTACTCACCAGCAACCATAAAAGAGTTAGTGAGCACGTATCCTGATGTATTTTAAGGTCTGGATGAATTCCCCGGTGAACATCACATTCATATTGATCCAGAGGTCACACCAATTATACACGGCTGTCGGAAAATTCCATCTGCTATTATGGACAAACTGAAAGAAACACTATTGTGGCAGGTGGCTGGGTGTGGTCACCAATCAGCCACCTACTTAAGGAGCCGCCGCCCTGCAATCAAGGCTGGAGTCGGGTGAGGAGGAGGACAAGGTCGTGGCAGTGGAGGCGAGGAGAGGCCCATGTATTTTGTGTGAAGACAGTGGCTAGTGAGAGCCTGGACTTTGTAAAGGAAGTGGCTATTGAGAGCCTAGAGTTTGGGGGGTTTGGTGGCGGTGCACTTAGCTTTTATAAATAGTTGTAAATAGTGTAAATAAACGCGGGTGATGGCTAAACCAGTGTCTGCCTGTGTGTGTCCGGGCTGCTATACTTCACACTATGTTATTTAGAACAGCAAAATGTTATCACACCAGTAACAGAACCGACAAAATGGGTTAGCAGTCTGGTGATTACAGAAAAGAAAAATGGCAAACTCCAAATATGTTTAGATCCACGTGAGTTGAACAAGGCTATCAAAAGGCAACATTACTACCAACTCCCAATGAAGTCTACAGCAAACTGGCTGGAAAAAAAATATTCACCATTCTGGATGAAAAGGATGGATATTGGCAAATCAAGTTGGATAGACAGTCATCAATGCTCTGCACTTTCAACACTCCATGGGGACGGTACAGATTCAAACGTCTCCCATTTGGAATCAAACCTGCAAGTGAGGTCTTCCAACAGAAGAACAGCAAAACATTTGGAGACATACCTGGTGTGCACATCATAGCAGATGACATGATTATTGCAGCTATAAATGAAAAGGAGCATGCAGAGATCCTTCACAAGGTGATGCAGAGAGCAAGACAGAAAAGTATTAAATTCAATAAAGAGAAGATACAAGGTTGGAAAAGTTAAAATATATGGGACACATAATGACAAGAGAGGGAGTACAGCCAGATAATGACAAAGTGTAAGCAATTGTCAATATGCCAAACCCAGAAGATAAGAAGGCTTTGCAGTGCCTACTGGGCATGATTAAATATCTGGCACAATACATTCCCAATGAAGCAGCAATAACAGCACCCTTGAGACAGTTGTTGAGGAAAGACGCACAATGGCTCTGGAATCCTGAACATGATACAGCACTGGATAATCTCAAGAAATCACTGATGGAGGCACCAGTACTAAAATTCTTTGATCCAAAGCAAGCAATAGTTCTTCAGGCTGATGCTTCAAAAGATGGACTTGGTGCATGTCTTTTGCAAGAGGGACAACCTGTTGCATATGCATCCAGAGCTCTGACACCATCAGAATGCAACTATGCACAGATCGAGAAGGAGTTGCTGGCTGCAAGGAAGTTTCATCAGTACATTTTCAGTGTGCCAGCAGTTGTGCAATCAGATCATAAACCACTGGAAGCCATCTTCACAAAGCCCTTAGGACAGACGCCAGTATGTCTGCAAAGGATGCTTCTTCAATTGCAACGCTATAATCTTCAAATAAAGTATAACAAGGCAAGGATATGCTCATAGCTGATACCTTATCCCGAGCATATGATGTAGAAAAAGCTATTGAGGAACGCATGTGTGAAGATGAGAAAGTTGTTTATGCCAAGGAAGCAGCTGAAGCTATTCGGGAAGAGCTATATAGACAGCTACAAAGTGCAAACTTAGAGGATGAAACATCCCAAAAATTGAGTACTATGCATAAGAATGGATGGCCAATGCACAAAAAACAGGTAGGTGCAGCACTGTAAGTATACTGGCCAATCAGAGACAGTATCAAGATCATTAATCGCGTCTTTATGTTTGGTGACAGAATTATCATCCCTACCAGAATGAGGTTGATAATGCTTGAAAAGTTACACATCGCTCATCAAGGAACAAGCATGCAAGTACATGTACTGGCCTGGCATGTCCACAGATATAGAACAAATGATAGGAAAATGCAGTGCTTGTCAACAATATCTCCCAAGAAATCAACGAAAACCGCTAAAAAGTCATGACTTACCTGAATTGCCGTGGTACAAAGTTGATGTAGACATATTTGAGCTACAAGGTCAGTCATTTCTTCTCACAGTGGACTATTTTTCTAAATACCCAGAAGTACAGCAGATTAAGGACAAAACGGCACAAACAGTGATTGCAAAACTGAAAGCTGTGTTTTCAAGGCATGGAATTCCTAAAGAAGTGATTAGTGACCATGTTCCTTTTGCAAGTGCAGAGGTACGGCACTTTGCCAAAGACTGGGATATAACATGGAAGTTCTCCAGCCCTGGATATCCCCAGTCAAATGTATGGCGGAGAGAACAATAAAGACGATCAAACTGATGCTTAAGAAGGCTCTCCAGATGAACACGGATGCACATCTTCCATTACTCTGTCTGAGAAATACACCAATTACAAGATTAGGTTTCTCACCAGCAGAATTATTAATGGGCTGTTTTCTCAGAAGCACCCTCCCTGTAACAAGTCCCATGCTGAAACCCAGATACACAAAGAAAATGAAGCAGAGACTAACACAGCAGCAACAAAAACAGAAAACTTATTATGTACAACACACAAAGTCACTTTCTGTCCTTGGTCCAGGAGCAAAAGTCAGTGTAGAAACCCTGCAAGGCTGGAAACCAGCAATAGTGGTACGAAAACGTCAAGAACCAAGGTCATATGACATTGTGACTTTAACAGGCCAGCAGTATAAACGCAACAGACGACATCTTAGGCCACGCAATGGTGACTTTTTTATAGTTGATGAGGATGAAGAAGACCACTGTAGTATAGAACAGGTGCCAACACAAGAAAATGCAGGTATACCACCTCCAGAAAGCCACCAAGGGGAAGACCAAATGGACAGTCAAGTTCAAGAAAGATCCACTAGAAGTGGCAGGGTTGTAAAAATACCTGAAAGATTTAAAGATTTTGTAATGGGCAACAGTCAAATGTATGATCCAGCAGGAGGCCAAGTACTCAAAACCCCTGAATCTCAGGACTACATAAGCACACAGTACTCATCAGTGAACTGTTATTATGAAAAAAAATTGTTTGCATGTGTACATAGTTGCTTATTTTCTAATGCAAAATAGTAATGAAGAAAAAGAAAAGTGATTTTGTTTTTGGAAAAAGGGGGATGTGGTATATTGTTAATTAAGGTTTTAAATAAAGTTGTTAGAAACCAGATAACCAATGAATAAATAAAGGGGAGTGGTTAATGACAGAGAGTAATGGAGACGGGCGTCTTTGGTAAAGTTCTGTTTCATGTGCTCTAATAAATTAAACGCCTTTCTGAGTTAACCATCTGCCTTGCACTGAATCATTTACGGAAGCTTCCAGAGCGAATAAAGAATATTACACGGACATTGCAATGCTGACTGAATTTGTCTATGGTACCACCTTGATGTTAATTAACTCAGCAATAGAAACAATTTACTCTATTACCAACACTGTATTGATTAATCATTCTGACCCTAGACTGCTGGTGAATTCAACCAGGGAACTTTTGGAAAGCACAATCATCAATCAGCAAGTTTCATATGTGGGCACAACAAACTGGACCTGCTCAGTTGAGATGTTAATGCCTTTAAATGTAAGCTTGTGTTACAACTGGGTGGGTCTAATCAAATCTTACTGCTATCTACATTTCTGTTATTGACAGCAGCAGCTCTCTTATTATCCAAGCCAGATGTTTTGGTGTGTCTGTGGATGTTGTATTTTGTTGTAATATTTATATTTTCTTCAGCTTCTATAAAGTCTTAATTTGTCCCTAGGGATGAATAAAGTATTATCTATCTGAAATGACACAGAGAGTCTGTTTCTTTGTTACTTAGAATACTTGGCCAGTGAAAATAACGTTTTGCTTGGCAACTCAGTGAATCACCTGGCAGCACAACAGCACATCTTCTGCCAAAACAAGTGATTTGATGATTGAGGGACTCATATACCTTTGAGTGTTACTTTCTAAATGTTTATTTTTATATCTAAATAATGTCTGTTCTTTTCCTTTGTTTTATAAAATTCTTCACCTAAGCACAAGTCCCTATCTTTTCTAACTTTCTCTGTAAGCTATCACTCTTCACTTACAGTTTGTTTATAATGCTCTTTCTTCTCTGTCTTGAAAATAAGCTGGTATTTATAGGTTTCATTTTTTATGATACAATTAAAACAGTCATCATACTTGATCAATGCATGTGGAATTACTTTGTGTTTATCTTTTTATTTATTGGCTGGCATGGTGTTAACAGAAGGGGAGCAATGAAATCAAATAACCCTTTTAGTATTGTATCTTCTCATAATCCAAAGACAACGTTATGTTTGGCTGATTGTTAACTCCACATTGGCCAAGTGAGTATGGAAAATGACTTTGCACTGAGGTGGACTGATATTCAGTATTGGGTTGTTGCTGGCCTTGAATACACATTTTTGCAGCAATAGGCTCATAATGACTTCATGTAGGAGAAACGAAGTCTGGAAAATGGCAGAATGAGAAATGAACTGAATGAACTGTGAAATGTTGTGTAGAAGCCTAGCATTAGGATTCCATTTGTCCTGGTGTTGTTTATTGGACATTATAGATAAAGATTGGCACAATTGCACTAGGATAGCATTAACTAAACTTGGTCCTTGAGGGTACTGGCTTCAGTAGGGTTTCCGTTCATCAAGGGTGGTAAATAAAAACCTATCATAATGTAATTCGGGTTGTTATTTAATTAATTTCCTTCTTTTCTTATTTCTTTACTAAACCCATCCAGTCATATAACTTTCTCAGTGAAATTTAAAAGGTTGTGTATTATTGTTGTAACATTAAGGGTCAACTACTGTGGAAGCCAAAAAAAGAAGCACCCTTGTATCTGCTGGCACTATTTTATACATTAGCTACCATGTTACAAGCTAGGCTACCAAAAATTACCAAAAGGTGGCGCTTGTGATGCATCATTTGTTTGTGATGAATTGCTTGATTTATTCTCACTGTATGAGTTTATTAATCTATAAGCCATTACAACTCAGACTAATTAGCCAGAACACAGATTAAGTTTATTAGCCTATTAGCCAATAGAACAAAGAATGTCAAAATTTTCAAACAAGTCACTTGTGATATACAGTATATTAGTTTCTTAGATGCACAATTATATATCAATATTACTATCAAATAGAATTACTCAGTGCATTAGCACTGTATAGTATGTATCAAAAAAGTATAAAACATTATACAGGAGCACTTTGATGCCTAAAAAATTTATGAAAAGGTTAGAATTCAGTTGTGTACATTTTCATAGAATATGTATCTACAGTGTTGATACCATTTTATGATTTTAACATGATAATATGCTCTTGAATGGCTTGAAAGACACAGTTATATAAAATGTATTATTAATACTGTTTGCATTTTATACTGGTTGAGTATCCCTTATTCAGAATTCCAATTTATGTTTCAGTGCCAACATGATGCCACATGTGGAAAATTCCACACCTTACCTCCAGGTAAGTCCAGGTGGGACTCTGACCTTCTAATTTTTTTATTTATTTATTTTTTCTTACTGATGAGCAACTGTGGATAATGCATGAGCTGGTACTTACCATTTCTAGCTAATTTTTTTCAATCCCCCTTTTAAGTTTGAGCAGTGTGAAGCACCACTACATGAGTAGCAAGTCCCCTCTGAATGATCAATCTCTACAAAATATCAACTGTTTGAACGACAAGTGGGGGTTTGGGGGAGTAACAAAGGGTGAAAGGCAAGATAGCAGTTGCATGGCTCTTCCAAACTGCCGCATAACTCATACACAATAACTCATACATGGTAGTTCAAAAGTGTTGTGTGGTACTCGGGCCCATAAACTCGAACCCTCTGTTAGAGTCAATTTTTTATCAACTATTGTCACTGCCAGATTTACCATGGTGATGATGGTTACATACATTATTCTCTCTGCTTTCTGCTTATTCTCTTGTACAGTAATCTTTCAATTAAAAGACAGAATTGTAGGGAGAGACTTAAACCTGCCGTTGTTTGTTGTTGTTTAACAGCTGATACAGATATTCTGCTGATGCTACTATGCACCAATGCCATTTCATGCACAAAAATTATTAAACATATTTTATAAAGTTACCTTTAGACTATGGGTTTAAGGCATATATGAAACATAAATGCATTTTGTGTTTACACTTGACCAATACCCCTAACATATCTCATTATGTATATGTAAATATTCCAAACTCCAAAGCTATCCAAATTCTGTAATACTATTGGCCCCAGACATTTCAGATTAGGAATGCTCAATCTGTACAACAAAAATTTACTTTGAATCTTCTCTGTGAGGATGTAAACATGAATAGTTCATATCATGTTCACACACTACAGAATAATAACAGTTTAAAACCATTAAAAGTTTAATTTACGAAAAGATGGCCTGTGAGTCTGGAACTCAAATAAAATACCATTCCAGCCTGCTGGATTTTCAGTGGTAGTGAAATTAAATTAAATCTGTTAACACAAAAATAACACTTACTATCTATCAACAAATGTGTAAAAGAGAAAAAATACAGTTTTGTGGCCAATACTTTTAACAAACCTATTAAGTAAAACAAAACAGAGAGTAAATTTAATTTACAGGTAAATATATGAATCATTTAACAAGAAGTGCAAATTATGAGTCCAATGTCTCATAGCTCCTGATCTGTAGAATGGATGCAGTGGAGGCCTGTTGATAACTTTGCACTTTGGAACCACAAGTCATTGCTCCTACAACAAAATATCAAAATTGTAACCCTTTAATATTGTTTCACATTGACTTAAGGGAAATGTTCCCAGGAGTACACAGTAAAGGACAAGGGCTCATACTAACATTTTTCCTTCCACTTTTTTTAACTACACCGACTGGTCCAGCCATAAAACACTGGGAGTCTGACAACCTCAGACCTTCCAGAGACAGGCTGCTCATGAGATCATATTCGCAGAAAATAGTTTTCAAAGGTATACTGTTTGATTTTTTTGGATGTCAAAGCTTTTTTCAATCATTTGATTATGTAACTAGAATAAATAGGTCTTGTTATATGATCTAGTTTTTTCTTTTAAGTTTTGAGTGATAATTGAAAAAACAAGGACATGTGTGTCCTCAGCACCAATACATTTAAAAGCAGAATGATATTGTTATAGAATCAATGCTCAAAAATGCCACAGCAGAGAATGTAAAAGGATGTCCTTGTTAACTAACAGACAGAGACGTATCTATAACAGTCTAATGGAACACATAAAGGTTTTAAAATCGAGCATTTTAAAATAAAGGTTGTCTCATATAATGCATTACAATTTGAAAAAGCAATTACTTTAGTATGAGAATTTTCATGGAGAAGCTGTAAAATGTCACTAAGGAATGAGGACCAGGTCTATCCTGAATGGCTCATTGCCACCTCAGAAATAATGAGCAAGTATGGAAAAGTGGCAAAGTGGCTGGATGTGCTGCATCCTAGTCACTGGTCCAAATGAAGTTTACACATTTAACTGATTATTCATTAATTTTTTTATAGGTGCACTAGCTTTAAGGATGACACAGTTGACACACTGGTTATTACTTTTGCCTTATGTGAGTGTAATCCAAAAGTAAAGGCAATTTGAAAATTATGCAGTAACTGCAACAGATTGAAGTTAATGCCATATTCAGTATACAATATAGCATGTTTGCAATGGCTTATGTTTAGTTTGAACACAAACAGCACAGCGCTCCGCTGTTAATCTAGTTAAAGCCAAAATTAAATAAATATGGACGTTGAATGAATGTGAAAACAGCATGACTCCATGAGAAGTTTAAATGGGTAGAAAGGTTAAAAGGAGGAAGAACAAGTATAACTGACAAAGCCCGATCTGGTCAACCATCAACATCATGCACACAAGCCGAAATAAACATGGTGAATACCTTAATCAGAGAAGCCTGACAGATTACATTGTCTACTGTTACTGTGCATTTGGATATCAGCTATGGATTCATGCCATCGTGGAAAATGACTTGGGGTAGGGTAAAGTTTGTGCAAGATGGATACCCAAAGAGATTACTGCTCTGCACAAGCTACAGAGCATGGATGGTTGCAACCTAAAACAGTCTTGCTGCTCTATGACAATGCATGCCCCCATGCAGCAGCTACAACTTCATCCACGTCCCCCTTCGGTGCACTTAAAGAAGCTCTGCCCAGTCGCAGGTTTACCATTGATGATGAGGTTAATGAAATGGTGCAGCCCTGAATTCAGCAGCAGTCTCCAAAATGTTTCTTCTTCCAAGGGCTGAAGAAGTTAGTGTAACAATACAAGAAGTGCATTGACCTGCAAAGAAATTATGTGGTGAAGTGATATAACACTTCTTATTATGTTCATCCACATACAGTTCCTCGTATTAAAGGATAAGTTGCCTTTACTTTTTGATTCTCCCTCGTATATCTAAGTGAGTGGGTTGAATCCTGGTATGGTAGCTAACTTTATAGTGTGTTGAGTTATTTAGCAACACTAAATTGGCTAAGTTTGAGTAAATGTGTGTGTGTGCACCAGTGTATCCTGTAATGGATTGCTGCTCCATCCAGGGTGTTTGCTATCCTTGTGCTTGAATTTGACTAATCCTGGTAAGTGGGCTGGTAAATCACCATTACAAATTAGCAGAACTTATACATTTTGCTCTTAGGAGTACTGTTACGTTTTGCTGCACACTGGCACTTCTCACTACTGCCCAGTACTGTTCTGCATCTGCTCAGCAAGACAGACTGACTCTCCACCCCCTTTAAAAATGGTTATAGAGAATAAGTGTAACAAACAACAATCCTTTCTAAACACCATTAGCCAGGATGCAGCTTGCATTGCCTCCATTTATGTTCCCTTCTACTCTCGAGTGCTGTTATTTCTGTTTGTTGTAAGTGGTCTTGATGTAAGGAACTTTGCTTGCCTCTTACATTAACTTGGCTATAAAAAGGCAACACAAGGCTGAAATGACAGCCTGAAGACATTAAACCACTTCAAAATCAGTGTCAGTCAAATTCTGTGAAACACAGTAAAACACACACTGGTAGTGAGCAGCCTCAGAAAGCTGGTGCCATAACCTAGCTGCACTATTAGGGGAGAGCCTACTGATGCAGCTATTAATGATATCAAAAACAAAATCAATGTAGGTGAATGGTCTGACTATTGGTCAATGGAGCAAATACTATATTTTTTCTCTCAGAAGGATTGCTTCTCAGAATAAGAGACAAAAATTTGAGATGTAATGGATGCAGTAAAGTGACTTCACTGGCAGCTCAGGCAGTGTGTGGACACAGGCTGTCAACTATGTGGAGTGAGTGTTCAGTTTTCCCCCTTTATCTGGCAAAGATAAAGCCAAACATCAACATTCTTTATGGAAAAAAACAAAGAATAGAAAGATATAAAGTCACATAAAAGCAGCAGATATAAATAAGATGGTCTCACTCAGTGAAATTCACAAAAATTAATACAAGAAATGCAAAGGGCTGAACATGATAAGATTTGCAGAGTTTCCTGAACGGTTTATAAAATCAGTAAGCATGGACATTCAGATACACCAAAGTAACAAATAGTTTTCAATTGAATAATTGGAATTTGTGAACCACTATTAAAGAAACACACATTTTGAAAATTTACAGTATCTCCTAATACAGGGGTGGACAAAGTCAGTCCTGGAGGGCCACAGTTGCTGCAAGTTTTTGTTCCAACCCAGTTGCTTAATTAGAAAATGATCCTTGCCAATAATTTAATTTAATTGCTTACTTAGTGCTTCAACTCTGCCATATCATGTCATTCTCATATCCTAAATTTTTTTTTCCTTTCTAAAAATTTCAGCTAAATGATTTGTGGCCTTAAATGGATGAGTAATTCTTAGTCCTTCACTTTTTTCTCTTCACTTTTCTTCCAAGTATTTAATTAAACCAATTAGTGCATGATAAATACACACAGGTGTAAATGGAAACAAATTAAATGGATAATTGCTGGTTTCTTTTGTCATTTGCATGTTATTGCTAATAAGGAGCAATTGAAATAAGTAATAGGGGTTCAAAATCTTAACAAACGAGACAACTAAAATGAAGCAGAAGTGGTATTTGAGCAACAAGTGCTTCTTATTAAGCAATTGGGTTGGAGCAAAAACCTGCATCCACTGCAGTTTAGTGGTAGCAGGGCTATGTTTAATTTTTGAAAGCTGGACCAGTTAGATTCTGTACCAATTCAGAATGAACTTGTGTGTAACACCTTGTTGTTCTTGAACAAGGACTGTGGCTATTTGTGACAGGTGTCTGGTCACACTTACAGGTAATCTAACCTAGACACCGTTAAAATATCCGACTACACCACCCAGATTTATTAAGAGACTGGGAACTCTTGAAATATACCGATAATAGCACACAGGTTTGTTTAAATTAGGCGGTGAGTAAATACACAATGAAAGACACAACAGTAATTTCAGGAAAAGCAACACTAACTTCTATTACACAAGACAATATAAATTACATTTAAAAGATAAACAAACATAAAATCTAAAAATACCAGGAACGAATTTCCTTTTTTTTTTAAACGAAAACACACAATCCACACTCTAAAAGTCCGTCAAAAACAAGAATCGGAGGATACAACCTTTAGTGGTGCAGAGTCCAGTTTGCGCAGTTACCCCAACAATTAACCATCCAACTGTCCACTGGTGCAGTCTGTTCACCGGACACTCGTTTCCCAACAGAAGTTTTATCAAAATCGTGGAATCCCTGTCAGAGTCTCTTCTTCATTACTTTTTTTCCACTCTGGGCTCCTTGTGTTGCTGTGATCTAGGCATGCCTCATTTCTCGTCTGCCAGCTTTGTTCGGTCCTTTCATGCGGCTTCCCTCTCTCGCTGGACCCACAACTGGCGTCTCCTTGTGGAGCTGTCTCTTCCTCCCTGGAAGTAAGTGTTGCCGTCCTTGCGCCTCACGTCGTGCCAGCCACATATCCTCGTCTGTCTGCGAGCCCCTGTGCTCTGTCCGAGTGTCTTGGCAGCGTTCTCAGTGGACTGTCCCTCTCCTTGCTTTCTCCTGCCTAGAAGTTTAAATCTCCTTCAGTCCCTGCCATTATCAGTTCTGGACAATAGGATTAAACAATGGCACATCTAAATTTCCTGGGTTTAACAATTAATTAAAACACAAGTTAACAAAATGTATTGTTACCAACCATTAATGAGTACAGATCTGCTGATTAGAAGCCAATATTGTGAAACATGTTAATTTCCAAGTCAGGTAAATACAGACATCCTCCAAGGAAGGAGCAGTTCTGTTATCACAACTTGGTATTGTTTGTAATCTCAACCAGCCAAAAACTTAAAAAGTGGTGACTCTTTTGCAATACAGCAAATACCTACATCCTGTAGACAGCCTTTTAACTTCTCACCCCCAGTCCCAACAATGGGTGCCTAATGGAACCACCCAGTGTACAAAAAAATGTCTCCCTCTGACATATTATACAATGAAGAGCTTTTGTTTAGAGGAAAATTTATGTTCTCAAAGCTGGCGACACAGACATAGAAATGCAATACATTATTTGTATGATATTCTATTATTAATTTTGCTGAGTTGTGTTATGAAATCCATAGTGTAGTTAAGCATGTGCCCTGACACCATTATGTGGGGTTTCAGGGGGCGGGACCCTTGTGACATTTCAGCTAGAGCTCTGCCCTCTGACTGCATAATCCAGGCAGAAGGTCAGGTCTTCCATATCAGCACTGAGTGCTACAGAACCTTCTTTACTAAGTAAGTACTGTTTTTTTTTCAACTTTCTTTGGTCTGTTTTTGGTGGATTTTTGGTTATTGCCATTCGGAATGGCTTTGTTTGTTCTGGGATGCTTTTTTAGGCACACCATTCTTGTTCTGCTTAGAAATTTTGTAACTATGATTTTTTTTTATAAATCTTTAATATTTTTAGAGACAGACTTTTTTTTATCCCAGCCTCAATTTTGCTGCCAGTTCTAAGTCTAGATAAAAAAGGAGAGATGGTTTCAGAAAAGGCATCCAGCTCTGAAAATCACATTGAAACCTCTACTGGAGAAGTCTTGTCAAAAAAATAGTGACATTATATAAAAACAGGAATAGCTATGAAAGAAGAAGATAGAGATTGAGTTTTCAATAGTCTTTCTCTCTCTCTCTCTTTTTATTAAGTTTTAGTACTGAATATTATTAAGGATTGTTCTAAATCAATACTTTCCCATTTCTATCCCCATGTACAGTACTTATAATTTAGGGAAGAAACACATTTTAAAGTCTAGGCCTCACTTCATCCTGGGGCCAAATTTATGAGGTAAGTTCTCATTTTGGTATTCTTTGACAGGAATCACAAGAAAGATAACATAATTTACATTGAAAAGGAGATATATTTAATAACTTGCACTACTGTACCCTCAATATTGATACTGAAATCCGAAGACAATGTTTCACTAAGAAGAACTGGCCAGTGTGTGCTTTATTAGACAAAACAAAATGGTGAATAGAGTTAAGCAAATAAACACAGCTGACAAACTTTGTGTAGCGGGAAAGATTTTTTTGTGTAGACAGAGGCTATAAAAATAAACCGAAACCCACTGAAGCATAGCCCTGTTTTTTTGGGCAAACAGACAGTTTTCGAACAATGATTACAACAAAATGGGGGAATTGGAAATTGTGATAACAGGGATGCTCTGCAGCAAAGGGCAAAATTAATCAGGAACTGAACATTTAAAAAGACTGTTGGGTACTATCAGAACCAGGGTGGTGCCAAACTGTTAGATATGCTGGACAATCAGGAGGTTTCTTTTATATATCGTTTATCATGTCTTGAAAAAGATGGCCATTATTTAAATGTGCATTATATCATTAAAGACATATAGCAGTGATTTTTGTTAGAATTTGTAAAAACTCTCATCATCCTTATTTTTTTCCTGAGCAACGGCATTTTTTTTTTATTATTTTATTTTTGTGGGCAAGCTCACAAACCTGTACATTTACACATATTCCCACATTTGTTGCTTCCTAAATGTTTTTACAGTGTAAAAGCTGATGGATGCTGAGAGGCGAAAATTGTTGGTTAATATGCAGAATTGGTGGCGACTCGACATGTAGGGCAGCAAAACTCCAGACACATTTAAATGGCATCTTCACTCTCACTAAGCCATTTTAGTTGACATTTTTTGTCATCTGTCTGCAATATGTAAAACAATTTGAAAGATTCATGATACAGGCACTGGTAATGGAACTTTCATCATATCATCAGTTTATAAATCCTTTATCTTACCTTATATGCCCCAAGTTAAGGTCATGTTGAGCCAAAGCCTACAAGTAATATAAATATAACCAGCAGTAACTTTTTCACTCTTCATCAAGTTGCAAGTCTGAGTTCAAGTTTGTCGCTACATGTACAGAATACAGTGAAATTCTTGCATGCCAGACTAACTATGGTTTCATTTAAATTCAATGCCTTATATACAGTGGTGTGAAAATCTATTTCCCCCCTTCCTGATTTCTTATTCTTTTGCATGTTTCTCACACAAAATGTTTCTGATCATCAAACACATTTAACCATTAGTCAAATATAACACAAGTAAACACAAAATGCAGTTTTT
>JANRMT010062792.1:111827166-111857585 GCA_026402145.1 Polypterus bichir lapradei | reverse complement strand
AAAAACTGCATTTTGTGTTTACTTGTGTTATATTTGACTAATGGTTACATGTCTTTGATGATCAGAAACATTTTGTGTGACAAACATGCAAAAGAATAAGAAATCAGGAAGGGGGCAAATAGTTTTTCACACCTGTAATGTGACTTTTCTGCAAGTTTAAAATATAAATAAAATGCACTTGGGAGGTTAAATACTAAAGGTAAACAAAATAAAACCCTTCCATTTTATCTTGTAAAATATCTAAAATTTTGAATCTTAGACACATTGAACTAAATTTATCTTATTTATTTCCAGTACAGCAGAAATCCTTCATCTGACTTTCTGTCTGTACTTGTTTTGAGCTCTTACATGGTTACCATGGGAAAACTTATTATTAGCATTCTTGCATTGATGTGACTCTTAGCCATCTGCCTATCCAATTTAAGCTGTTAAAGGTAAAGGGGAATATTCCACGTATCACAATTATATTTTTTCAAAAGAAGTACTGTAAAGATCATTAGCATCTTGAAAAGTATTTCAGAGTAATTAATTGAAGAATCCTTTCATCTGTTTTTTTTGACCTGTGTTTGTCATTGCAGGATCATGGAGAGCTCATCCTAGCAACATCAAGTGCAAAACAAGCACCATCCCTGCATGAGATGCCAGTCTAATACTGGGTAAACCAGTGTTATTCATTTGGCCCCTGAACCATTTTAATTGACCATTTGATTATTTTGCATTTGTTTTTTAACCTGATAAAAAGGCCGGTCATTCCAGAGGCTGAATATTTCAGCCACAAGAAGAGTGTACTTTCCCATGCAAAGAAGCAAAATTGTCAACTTGTCTCTTCTGATCTCTGTGGGTTCAGTAGCTAGCTATCTAATATGATGTACTAAGTGTTTTTCAAAACGTCATTTTCTCCTGTTAAGAATAGGAAAGTCCGTAATGCAAACAGACAGTTATCAGTGAGTGGACAGAAAGGTACCAGTTTGCCTGAGGGCAATGCGTTTACTGTTCAACAAGAGCATCATTGTGACTAAGTCATATAACTTGGGGGGACACTACATGGTGGCTCACCCACACTCAACAAACGTACTTCCAGGGGGCCACAGGCTTGCTATCACAAAATTTGCAACTTAAATTTGTGTTATGAGCAAAGACAGACTTTTGAGGCTTGGTTTTGCACTTACCAGGAAATAGCTATATTAGCATCACTCCTGGCTGCATGGATGTAATCACCAAAGAAGCAGACTTGCTAGCCACTAACAAAGATAGGAAAATCACACATACTGTGACAATGACCATCCAGAAAATTGTAATATCTGACTCATCAACCATCAGGATAGTGAAATTCCTTAAAACCAATGTTTGTGAAACTTTATAAGACTGACTCAAAGCAGGAAAGGTTATGGCACTTGTCATGTATGAGTCAACTGACAATAACATTTTTGTTAATGCAATTTTGTGATTTTTGTAATTGCTGGGATTAAATTAATTGGTTGAAAACACGATGAGTACAATAAACTTTCAGGAGATTGTTTCATTTTTTGAGAAGAGTCCATTGGATATGAAAATGAGTCAACAGCCTGATGATGGATGGCCCCCATGTTATTTCATGTAAGGTACACAACCTTGCTGCCATTATTTCACTTCATTTTCTTATTCTTCAGAATTGCAAATTAAAAAACACCACAGACTCAGTTATGTTGATGATAAACTTCATTTGCTTCACTTTTAGTCTGCAGCATCATTAGTCTGGCAAATAATTATCAGATACTGTATGTCAGGCACGATTTGCTTATCCATAATGAAGTTACATGGAGGAGTAGAAGAAAAGATCTTATAATCATAGGGTAGAAGATACTGACTTTTTCACAACTGTTACCACAAGAAAGCCTGCAAAGCGGTGTCTCAGATGCTGAAAGAAAAATTGGTGGCATAGACTTATTTTTAAACAACATATTCCACAATTTAAAAAGACTTAATCTGGGATTACAGAGTCTTAGAAACCTGTCACAGATCTTGTGGAAAAGCTATGAGCCTTACAAAAAATGGTCTCAGATTTCATCTCATTTATGTATAGCCCAAATCCTTCATTTTCCCTCACTATGGATTTTTATAAGTGCTATAAGATTTTTGAGTGCAACAAGAAGATTGTGAGTGCTGAGGATGTACTTATGTGCCAACACCATCTTTGCACTTTAAAGTGGAGCTACTCAGTGTTAAGGATTAGTTCTGTGTGCAAGTTAATTAAAATATAACTTTTGCTCCTAAAAACAGGTTTGATCTTGAACTTTTGGGGGAGGGGGGAGGTTGAGGTTAGTTGTTTGCAGCAATAAGCAGCAGCAGAAGCCTTCAGGACATGAAGTAAATAGTTAGGCTTGTAAAAGCTCATAGTTTACAGTAACCACAATTTCTTAGTGGGAAGAAATTAAGGTATAAAAAGAATAACTAGGTAAAGTACTATATAATTCTCCTTCTAGGAAGTGGTAGCCCTAGTAGAGAGAAAGGGAATAAGTGTTCATTCATAAGATGAAAACCATTTATTTCAAGTACAGGTTAAGCAGTGGGCTGTGCTTGAAAATAAAGAAGTAAATAAGAAGGGGATCTGTGGCAGGATAACAGACATCTAGTGAGGAGTGCGGATTAGGGAAAGCAGGAGTAGAAACCATCAAGTCAATAAGTAAATAATTAACCTTATAACAGAGGATGGTATTCAGTAAGTGAGTTTTCTTAGTGAGAATGAATTTGGGTCAGAAAGGATTACTAGTTCATAACACTCATATCAGGGAGAGTTGACGTTTGTAACAGAATATTCATTAATAGGGAGGAACACAAAAACTCTTTTGTTTATGTTACTTACTCTGTGTACTTTGTAATGGTGGACAAGAAAAATTTTTAGTTTCATAATTCCATGCAGAACGGAGGAAAAGGAGTTTATGACGTAAGAGAAGGCTATAGCGACCAATGTTGTGCAGTGGCAAACGATATGAAAAATGTTCTTGGAAAAAAGATTTTTATGAATTGAAGAAAGGTTTTTTGACCAACAAATGAGAGGTAGAGGTTTTATTCAGTTCAAAAAGTCATTCCCACGAGGCTTTGGTTTTCTTGTTTAAGTGTATAATGAAATTCCAGAAGTAACTATTTATCAATATTTTAACAGAAAAGCACACTTTTTGCACATTTTGAGCAAACTACTGGATAACGGATACATGGATTTTTTCATGGACATTTTTTACATCGTTAATCATTGTACAGCACTGGACATTATTGGGTGGAGTAATCCTTTCAAGCTGCAACATTTACATAAGCAAGAAATAATGCTTAATAACCGAACCTTAAAACTGAAGTACAGTAATCCCTCCTTGATCTCGGGGGTTGCTTTCCAGAACCCCCCGCGAAAGGTGAAAATCCACGAAGTAAAAACCATATGTTTACATGGTTATTTTTATATATTTTAAGCCCTTATAAACTCTCTCACACTATTATAAACATTTCCCACACTGTTATATAGCATAAACCCTTTGTATTCTCTTAGATATTAGGTAAGATTTGTTGAAATTATGTATGTAAACACACTGTTTATATACAGTAAAACCTAAATATTATTTTAAAGATATCGATATATTACAGATGCTACAGCCATTATGACAGACAGGCCACCAGCAATAAATACATACAATGCAAGAAAAATTGTATACAGCAAAATGTGTGTACAGTGACACTAAACTATGCACATGTAATAAGTACTTTACATAGGAATTAATTATGGTTACTCATCAACAATGACATGACGACTTGTCCGATAACAATGAGTTTTACTGCACAACAAAGGAGAGCGTTACAGCCCTTGTAAAGGAGCCTCTTCAGCCGATTGTGTAGCACCACCGTTGTTCTTCTTCCGGCAGTCTTCAATCCAAATCCCTAAAGCAGATTCCATCCGGACTACCGCCTTATTACATCCACTTACCACTCATTTTGCACCCTGGTTAAAGGACACTGCGGCCGTAGATCTTATATTCTTTTCCTCCTTTTTAAATAAATGGACTTAATGATGCCGTAATGGCATCCTGCAGCGGTGTAGCTGTTCTCTTCCTTCAACATATCCAAAACTTTTACCTTTTCGGCAATCATTTGCATCTTCCATTGGCGCTTGGGCACGGCCCCTGAAGCAGGAGCAGATTGTTTTGGAGCCATAATGAAGGGCTTGACTATGCACAAAGATAAACACAAAAGAGCACAAAAGTTAACTCCTTACACAGCGAAACACGTTGATGCTGAATGAGCGAGACAAGACTTCCTGGTTAACGCAGCGGAATCAAATTCGGTGCTCCGTCGCTGAGCCAATCAGCACACAGGAACTTAACTGCGTGCTCTGATTGGGTAGCTTCTCAGCCATCCATCAATAGCGTCTCTTGTATGAATTTAACTGGGCAAACCAACTGAGGAAGCATGTACAGAAATAAAACGATCCATTGTCCGCAGAAACCCGCCAAGCAGTGAAAAATCCGTGTTATATATTTAGATATGCTTACATATAAAATCCGTGATAGAGTGAAGCCGCGGAAGTCAAAGCGCGATATAGCGAGGGATTATTGTATCTAAAATAAATAAAGTAACAAAGTTCTTATATGTATGACTGAATCTATACTAATAAAAGGCAAAGCACTCACTGACTGACTGACTGACTGACTGACTGACTCATCACTAATTTTCCAACTTCCCGTATTGGTAGAAGGCTGAAATTTGGCAGGCTCATTCCTTACAGCTTCCTTACAAAAGTTGGGCAGGTTTCATTTCGAAATTCTACGCGTAATGGTCATAACTGGAAGCTGTTTTTCTCCATTTACTGTAATGGAGCTGAGCTCGAAAGCCGTGGGCGCGGAGTATCATGTGACATCATCACGCCTCCCACGTAATCACGCAGTACGTAGAAAACCAGGAAGCGCTCCAAAAAGCGCTGAAGAAAACATGCATTATATAATTGAGAAGGCAGCGAAACAATAAGAAGCGAGCGAGTGACATATACAACCACATTCATGAGTGCTGCTACTACGGAAACAAAGCACGATGTAAACCTAAACTTTAAATTAAGTTCATAGACAGGCTGCCACTGGCATTTGTAAATTAGTGCCTGCCCATATAAGGCCGTCCATCAGCGGCTATCCAATAGAAACACTGCCACTAAATATTCACGGGTGAAGGACTGTGCTTATGCAGAGGAAGATGAGATGGTCAGGGTGGTGTTTGGCACAAACTCAGCGAAACTGCGAGAGAAACTTTTAAGTGCCGGGTCTTAGCTGACATTACATACAGCCGTGGACATAACACGAGATGGCACCAGCACAGCTGGGAACCTTCGATGCAAGAACACCAAGCGGCTCAGGTGAACTGACGCAGTGCACAGACAAAAAGCAACAGTTCCAAAGAGCGCTGAACAAAAACCGAATTACACAATTGAGAAGGCAGCAAAAAAATATGAAGCGTCTGATACATACAAGCATATTCATAAGTGCAGCTACTGCAGAAACAAAGCACACGGTGCAAAAAGTGAATGTCCCGCTAAAGGAAGACAGTGTAAAAAAACCCGTGCATGCAGTGTGTCAGGTTTCAGATAAAGAAGAAGACGAGCTGTTTATTGATTCAGTAAGAAACAAATCGATAAATGAAACCTCTTATCTTTACAACGATTGACAAACACGGAATGTAACTTGAACACAACACATCGTACAAATACGACCCTGATTGAAACAAATAATGATAATCGAATCCTTGATGACAGCAACACTCAATAACACTCACAAAACAATTACTGTATATTGACAATCATGTTACATTATTTTTAAAATGTTCCCTTTTCTTTTTCATAGCTTCTTTAACACACTACGTCTCCGCTGCGAATATATATATATATACCCCGATCTATATACTCTCAAATAGATAAGCCACACACCGTGGCGCAATTGTAGAGGCTTTGCCTCTATCGCCTACATCCGAGGTTTGATCCCCGAGAGGGGATGTACTGAGTATGTACGTGCGCTTCTCGGTTCATTTTAACCTCGCATCTCCTTGGTTTGAGACATATGAAAAAATATGCGGTTAACGGAGAATCATGTTACGTTATTTTTAAAATCTTTCCTTTTCTTAGCACAAGCACAGCTGAGAAGCTTCGATGTATGTACTCCATAACAAAAAATAACGCATTTAATCACACTTTCAATTCCAAGCAAAGGGGAACTTTTGTCAATGCATGATTTCCTGGTACATCGATTACACTGATGCACACATCACAGCTACAAAAATGTTAAGTCGGAATGAAGCGCGTTCCTACGACTGATCGGAGGAAAATTTCATTTCAAAAAACTACCCGAGCGAAGCCTTGATAAAAGCATGGTTTTGTGCACACTGAAAAGCAAGCAAAATTTAGATGCATTACAGAAAGCGGACTTTGTGGCTCTTACTGGGGATCATTGGACTTCCGTGACCGTTAGTAATTCTAATTCCATCTAATTACAAAATGTTCAATGATCACACTGTTTTAGCCTAATGTACAAAATAATTTTGGCTAAGGTTACTCAGAGTTTAAAGATTAAGTTGGTCAAATTACCTTTTATGTTTCTGACTTATTTTTTTAAGAAGAAAAACTGCACTTTATGTTGAAATTTTGGTTATTATTATTTAAAGACAATACCATTCTGAAAATGTACTTAAAGTACTTAAACTACCACTTTATTTTTAAGTCCGCTCAATTTTAACCAGGGATGATATTTTTGTTTCTGTTTTGAATTCAAATGCAGTTTAAAAGCATTTTTGTTTTCAGAAATTAAAAGAGATTGAGTTTACAATATTCATGTCCATGTCTATTATTTGATTTTGTTGCCCACTAAAACCCTTTTAAATTAAAAAGACACATTTGCGATTTGGGGCAAATTTACGTGTGCGATTACATACGATTAATCAAGATTAATTATTACACAGCCTCTAATTAATTGGATTAATTTTTTTAATCGAGTCCCACCCCTAATATATATATGTAGATATATATGTAGATTTGTATATATATATGTGTATATACAGTATATATGTAGATATGTATATGTGTATATATGTATATATATGTGTGTGTGTGTATATATATGTGTATATATGTATATATATTTATATGTATATGTATATATATGTATATATATATATGATGTGTATATATATGTTTATATATGTGTGTGTGTGAGTGTATATATATATATATATATATATATGCCAGCAACACTCATGACAATGACAAAACAATTACATTGTCAATCATGTTACGTTATTATTAAAATGTTTCCTTCTCTTTTTACTTCTCTGCTGCCAAACGCGGGTATTTTGCTATGTATATATATATATATATATATAGAGAGAGAGAGAGAGATAGATAGATATGACAACAACACTCATATCAATGACAAAACAATTACATTAACAATCATGTTACGTTATTTTTAAAATATTTCCTTTTTTTTTCATAACTTCCTTAACACACTACTTCTCCGCTGCGAAGCGCGGGTATTCTGCTAGTTCCCATATAAAGCTGAAACATCATTTACTATCATTAAAGATGAACAGATACTCCATGACTGAGTGATGAAAAGCCTTGCTTTATTCCGTTGCTACTTTCTATTTGTGTTGATGATAGCCACTTCACAGAAAAAATAACTGCCAAACACTCTTATCATCTTGTCAGAGCTATTTACATAGACACCCCTTATGTGATGACAGTCTGATGTTATAGAGCCTTCTGTGTCAGGCAGGAGAAGAAAGATGCACACATTGTTAAAGCGCTCTCTAAAACAAATACTTTTCCAGTCCAATGATATGATTCTTATAAATATATCCTATTCCCATGTTAGTTACAAAATCATACATGTTTATGTAGTTACTGTTATTAATGTAGCTGTTTCCATGCTTTTCAAACTTTATTTGAGAATATTCTGAGAGACTGAACAAAAGCACCCTTAAAGGCCATATGGCTTTCATAATGCAATTAAATGATCTGCATAGCAAACAAAAAGGAGGGAAAATTCAATATCTCCTCAGCAGAGACTTCCATACTGTAAAAGTATCGTTCTTACATTTACTGTAAGATACCCTATATGTGAAATTAATCAAACATTTCCCTAAATAAAAAAATGGCAAAACTCTTTTGTGGAACTTTTTGAATTTGCTGAAGGGTTACCAGAGCTTGTTTCTTGTCTGGTTTCTTAAAGAATGTCTCTCAAGCAATTTTTTTAATTCAGCTTTGGAAGCAGAAGGCCGTTGTTTACATGCTTATTTATACATGTGTTCTTTTCCATTTGTGAAGGCATGCCAGGTGATAGCCTGAATTACAGGGAAATGATGGCTGGAAAAATGAAAGAACTATTGCCAGGGGTAATATAGTTCCCTAGTCGATCACATATCAGTAGGAGGCCCTTTATATTTTATGATTTCTTGCTATGTACAGTATGATGGCGTACGGGCTACCTAGGAGTTGCCTGAGCCTTTAAACAGCAGCTTAGAATCAGAAAAGCAGGCAAACCCGAGGCCACTATAGGAAGGACTCTAGTAAGACTGCCATAGGTGTTCCACTTTTTTTTTCCACAGAGTTTGGTTTAGGTTGTTTATTTGTTGCTTCCCTTTCCTTGTATTCACCCTTCCATGAATTTTATTTCATTAATTAAACATCCTTTTTAGAGCACTTTTGTCTCCCAGATACTCCTTCTGGTTTGTAAGACAGCTTAAACCTTACAACATCCTAAATTTCATCTACTCAGGTTGAAACTTTGTGACTTTTTTTACATTTCCTCCAATTAAGGAACAGGCAAAAAATGTAAACATCCCCTAATTTTTAAAGCCTTACCACGTCTTTCAGGTCAGTTTTAATATAGCATTGATTTTAATGGACTTTCAACTTCATTTAGGGTTATTTGTTTGTTCATAACCCATAAAAACATCGTAAATGTTATTTTTTGGCTAAGAAATGTAAAGACTTTTAATGAAAATGCTCTGACTTTACAACAAGCAATAATTTTTTTACATTTTTGTATATTTTGTATATTGAAAACTACAATGTCCTTTAGATCAATTTTCACCAATCATACAGTTAGACAACTTTTTTCTAATTTTGTTTCTGTACATTACCACAATGAATTTTAAATGAAACAACTCAGATGCAATTGAAGTGCAGACTTTCAGCTTTAATTTAGTGGGTTGAACAAAAAGATTGCATAAAAATGTGAGGCAACTAAAGCATTTTTTAACACAATCTCTTTATTTCAGGGGTTCAAAAGTAATTGGACAAATTAAATAACTGGAAATAAAATGTTCATGTCTAATACTTGGTTGAAACCCCTTTGCTGGCAATGCCAGCCTGAAGTCTTGAACTCATGGACATCACCAGATGCTGGGTTTCCTCCTTTTTAATGCTCTGCCAGGCCTTTACTGCAGCGGCTTTCAGTTGCTGTTTGTTTGTGGGCCTTTCTGTCCGATGTTTAGTCTTCAACAAGTGAAATGCATGTTCAATTGGGTTAAGATCAGGTGACTGACTTGGCCATTCAAGAATTTTCCAGTACTTTGCTTTAATAAACTCCTGGGTTGCTTTGGCTGTATGTTTTGGGTCATTGTCCATCTGTATCATGAAACGCCACCCAATCAATTTGACTGCATTTAGCTGGATTTGAGCAGACATTATGTCTCTGAACACCTCAGAATTCATTCGGCTGCTTCTGTCCTGTGTCACATCATCAATAAACACTAGTGTCCCAGTGCCACTGGCAGCCATGCACGCCCAAGCCATCACACTGCCTCCACCGTGTTTTACAGATGATGTGGTATGCTTTGGATAATGAGCTGTTCCACGCCTTCTCCGTACTTTTTTCTTGCCATCATTCTGGTAGAGGTTGATCTTGGTTTCATCTGTTCAAAGAATGTTTTTCCAGAACTGTGCTGGCTTTTTTAGATGTTCTTTAGCAAAGTCCAATCTAGCCTTTCTAATTTTGAGGCTTATGAGTGGCTTGCACCTTGCAGTGCACCCTCTGTATTTACTTTCATGCAGTCTTCTCTTTATGGTAGACTTGGATATCGATATGATCCATAAATATTTGGACAGAGACAACTTTTTTCTAATTTTAATACATTTTAAGTTCTGAAAACTCTGAGGTCTAAGTTTATAACTTGTTTTAATTTCACAAAGACGTTTATCGTGTGGTGATTGGTTATGTGCAGAAAGAAAAAGCAAGGATAGGAACTGGAGGTTTAGTACGTCAGATAGAGACAGCGCGCATGCAATAAAGAAAGCCCGCTCAGAAGAACATCCATTGAATTCTGCGTTCGTGTCTCCGTCCACCACATCACGAAGTCAACATTTACACGATATTCCAGTTAAACCAGTGCGATACCCATTCATATATCCAGTTTTTTGGAGCCTCGTCACACCTGTCATAAACTTCACTACACTGAACATACACCTGGGGACCCCGTAATGCAAGGGAGCAGCACTACAGCCACGCCACCGTGCCTTCCGCCACCCGTGTTTAATACATGCTTTAATGCATTTCATCGTGAAGAAGATATCATGCACTGTATGTTAGTATTCTGAATGTTCATAGAGCAGGAATATCATGAAGTCAATGTGCGGCGATCGCTGTCTGCTGTCTGTGTGCAAGAGGAAGTCAGTTTAAGAAGCGCATAGAGATTAAAAACTGGGTCGGGGAACACTTAATAAAAAGCATTTAATGTGCTACATTAACTTATGACGGGGGTTTGAGAAAATCTAGTAAATTAAACATTCATTTTAAGATGAAGTTTAGTTTGCGACATTCTACTGACAAAATAAACTATTAGAATAAAGTGGAAATGTCGAGAATAAAGTCAACATGTTGACTTTAATCTCGACGTAAATGGCGAGAATAAAGTGGAAATGTCGAGAATAAAGTCAACATGTCGACTTTAATCTCGACATTTTGATTTTTTTTTCTTCACTGTGTCCGTATTTTTTTTTTCACCGTGGCCCTAATACGCTTCCGTATCATCATGGGTTGTGTATTGAGTGATTTAACAAATCTGTTTTATTAATCGGTTTGTTGTTGTTTTTTTTACCACGTCATCTATTTATGAAACTACAGTATGTTGACAATACAAGAACTGCCTGTACAGTATATTAAAGATACGGTATAGGGCTTCCTGGACACTGCAGTTAACTGAAGCAGTCAATGCTCCATCTGGTGGGATTATACAGCATTGCAACCATCTTTTTAGAAAGCGCATGGGGGCGTTTATGGGGCGGGGCATCATTAACTGCGTCATCGCGGGGGATCACATTCCGTGCACGGATCGTGCATGGTCCTGTCATGGTCCTGTCATGGACCTGTCATGCTCCAGGCGGCTGTTTGACGTGGCTCCCACTGTATTTACCTGACTTGGGTATTACATGTCTGACGCTATTGATTTCTAATTAGCATATTAGCAATAAGCTGTACTTATTCATGATTGGTAACAATACATTTTGTTAACTTGTGTTTTCATTAATTGTTAAACCCAGGAAATGTAGATGTGCCATTGTTTAATCTGATTGTCCAGAACTGATAGTGGCAGGGACTGAAAGAGATTTAAGCTTCTGGGCAGCAGAAGGCAAGGGAAGGAATGGTCCACTGAGAACACTGCCAAGACAGAGCACAGGGGCTCGTAGGCAGACAAGGGTACCTGGCTGGCACAACATGAGACACAAGGACGACAACACTTACTTCCAGGGAGGAAGAGACAGCTCCACAAGGAGACGCCGGTTGTGAGTCCAACGAGAGAGGGAAGCCGCATGAAAGGACCAAGCAAACCTGGCAGACGAGAAATGAGGCATGCCTAGGTGACAGCAACACAAGGAGCCCAGAGTGGAAAAAAAAGGAATGATGAAGAGACGCTGACAGGCATTCAACGATTTGACAAAATGTCTGTTGTGAAACGAGTGTCTGGTGAACAGAGTGCATCCGTGGACAGTTGAATGATTAAGTGTTGGGATAACACAGTGTGCAAACAGGACTCTGCACCACTAAAGGTTGTATCCTCCAATTCTGTTTTTGACAGACTTTAGAGTGTGGACTGTGTGTTTTCCTTTTAAAAAAGGAAATTCGTTCTTGATATTGCTAGATTTTGTTTATGTTCATTTATCTTTTTCATGTACTTATTATTGTCTAGTGTAATAGAAGTTACTGTTGCTTCCTGAAATTGCTGTTGTGTCGTTCATTGTGTGTTTACTCACCGCCCAATTTAAAGAAACCTGTGTGCTATTATTGGTAAATTTCAGGAGTTCCCAGTCTCTTAATAAAACTGGGTGGCGTAGTCAGATATTTAAATGGTGTCTAAGTTAGATTACCTGTAAGTGTGACCTGACACCTGTCACATACAGTTCTGGAAAAACATTCTTTGGACAGATGAAACCAAGATCAACCTCTACCAGAATGATGGCAAGGAGTTAGTGAATTACTGTATATGCTCCCTTTAAGGTGCACTTTTTATTCCCAACCAATACAAGGCAAGTTTTTAAATCTTTACTTTCTTTATTCAACAAACAAAGTTATCCGATATCCATATTACCCATGTGAAAACATATTTGTCCCCATAGTGTCAATATGTGGTTGCAGCAACTTTATCAACAATAATTGTAACTATATGCTAACTATAAATTTTTCATATTGCTGTTGAGAAATTTAGCCCACTCTTTTTTTGCTTTATTCCAGACACATTAGTAGGTTTGAGAGTCTGATCTGCTTATTTCTGGTTCTGCAACTGCATCTCTGTTTGTTTCAAGTCAGGCCTTTGACTAAGACACTCAAAAGCTTGAATTGCAAGACATTCAGTCGTATACTTGCTTTCGTGTTTTAGATTATTGTCCTTCTGCATAAACAATTATTGTATGTTTTAGCTTCAGGTCATGGACAGATAACTGATCATTAACCTTAAAATATATTGATTATGTTTAGAATTCATTCAATAATGGCACATCTTACAGGTTTTACACCAGCAAAGCATCCCCACACTATCACACAACCACCGCCATGTTTTATTGTATGTAGGTATATTACTGATAATATTACTTATGTCTAATGCAATATTAGCTTTATGCCAGATCATAGTGGGACTTTTGTCATCCAAACTGTTCTACTGTTTACTCATCTGTCTATGAAACATTATTCCAAAATGACTTGGGGGTCATTCAGGTGTTTATGTGTAAAAGTGATACAAGCAGTGATGTTACTCTTAGACTGCAAATGTTTCCACTTTGCTACTCTCCCATGATTCCTATTTTTTTATCATTGAGTCATGAACATTGACCTTAGCTGCAGTTCCATGTAGGCTGGCCTTTCCTAGGAAGATTCTCCATTATTCCAGATGTTCTCGATTTGGACCTAGTAGCTCTCATAGCCTTAAAAATGTTTTTTTAATTTTTGTTATATTGGGTAAATTTCAATAATTATTCCCTTGTCTCTTCTGGAATCTCCTCTGATCAAGGCATAATGTCCTTCTACAAACCTTGTTATGACTACTTTATTCTCATGGTAAAGGTCAGTATATGGTGAAGTTGAGGTACCTAATAAAGGATATCAGAATGGGATCAAAAAAGACCCGCAACACACAGCATTGAGTCAGCATTTGGAGGTATTGTGAGGGTTAAAGTCCATGCATTTTTTTTCTGTTATCCTGACTGTGTACACAATGAAGGATGCTCTTTAAAAGTTGAAGTAAAATAATGAATTATATTTTCTTATATTTCATATTAGTATTAATTTTGTTGCTTGAGGTTGTTGTGATTACAAAGCATTTTGACGTGAACAATCAGTCTTATTTGTTACATCATGGTAACTATTTATGTTTGGCTTAATTAGTAAATTACAATGCTCTCCACTTGGGTCCATGTATTTAAAGCCTGCATAGTTCATATTTATTTATTTGCTTACTTACTTATTTGCACACAGATATTCAATCTCTTCAGTAGGTGAACTTTGGTGGGTGTTTTCATTCCTGAGGTTAGCACATGCAGCTAACAGGTAAGAGTAACTTGGATCTCGTTGTTTTTTGACAGATTATTGCCAAAGCAGCAGTAAAAACTGAAAGAAAAACTAAGAAGATTGTGGACTTGATCTAGAAGAATTACTTGAGCTAGCAGAGTATGGAAGTCTAATGCAACAACACAGGTTGAAGAGACACATCTTCTTGCCTGCAGAGGGTCTTTTATCTTAATCTTATGGTAGATTACGCTATTTTCCCTTTTACAAGATTAACATTTTTATATCTTTAATCTTTTTTTGTGTCATGTTTCAACCATCACATCTACTTTGTGGATCACCAAAGAACTTCTTCATTATCAAAAAGTCAAAATGGAACAGTTAGAGCTGAAAAGGCAGTTCAAAGTGCCATGTGCATTTGCATCCCATGCCACATCTAGCTTTTGGTTTTTGATTTTGCACTCACACTTACCTTTAATTACTCTCTTGTCAACATTCAAACAACATTGTCAACATTTTCTGATTTAATCACATGATGGTGGATTCACCTCTCCTTCCAGCACTCAGGATAACTGAATCAGACTTGAGCCATATTTCAAGATGAAATATAATCACAGTCTTCAATTTAAGCTTGGCGAACATGCAGCTAACCCAAAGTTTGAAAGGTAAAACTGAAAGGTAAAGTCCAAAACATAATTCCAAAAGTCTGGGAACAGGGAGGTTAACCAAAATGTAATGCTACTAAATGGTTCTGTAGGAAGGTTTATGTTTCAAATGATGACCAAATTTTCTTGTATGCTGAGCAAGGGATGGTTGTTGCCTGGAAACAAGACAAATCAGAAATGTATGGAATCACTTAAATGGAAGTTTCTTTTTTGTTTTTGTATTCTACTTATTCATTAATGATTCTTGGTCAACCAAAGGATGACAGCAGTCTAAGGGTTTCCGCTGGTGACAGTATGCTTTCAATTGCCTTGTTGCATCTTCTACAGTAGTATCCTCTCTGCCATACTTTCTTCCTGTCTAGTCATCTTTAAAATTTGAGTTTTCCGAAAAATCACGCTTTGTGTAGTGGGTCTTTATTCTTTTATTTATTATTGTTATGAATATGAATAATTCCATTGTGAAGCTAGGCTACAAAATGGCAAAGTTGGATGTATTATGTTTAATTGCAGTGTGACTGGAACATACTGTTGTTATGGTGCTAATCTGATGCCTCAATGCGGATCCACAAGTATGCGACTCCCACTCTCTGATATTCTCATTAAATTTGCTTAAGAGGTTACATTATTTTTAACATTCAAAATAAATATAAAGACTCATCATGGCCTTTGAACAACGCTATTCTCAGTTGTGCTTTATAATGGTTGTTTATGCAATAATATATTTTCTTCTGTCTGCTTTGCTATTTTCCCAATTTGCTTTTATCAAATGCAGTCTTTGACCTAATCACCTTTATTTTACTGTTTTCCATTTATGAAAAACATTTGCATAAAAACTGATTATCTGTTATATGCGATTCATACTTGTAACATAAAGCTAATGACTAATCTACATGAACATTGTAGAATCCATAAGTCCTTTTCTCCTGTGGCTCATATATAATACTCAGATTAATTTATTATTGCATAGTCTTCTTCAAAACAGGCTAGCTCAGAAAACTGTATACGTATTCATAATAAAAATCCAAAGTAACAGAAAACAAAAAATACAGAAGACAAAAAATAACAGAGTAATGAACGATTTGTAAGCGGTACAAAAAGATCAAATATGTTATGACAATTCTTAGAAATATAAAGTGCCAATAAGAGTAAATATTTTTTGAATACCAATTAGGTTGTGATTGGCATACATATTTCATCATGTTTATTAGAAAGTACATTAAAATTCACCTAAAATACATTGTTTTCATGTCACATAGTGGATAACAGTTCAGGCCTGTTGATATCTGCCAGGATCTTCATTCATTCAAAACTTATTTTTCTGATGATATTTAACATATCAGGCAAGCTTTTTAGTAGTTTCATCTAACCTTTGCCAATTCATTAGGATATACAGACACCTTGGGTTATGTAGTATACAATTTATAAAATCTTAGACTTGCATTTTTTTCTAAATAGTATAAAAATACTTGGGTAATAACATTTCATAAACTACTTAGCACAGAGCCAAACTCATATAGTATGCCCCTTCTCTCCCTAAGCCTTCAATAGACTGACACTGCTCACCTGATGACAGTGCCACACCTTCCCCAGCTTTGTGAACCAATTTAAGTCAAAAGCCTTCCTGAGACACCCAGGCCAATGCACTATGGCAGTAGAGAAGTGTGTTGAAGTCCTTGCTTTCCAGCCCCCCGACTTATATTTCTCAGTGACATCCCGCAGGCACTTTAACATTGTTCTTCTCTTGTTTCCAGCCAGTGGACATTAAAATACTTTAATGCATGCATATGAAATGTAATAATGATTGGGTAGGTTGGTTCATTTTTTACTTTGGTTAAATTCCAGTTACTTAAGGGTATACAGAACAGAACTATTATATAACTTGAGACGGGTCTGTAGAAATAACTGTCTGGAGTGGAAGCTATGCATCACTTCAATCACTATTTATTTGCACTCCGTCATTTGTGGAGACCATATCGTTCATCCAGCCACTTGTAAGTGGAATGCACAGCTGGAAAGTAGTGCTGTATTGCAGTATCAATGGTTCTGTACAGTAATGGACTACATCTGTTATTAGTTGTTTGAGCATTAAAATAAATAACATGTGGAGGCAAAAAAAATTGATCTGAAGCTCTTTTAGTGCCAGACTGCAACAGATAAGTATACTAGCCAAAAAGCTGACCCTGGCCTCCAGAAGATCTCAACTGGAAGGAGAAAATGTGGCATCACAGTAGGAATAAGTTGGCATTTCTGCTGCCTATGATAAAGGCCAAGTACAACTTCACAGTTTATGAAGAAACATAAAAGCAAAAATGGAAAGACCCAAGAATAAGAGAAAAATGATAGTAGATGGAGATTTGGGGTTATCCAGATGTTGAAGAAGGTATGGTATTTAACTTTGGACAGTATAGGTAAAACATGAAGTACTACTACGATGCCACCTATGAAATTTCTGCATAGGAATAAGAGGGCCCCAGGAGTAGTATGCTAACCCTTTGGAGCAGTACAAAGTGTAGGCACCAATAGAGCAGATGGCTTCAGACATTCTTCTAACATTTCTCCAGTCAAACAGGAGGAATCAGTTAGTCTTGAATAATTGAACCAGGTGACTAGAGGCGTTTACATTCCTTAACCAGTAAGCTGTGACTTCTGTGGGATTCTTCAATAAGTTAGGGGTACATGAGGAGCAGCATTTGGACCAAAGAGAGGCCTGTGTGCTGTAGAAGGGGTTTCAGCAGCATCATCTTCTTTTACCCAACCCCTGTGTTTTCTTTGTTAAGAAAAAGATGAAAGATGCACTAGATATATGTTTGAGGGACAATTCTTTACATGTGTACTAACGTGTGTGTATATAAAGTACATATATAGGAATACAGTATGAAAAATACATGTAAAATATATAAAAGGTGACACATGAAAAAGTAGCCCCATGCAAGGCAAGGACCACCACCCCGGTTTTAGCTGCAACAAACATAGTCTGGTAAAGGTTGCGGGAAATACATGTGTGCATTATGTTTGTTTTATTATCCGTCCATTTGCTGCCAATAAGACATGCTGATGTCATTGCAAGCAAATGTTGTGATTGTGTGTTTTTAAGGCTCCTTGAAGCTGACACATGACTCTACGAGCAATTCACCAAAACCAAGAAACCTTTCTGTTTATACTCCAGAGGCTTTCATGGACATTGGGGCTCATATGTAAAGAAGTTCTCGTAAGTTGATTCAGTAATCACAACAGGCATATGTGTTACAAAAGACATGTCAACATGTACTCCATGATAAAAAGTATATGTGGCTTTTCTTGTAGTTGCAATAGTTTTTCTCCCGTATTCTCAAAGATGTGCAGGTTAGGGTAATTGTTGACACTGAGTAGGCCTTATGTATGTTCATGTGTGGCCTGTCCAGGGGTGTTACCTGTCTTGCATCCAATGGTGCTAGACCAGGCTCCGTCCAACAGCTATCCTGAATTAGATTAGGCAAGTATAAAAATGGTATGTTTTCATCGGATTCATTTTCTCACATTGCATTATGCAGCACAGAACAATTTTACTATTCCTTTTTCAAATATAATTGGAAAATAACATACGTGTCCTCCTAAAATTTCCATTTACTCAAAACATTTTTGTAGTTCCAGTACAGCCCAAAGGGAAATTCAATAGATTAAGCAGTATCATCCATTTCTCTAAATAGTTAATTAAAAGTCCTGATGAAATTAAAGTTCTATAGCAACTTCAGTATACAACTAACCATTGAGAATATTATATAAAGTAATCTCTTTATTTCTTTTGCTGAAAGAATCTACATTTATAAGAAGAGAGAGCCTAGCAAAACTGCAAGCAACTTGCTTTTGACAAAACAAATAGTCAGCTTCCTAGCATATTCTCTTTATTTTATAAGAATAAACTATTCTTAGCCAATTTGCACTTCCAGGAATGAATAGTGACAGTAGCAAGATAAGGTTATGAAAAAGTAATTTTTATTATCAATGTTTGCATACAAAAAAGGACTAAAAGGACATAAAGAAATATAAGCAACTTACACAGATTACATGTGCAAGACTACTTACTTAGTTAAAGCTTTATCCAAAGTAACTTACAAACCATACTAGTACTAACCAAAGGTTCAGTTCTGGATAGCTGTAGGCACAAGTTACTGTACTGTAGATACATGCAAAACAACACTGTTCTACATCTTCTAAAAATAGCATTATATTAAAAGCTACATTCTTCTCTTAGGTTCACTCCTATTTATGATCACTGAATTAATGATAAATATAAGATAATAAGAGAAATTACATCAATTTTAGTACAAAATAAGTAGATACACTTAAGTAAAATTAACTTAAGACATATTTATAGCAATGAGGAGGCACAGGAGAGAAACTGGTATAACATGAAAATCAATAGAAAATGGCAGTCTTACTATATACAAAACATGTAGATTTTGAAAAAAAGTGGAAAAATGAACCAGGAGATGAATTGAGTACAAAGGAGCATGCAAAATTGAGCTCAAAGGCTGGTCTCATTAATATAAAGTTAAACTACCTCTACAGCTTCATGGCATGGCCAGTGTGTGTCCGAAGACTGGAACTCTGTGAGTACAATGATGTATATTTTATTTAATTATTGCAAGCTTGTGGCCATTTGTTGCAATTTCTTTGTGGTATTTGTTCCATCTACATCTTTTGCTGTTTGAGGTATGGTGGCATAGTGGTTAGCACTGCTGCTTCACAGCACAGATCAAATTTTTGACCAAACTAATCGGCTCAGTATAGTTGTCAAATGCTTCACTTGCCCTCAGGTACCCTTAACACTAAAATCCCTGAAGCCTATGCCTCATCAGCATCTTTAGTTTTGCAAATGTGTCGATCAGCAAGCAGCCTGCTGTCCCATCCCCCCACCATTGCAGCTCAAGTCAGACCAAAAGTTCTCCCAGCTCAAGTCTGTGTATCTGGGTGTGAGGTGCCTAGAGTTGTATAGGGTAAATAATATATTGTTATTTGGAATATATACATTTCATGTGTGTTCTGTGTCTACAACGATCTGTGTAAGTGTAGGTTGACAGGAACTGCTGAACACATAGCTAAAATAGAAACTCAAGAATATAACCAAAGAAAAAAATCACTTGATTTAGGTGTTGCTGTTAATGAGTTAAAAACCCAAGTTCAAATGTCAATTGACAGAAAGATGATATGTATTCTTGAATGGTGTAGAGATAAGAACTGCTGCCTTATAACCCAAAGGTTCCGGGTTCGAGGTTGGGAGCTCTGTGTTTTGAGTAGTGAGCTGCTATCATTATTACTATAATATAATAAAAACATACATTTGATTTTAGTTTGTAACACCCAGTGTAAATTTTGGCTACTTGTAAAAGTTAGCGCTTGTTTTTTTTATTATTCAGTTTTATTCTGTCATTGACGTTCACGTGATATGATGAACTTGCCTCTCCCTCTCTGAGTTGATGGCATTTATCTCTGTTCTTTTCACAAGAGCAGCGGTGTGGCTGATGCCTGCTCAGAACTATTTGTTGTACTGGCAATCAAAGATGCGATGTCCCGTGACTGCTATTAGTCTACCATGCACGATTTGCACTTTGACAACAAAGTCACCCATGCAGAACGCGTGAAAAATGATAGATTTGATGCAATCTCCGACATCTGGAAATATTTTGTTGAGAACTGTGTTTCGAGTTTAAAGATATTTGGACTAAAGTCTTCGCACATTATACACTTCACATCATTATTAGTATAAAATGGAAAATGTTTCTGCTTTTGGTATGTGTTCAGCATTTCTTGCCTCACATTTCCTGCCATCCTGTACTTGCACAGATCATTGTAGACACAGAACACACATGAAGTGTATGTATTACAAATAACGATATATTAATTACACTATACAACTCCAGGCACCTCACAGTCCAAATAAAGAGACTTGAGCTCTGAGAATTTTGTGACAGACACAGCTCCGTTGGTGGGGGGATGGGATAGTGGGCTGCTTGCGCTGATCAACATTTGCAAAATAAAAGACACTGACGGAGAGGTACAAAGGAATTTACAGTGGCCTGGGATTACAAGTTTTTTCATAGGCTTCAGGGATTCTACTGTTAAAAGATTTTTGCACCATTATAATCAACTCAAAATGTGTTAAATTCCTCCTTCCCATTTCACCTGAACATTTCTGCGATTTCAACCAAACTCAGTGTTTGTTCATCAGTATTGTTCACTATAGAAAGCTTGTGGAAATACATAACTGTAATTTTGATTATTCATATGCAACATAAGGTTACATGTTTACTTTTGCATGTAGGGCTAAAAATATAGTAGACCATAACACCATTGTGATAAAAATCAGATGAAAAAGGATGAGCTTACAAAGGCTTGCTTTAGTTACCTGAACCCAAGTAGCTACATCTGACTATCTAAATGCATCAATGTGGTTTTACAGAGCACAATGTACTCATGAACACAATCTGAAGTGTAAAAGTAGCTCAGATAAGTGTAAAATGACCAAAGAAACATTTTCTCTAGATAATGATGGCAAAACAATTGAAATTATTTTTCCAACAAGAATTACACTATCTAATGATGTGATGTGTCATAATGATGTGATGTGTCACTATACCTCTTTAATATGAAAATACCACAGTATTGGATAAATGTTATGCACATGTAAATGGATTCGGTTTAATACCTAGTTTGCAGATACATCTTATCTCATAAATAATGTGGTCAGATAGCATTCAGCAGCACAGACATTTTATAGTCTTTAAGTTCAAGTTTATTCTCACATGCACAGAATACACCCTTTTTAGCACCTTCACTAATATACAAAACAGCACATAGTAGTAAGCTTTTCCCCATGTCTCCATTATTAGTTAGGTAAGTTAATTTTCATGTTTAATAAATCTGTGCACATACAGGAAACTTAAGTTATTGCTCCACTGGAATTTTCATACCAAAAATGCTCCTGGTCAGCCTTTATGAAGGAGTTACATTGATATCACCAGTCTCCTTTTTGGTATGCAAACATTGAAATGTTGAATAAACAGAGAGTTATGTCAATCTTTTACTTGAACCCGCACCTCTTTTCTGTACACACTTTGAATCTGTTCCTCTAAACCCAGCCTTATGATCTCCCATTAGAATATTTTGGGACCAATATAATAGATGTCATTATGTATATCACATAAAAAGATTAAAGAATGAAGTGTTTTATAATGTATTAACCAAAACTGGGTTTAAATTATTGTTATTAGGTTAGGTAGACTTAATTATCATATTGGGAAATTTATTTGCTGGAATAATATACAAACATGCAGCATTATTATACAAATAAAACAACTTAACACTAGAATTACCAAAGCCTATGAAAAAACGTGAAAAACGTTTCTGTTTTAATGATGTGTTTACATAGATTGTTGTAGACACGAACACACTTGAAATGTATGTATTCCAAATGTCGATATATTATTTACCTCGCTACACAGTCCAGGCACTTCACTTCAAGATAAACACTCAGCTCTGTTAACGTTCTTTGCGAATTGAGCTGAGGCGGATGGTGGTTTTTTTGGGGGGGAATGGGATAGTAGGCTGCTTGGTGCTTTTGCTGATTGACACATTTACAACACAAAAGACCCTGATGGAGAGGTACGAAGGAATTTAATGTGGGCCGGGATTCAGTGGCGGTTTTAGGCATGGGCGAACGGGGCAGCCGCCCGGGGCGGCATTTTTTCATGACACATGGGGGGCGGCACACGAACTTGGAGGAAAAAAAAAATCATCTGTGCCGCTAAGCGGTTTTCTATTATCTATGATACCTGCGCTGCCCCTGCTGCTGAAGGAGCCGCACAGAAGCTGAGCGAGCGGAGAGGAGAGGGGATGAGGGGCGGTGGGGGGTTGGGGGGGAGGAGGCGCAGAGTACAGTTCACCTCTCCCAAATGAAGCGGACAAGGAGGGGGGCTAAACTATGTCAGTGACACCTGACTTTCTTACAAATAACGCACATTTCATTCAAAATATTTTAAACACAGACCAATAATTGAATTGGTTTAGTCTTGACTTCTGGTCGTGAGTGACAGCGTTGGGGGATGATGGGAAATCTGTTGAAAGCTGTTAGGTGCCCAATTTAGGAAAAAAAGAAAAGATGATGAGGAGAAATGGGCAAAAGATAAAGGTATGCAACAATATTCTCTCTGTATGATTAAGGTATTCATGTCATTGTGTTAATTAGTGGTATAACGTTAACTCTTACTTTGTTAGCCTTCTTGCTTATGATGCATGCTATGCTTACCTTGCATGCTATGCTTACCTTGCTAAAAAAAAAAAAAAACACAGTAAAAGCCTAATATACAAACCATCACAGAAATTCTAATGGTTTCTATTAAATACCATTGTGAACCATTAACTTTTTTCCAGTGAAACTATTACAAAATTCCTTATTATAGTGTGTTTTGGGCACTTTTCCAATAGGATTTACCATCCCACCCACCAATAAAATCCATCATATACCAGCAGACACCTTATACTTACCATTAAAACCAATACAATTCCCATTATAACCATTAAATCCATTACATTTTCTGTTATTTTTGGGCAGGGTTCTATTGTTTTTTCAGCAGTGTATACAACACGAGATCTAATTAAATTTAACCACAAAATTATGCTTTGCAACAAAACTGTTGCAAGTACAGTTATTATTTATTTCCATTGTTTGTGTTGGCTACTGTAAATAGCCAGTGTAATTTACATATGTGTAGATAGTGTAAAAGACAAACATTTTCCATTTGCTATAACTCTGTTACGTGACAAAGCATATAATTTGAGGCAGCAAATTAACCAAGGAGCTAATTGTTCCTCCCTTAGATTAGATTATATTGTATACATGTTAGGGCATGTTTATTTAAATTTGCAATTTTTAAGAGTAATATTGTAGCCAACAGTCTTTTGATGTCAATTTCAACTGCGTCCTGTTTTAGGGGCACTTCTAAAATATTTTGGAGCATCCTCTGCCACTTGTCAGGATGAGCCACCTACCTCCCCCACTACACAGGACTCTGCTCTTCATGATGAGCTACCATCTGTGTCCTCAGCAAGTCGTATGTCTCCACAAAAATCTAATATTGAGGATGAAGACATCTTTGCCTCTACTTCTACCCAGCATAAGCCTGCAGGTGGGTTTTTGCATCTCTCTCTCTCTCTCTCTCTCTGTGTGTGTGTGTGTGAAGGGGGTATGCCTAGGCTACAAGACAACTACAATTTAATGTAATTTTAACATTTTTGGTCATTTCTGAATATGCCTATGTGTTATGTTCCACTGCTCTGTTTTTTGAGTAATGTGCCACTATGTTGTCTGATAGAAATGCCTGGAGCTGAACCCCCACTCAGCCCCACTGCTGAGGATGAGCCTCTGTCAACTGACCCTGCTAACTGGCCCTCACCTCTGACTGATGACAGGATTCGGACTGAGCTGGTTCGCAGAGGACCAAGTAGGTTGCCAACTGACTTTGTTTTCCAGAGGAATGAGAGTGATGGACGAAGTTGCCATCACCAATATTTTAAAAAGACATTAGTTAGTGGTGAAAAGATGGCAAGAAGTTGGCTGATATATTCCATGAAGATCAACAGCCTCTTTTGCTTCTGCTGCAAATTGTTTTCCAAGACGAACATTCATTTAACAATTTCAGGAATGGCAAATTGGAAACATGCGAGCACTCACCTCACATCACATGAAAACAGTCCAGTACATCTCAATTGCATGAAAGCATGGAAGGAACTGGCAGTGAGGTTAAGAAGTGGACAAACTATTGATAAGCAGGAGGAGGCACTACTTGAGGCTGAGAGGGTGAGATGGAGAGCAGTGCTGACACGTCTCACTGCTATTGTACAGTCACTGGCGGTTCGAAATTTGGCTCTAAGGGGACACACAAAAACACTGTTCACACCATCAAATGGGAATTTTCTCAAAGAGGTCGAACTTATGGGCAAGTTTGATCCCATTATGAAAGATCACCTTAACCGTGTCGAAAGAGGAACAGCAAGTCACAACAGCTACCTAGGGCATCATGTGCAGAATGAGCTGATTTGTTAAGCAGCAAAATCATATCTGATATAGTGGATGACATCAAGCAGGCAAAGTTTTTTTCAATAATTCTGGACTGCACTCCAGATATAAGCCACATAGAACAGTTGTCAGTGGTCATTAGAGTGGTGTCACTGATGGAGAAGCCCCATATCAGGGAACATTTTATGGGATTTTTGAAGGCAGAGGAGTCCACAGGGCAGCACTTGGCATCCATGATCCTGACAAGAGTTGAGGAGTTGGGAATTCCTTTTGACGACTGCAGAGGACAATCATATGACAACGGGGCAAACATGAAGGGCAAAAATAAGGGAGTTCAAGCCAGGCTCTTAGAAAAGAATCCCAGAGCTCTGTTTGTGCCATGTGGGGCGCATACATTAAATTTATTTGTGTGTGATGCTGCTAAGGGATCTGTGGATGCTATGAGCTATTTTGGTGTACTGCAAAAGCTTTACACATTATTTTCAGCCTCCTCCCAAAGATGGTCCATTCTGAAGAACCATGTGAGCATCACCTTAAAGATGTGGGCAGAAACAAGGTGGGAGAGCAAGGTCAAGAGCGTTGAGCCCATGAGGTACCACGGAGCTGCCATGAGAGAGGCTTTAATTGAGGTGAGAGACAACACCAAAGACCCTGCTATAAAGGCTGAGGCCCAGTCTTTGTCTGAGGAGGTGGGGTCGTACCGCTTCAGCATCTGCACGGTTGTTTGGTATGACATGCTATCTGCAATACAGCATGTCAGCAAACTCATGCAGTCTCCAAATATGCATGTCGACCTAGCTGTGAATCTTTTGAAGAAGACTGAGCAAGGTCTCCAGAGCTACAGGGCAAGTGGCTTTGTGACTGCACAGATGGCGGCCAAAGACATTTGTGAAGAAATGAAAGTGGAAGCTGTTTTGAAACAAAAAAGGCTGAGGTCCACAAAGCGCCACTTCTCATATGAATCACATGATGAGCCTTTCAGTGATGCCCTTAGGAAGTTGGAGATTGGATTCTTCAATGTTGTTCTTGATGCAGCCCTGTCAGCCATCGCGGAGAGATTTACCACATTGGAAAATGTGGAAAACAAATTTGGGGTTTTGACAAATTTCCCTAGTCTTGCAGATGAGGAGCTGGCAGAGCAGTGCAATGCACAAGGTACCACACTGCACTTCGAAGGGCATTCTGATTTGGACAGTAGAGAGCTTTTGCAGGAAATCAAGAACTTCTCTCACCTGCCATCAAAAACCATGAGCCTCCTTGAGCTTATCACTTTCATGCACGATAAGGATCTATCTGAGATCTACCCCAACTTTTGGACTGCTCTCAGGATTGCACTTACCCTGCCAGTGACTGTGGCTCAAGCAGAGAGGAGCTTTTCCAAACTGAAGTTAATCAAGACATACCTGAGGTCAACCATGTCTCAGGAACGGCTCACTGGCCTTGCTGTCATAAGCATTAATCATTCAGTAGGGGAGCATATCTCATATGATGCCATTATTGATGACTTTGCATCTAGAAAGGCCAGAAATGTCAGATTTTAGTTTCAGTTTGTGTTTTCTGTTCTGCAGTGAAATAATTTAATTTTCTTTAGTGTGATTTATTCTATATTTTATTTGTATATTATTCTTAATAATTTAAAATATTTTTTCTTAAATAATATTGGTTTGTACAGAGTATAATTAAGTTATGAGCAGTTTATTTATTTATTTTATTTTTTTTGCAAAAATTGGTCTGTTACGGAATGACGGAATTACTCCAATAAAACGTGTGGTGTGTACAAAATGTGTAGTTTTGTCATGATATTTTTTTTTTTGGCGCCGGAAGGGAGTCTCGCCCGGGGAGCAATTTAATGTAGAACCGCCACTGCTGGGATTACAAGTTTTTTCGTGGCTTTGGTAATTCTAGTGTTAAATTATTTGCTTTTTGGACTTGTATGCAGCATTCAGACTATACAAAATGCATTTTACATGCATATAGGTAAGCAATACAACAAGTGCTGTTGTAATGAACAGGAGCCAATCAGGGAAGGGCTACATAATAAATAAGAACAAATCAGGGTGTGATTAGAGTTCCATGTTTTCAAAAATCTGTGTTTTTGTTCATCCAAATTACAACACTGAGGCTGCATTTTCAGAAGTGTACAGCTCCAGAGCGAGTTTTCAAAAGTCTCCATTTTCAGGTGTTGACAATGGCAGAGTACTGTGGTTGAAAGGTGAAAATGCAGACTAATTTTTAAATGAAACATAGCAGTGTGGACAGGGCCTTATTAACTATGGTTAAACTATATGACTTTTCCAGCAATTTTCCATCATAGCCTTTATTTTTATGATTAATTAATTTTGTCAGCAGTTGTAGGAGTGGGCTCCTGTGTGTGTGAATGTTGACAACTAATAAGCACTCTGATGGAAGTACAACACAAACAATGTGGCTAGAAGGAAAGCACCTGTTTTGATTAATGTAAACAGAAGAGATGACTGTCAGTCTGATGTCTTGTGTTGTTTGTACATTAGCAGAATAGAAAAAGATGGGCAGAGGCTGAATTCACCATACCTGGGAAACCCACTTAGTACCGTCAGACAGCATGTTAATATGCTGTCTAAATGAGGTGATCTCAGAATTCTTTCACAGTGCAACAGTGAATTTAAAATTGTGCTTAAAAGTTGTGAGAGAATCATGCAGACTGTCATCCCCTGCAATTTCCTATCATTTGATCTGATATGCTCAAGGAAACTATAACCAGCAACTTCTATTAAGTATGTCATGTTCTCTGACTTCATTGCACCTACTGTGATGCCGGCATTACTTTGATGTGATTTGATAAGAAAATATTTTTGCCTGCATCAAAATAAAATAAAATTTGCATACTATAGGCCAGGTAGCCCAAAAGGTACTACAGATGGCTGCCACTGTGTGAAGAGAAAGAGTGACAGCAAGGTCAACTGGCAGAGGGTAAGAACACTAGCTAGGTAATCGAATGTACCATGTGGCTCAAGTAAACAAGGTGCTAAATGGCAGTAGGCCAGGCTTATCCCTACACCTCCTTAAAGGGCAACACACAGTCCAAGAATGATGAACATTTAAGGGCGGTATATCACTCCAAAAGTCTTAGAGAAATACAGGACAATGGTTTGGTTGCAAAGGGATTATAAAGACCCACCACTGATTCTAGAGTTCATTCTAGGGCTTGGGTGGAATGAGATTATTGGGGGGGATGTTCAAAATTATCTAGACCCAGTAGTCTGTCCTAGAGCTTAGAAGTGAATAGGAACAATAACTAGAAGAGAAATCCCTTTTGTCAATGACTGATAGAAAAAAGGGATGAGCCATCTGGGTGAGCCAGGTGTTCAAGAAATGTATAAAAGTAGCAGGGGTGTTTTTTTTTTTAACTTTTGTATAACAGTGCATATTACGTTCTAACATTTGTTTTCACACCATTTGTGTCATGTTGACAATAATCACATCATTTTTCTATATGGCTCACTTTTGTATTATAATGGACAGAGGGGGTTGCTACAAGGACATCTGCTCCTGTTATAGTACAAACAAACAAATCATAACACTCAGATTAAAACAGATAGCTATTTGTGAGGAAGGAGAAAGAAACCATTTTAATGAGTCCTATAAGCCTCACACTCCTTGGGTGTGTCTTCACAGAAGAAATTAATCTGCCTTTCACCATGCATACAGCTATGAATATCAGATATTTCCCTTAGCTTCAAGAGATTTCTCCACAGACTAACTGGGCACTTGAGTTCCAAATTACCTGAGGCACAGAGTAAATACATCAGCATTCCAGAATTCTTTTTTTAGACAAATCCTAGGCAAAAAGGTAGATAAAACAAAATAAATTAAAGTTAGAGGGCACCCTCCAGGCCTTTTTGAATATTAACAGTAGACATTCTTGAATTTGCCTTTTGTTTGCCTGCTTTTCAAAGTGAACTGAATAAATCTTTTATGTAAAAACATTTGTAGGAATGAACTAAACCTTCTAATGACTGTTTTGCAACATAAACCATAGGATATGCAAAATTCTGAGAAGATGAAAAAAGATTAATAAATATTAAACAATAGGTATGAATATTACATTTTGACCAAACAGCTCTTTCTTCAGTCCAAAACCACAAAAAATATTTTAATTGCTCTGTATACATTATTTTCTGCATTATTATATAGTATTGAAAATATCTTTTATAAGGACATGAGCTTTTCATTTTTGAAATGCCTGCTGAATGTACAGACTGCCATTATTGAAAATCTTAACTGAATTGCCTAAAATCCAATATTTTTCATGCTGATTTTTGAATATTGTTAAGCAAATTTTCTATTTTTCTTATGAAAAATAACTGTGAGATGCATTATATATATATATAGTAAAAGAAGCACAAGAGATAAAGAAAAAGGTTTGGGGTTTCACCCTGTATGTTAATAATAGTGTATCAAAAGAAACCTGATGAATGTGGAGTAGCCTCAAATGACTGAAACAAAGACTGGATTAACTGAAGAAGGCAAGTGGCTGGCTTTATAGGTGGTGGGAAAGTAAAGGAGGGTCCAATGGGGAACAGGAGGAAATGAGGTCAGTATGAGGATGTGCTCTGAAGACAGAAAATCAACTGGTTGGGGTTTAGGTGGTCTTTCCTTCCGTGGATCTGCAGAAAAGCGAAAAATACATCAGTCCACTTTGTCAACCCCGACCCAGCATTTTACATATAGTTAAGCCCATTGATTGCCTCCCATGCGCACGTGTGACTCTCTCTCTCCCTCTCTCTCTCTCTCTCTCTCTTTATATATATATATACTGTATATGTGACACAGTACCAGTCAAGTAATACAAAAAATATACGACATGTTTCACCCTTATTGGGGCTCATCAGATGTGTAAACCATTGCTTCCCCTTGTGAGAATCAAACCTCAGATGTTAGCACCTGAGGTGAAGCCTCTGATGTTGCACCATGACAGCTGGATCACTTACTTGTCAGGGTGAAGATTGGAGTATTACATTCATAAGTCTGAATCGCAATCTGATTATTTAGATGGTTAACTACATGGTAACCCTTGCAACTCGTCGGCCAGTTAGCAAACATCTGCCACATCCTTTCAGTTGTGAGAGGCAGATCATTGATATGTGATACAGTACCTGCCAAATAATACAAAGAGTACACAACATGTGTTTCACACTAATTGAGGCACATCAGGTATACACAACTTTGCGAACCTCGGACATCAATGCCTTAGGTGAAGCCTCTGACGTTGTGCCAGCTGGATTGTGAGGGAGGGTCAGTTATGACACTACGATCATGTGGCATGATTCCCTGAGGGTGATCTGGCTTGCAGGATCCTCATTGTTGATATATAGATATACTAGCAAAATACCCGCGCTTCGCAGCGGAGAAGTAGTGTGTTAAAGAAGTAATGAAAAAGAAAAGGAAACATTTTAAAAATAATGTAACATGATTGTCAATGTAATTGTTTTGTGACTGTTATGAGTGTTGCTGTCATCAAGGATTTGATTATCATTATTTCTTTCAATCAGGTTCGTATTTGGAGGATGTGTTTTGTTCAAGTTACATTCCGTGTTTGTCAACCATTGTAAAGATAACAGGTTTCATTCATCGAAGTGTTCACTACCCAAATCGGTACTCATGAATCTAAGATGTTTAACAGGCATTCCCGGTATTAAGTTGTGCATTTGCCTGCGAATATTTAGC
>JANRMT010062792.1:111794128-111826766 GCA_026402145.1 Polypterus bichir lapradei | reverse complement strand
GCGAGGGAACTCCAACAAAATCCATGACTGTCCTCTATTCTGACACAATGTCTTGTTTTCACAAATTGTGAAAAATGAAATAATGGCGAGACTTTCTTTTAAAGTATGCAGGGGAACTTTATTTATTACAGCTCTTACATTCACAGCATCTGTGCTCTAAATTAACTTACATAATAGTAACCTTGAAGTCCCTTTTTCTGGTGCCTTCCTGATGACATAGGTGCCTAAACCATGCCTGATAATAATACATTTCAATAACATATAAATATTACAGTGATCACCTCGATAGACATCTCACCGCCAAAATCGCTACTCGTGAATCTAAGATGTTTAACAGGCATTCCCGGTATTAACTTTTTGATTTGCCTGTGAAAATTTAGCGGCAGCATGTCTATTGGATTGCTGCTGATGGACGGCCTTATATGGGCAGGCACTCAATTATGTGGGAGGCGTGAGTATGGGGGACGCAATATAGGCAGGCAGCCAACTACATGGGAGACGTGGTGATAAGGGACGCAACTCCGCCTCACACGGCAACCGAGCTGCAGGCTATGGCCGTATATACAGTATGCACGTAAGTAGGATTCAGTTATGACCGTTACGCGTAGAATTTCGAAATGAAACCTGCTTAACTTTTGTAAGTAAGCTGTAAAGAATAAGCCTGCCAAATTTCAGCCTTCTACCTACGTGGGAAGTTGGAGAATTAGTGATGAGTGAGTGAATGAGTGAGTGAGTGAGTGAGTGAGTGAGTGAGTGAGTGAGTCAGTCAGTCAGTCAGTCAGTCAGTCAGTCAGTCAGTCAGTGAGGGCTTTGCCTTTTATTAGTATAGATATATAAACTCATTTATTTTGTACACCTGTTCAACTGCTTGTTAACACAGATATACAATTTACAATACAATATAATGCAATTTATTTTTGTATAGCCCAAAATCACACAAGAAGTGCCTCAATGGGCTTTAACAGGCCCTGCCTCTTGATAGCCCCCCAGCCCTGACTCTCTAAGAAGATAAGGAAAAACTCCCAAAAAAACCCTTGGAGGGAAAACATGGAACAAACCTTGTGAAAGTCAGTTCAAAAAGAGACCCCTTTCCAGGTAGGTTGGGCGTGCAGTGGGTGTCAAAAAGAAGGGGGTCAATACAATACAATACACAGAACATCACACATCCTCAATACTGTATAAAAATAAAAATTTTACAAGTACGGAGCAGAATTTAACAGTAGATGATATCACATAATATGATTTGGATTTGTTTAGAGTCCTGAAGACCTCAGCCATCAAGCTGCTTCCCCCATTTGGCCATTCCACAGCTGAAACAGTGCTGGGTCAGCCAATCCGATGAAAGGACCCATCTACCCCACGATTCCTGCGATCCTCCATCAGGGATGACTTTACCTTAGGCAGGCAAAACAATTTGGCAGGTGGGCCGTGGCATCAAGTGCCACATTTGAGTACCAAGAAGGGAAACAGAATAGGTGAGGGTTAGTATCAAATTATAACTATCATGTTACTTCTGTTTTAGTGCTAATGACTAACAATAGAGATGCAGTCTGTACAGGTAATCAGCAGCTCTAGTCAGGATATGCTAAACTGAAGTAATGAGACTTTAGTCGGTATTTAAAAGCTAAGACTGAAGGGGCACCTCTTATAGTAGCAGGCAGACCATTCCACAGTTTAGGGGCCCTGTAACTAAAAGCTCGACCTCCCACTGTTATTTTATTAATCCTTGCAATCATAAGCAGACTGGCATCTTGAGATCTTAATGTGCGCTTTGGTTTGTAAGTCATGACAAGTTCAGACAAGTAAGCCAGACCTTGGCCATTTAATGCTTTATATGTTAAAAGGAGGATTTTGAAATCTGCCCTAATAACCGGGAGCCAGTGTAAGGATTTAAGGACTGGAGTCATGTGTTCGTATTTTTTTGTTCTTGTAGTAATTCTTGCAGCAGCATTATGATTAATTGGGGGCTGTATATAGAACAGTTTGAACATCCAGTGAACACAGCATTGCAGTAGTCAATCCTACTAGAAATAAATGCATGAAATTTCTCAGAATCCTATTTATTTAGAAAGTGCCTTAATTTCCCAATATTTTAAAGATGGAAGAAACATGATTTGGATGCTAGAGGTCAGAGTAGAATGTCCAGACTGGTTTGAGCTGATAGAAAAGCAACAGTAACTCAAATTACCACTCGTTATAATCAAGGTATGTAAGAAGAGCATCTCTGAATGCACAACATGTCGAACTCTGAAGCGGATGGGCTACAGCAGCAGGAGACCACACCGGATACCACTCCTGTCAGCAAAGAACAGGCAGCTGAGGCTACAATTTGCACAGGCTCACCAAAACTGGACAATAGAAGATTGGATAATCTTTGCCTGGTCTGATGAGTCTTGATTTCTGGTGCAACATTCGATTGATAGGGTCAGAATTTGGCATCAGCAGCATGAAAGTATGGATCCACCCTGTCTTGTATCAAAGGTTCAGGCTGGTAGTGGTGTTTTCAGCACCTTGTTGAATATATGCCACAAATAATTACAGCAGTTGTGAAGGCAAAACGGGGTCCAACCTATTACTAGCAAGGTATACTTAATAAAGTGACCAGTGAGTGAGTGTGAATGTGTGTATATTCACACACACATCAGAGACATGCTTTAGGAGATCTTTTTAAAAGGCAAGGAGACTGTAGAGTGTCTGATTAATTCCTCCAAGTGTACGCCAAACTCTACTGTGATTTTTACAGACATATAACGACCTTCCTCATCCCACACAGTGTCTGCACTAAGCAATTTTAACTTGCCTTTGCTTTTATGTTTCCTTTTCCCTCTTCAGCTGTGCACTAAAGGCATTTATTCTTTGTGGCATTCATCTAATTTCCATTTCCACAAACCAAAATAGCTCTTTTAGGAGCATTAATTAGTGATCTTTTTAGAACAAGTACAAATTGCTAAATACTAAAATTATGTTTTTGTCAATTTGTAAGCATTTTCTGTTTTATATTTGTATTTATCCTTGAGTATTGCTGATATGTTTCATAGGTGATGATATTTACTTTGTATAGTTAAAGACTTTTTTAATGGTGTTTTAAAATATTCACACCCAAGCCTTTTTTTAGCATAAAGATTTATGGATCATTCCTGTAATAAATAAAATAACATTTCAAATAAGAATCGTGAATAGATGTTAAGGTCAGCTTGGTTAACACTGTTATTTCATAGTTTCAAGTCACTGGTTCTTATCCCATCCTTTTTCGCCCCACGTTTGTGGTTTATTCTCTGGTTTTCTTCACAAATTCCAAATAAAGGTGCACAATAGGTAAACTATTGACTCTAGACTGATACTGTTGAAAAAAAGAGCTTTGCTCTGAGCTCAGCAGGGAAATCAGAAAGTACTTCATTGATAAGATTGTCAAAGAAAACAGCAATTTAATGTTATTATTGGTGTTCTGCCTGGGTAGCTCAGACATTGCTCTGTTAACAGTCTAGTGGATATTGAATTTGTAAATCAAAAATTCCCGTCCTAAATAATCATCTAGTGGCTATGATCACAGACAGAGAAATGTTATTGTTCTTATTGTTTATTTTTATAAACAATAGAGTGAGATTTGTAGCACCAAAAAGTTGAATGTTAGTCAAGTATTCAAATAAGAATTTTATTGTACTCTGAACATGTGACTATAAATCTGAACTACACTGTACCACATATGTGCGCATGGGAGGAAGCTGAATGGACCAAATGAAGGTAATTCCACACCAGGCCAGGGGGTGACAAGGTGCACTATACCTTATTCTGTAATTTCTGTGCACCAAATACAGGAAATTCTGCCTGATTCAACCCTAACAACACCACTTCCAGCTCCGGCCCCCAAGGATGATGTCACCTCAATGACATCACTTCCAGCTCCCTGCCTTACAAGACCAGTCAGCTTCCATCATTCTCAGTTTACTCTTGGACACCAATCTTTGCACATCAGTGTGATTTTCAAAACCCTATTGCGGCCTGGGATAATATACGGATGGCTGCCCCAAACCTTTTTGTGTGTGTTTAGGTTGGTTCTTTCACAATTAATATTTTTGTTACATTTTTTTTTTTTGTAAAGTTAAAATCTTACAGTTTTGAAAGAGCCGCCTTGCATGTTTATTAAGTATGCAATAAGTTGTTTGGTTTGAGCACACATAATAAGAAAAATACTGAGGAAATTACAAAAATGCCTATTATGTAGTATAGCTAACCTGCGAGGAAACAGAATGAAGTGACAGAAATAAATTAATGATTTTTTTTGTACTACTTGCCAAGTTTCTTGTTGTAGAGACTATAATAGATCATTTTTGAGAATATGGTAGTAGTGAGCAAGGTTATTATAGTTTTGCCATTTTATATTAGTTTTTATTTCTATATTTTTTCTGACCTTACTTGGAAATTCAGTTTAGTTTTAGTTTTCCTTCATTGTGTATTTTTAGTTTTAGTTTAGTTTTTATTTCACACAGACATTTCTATTTTTTTTTATATCTATTAGTTTCAGTTTTAGTTTTAAGTAATTATGGCATGGAGCTCCTAAGGAGTTTAGTTTTGTGTCACAATCAGACAGAACTGTGCACTTAACAGATCTGGATACGAGTTTAATGTTAGTGGAAGCTTACTACACTACATGGTTTACTATCTATTTTTTTTTGTCTGATAAAAAACAAGCATAATCAAAACTAGATACTGAATATGAACAATTTTACACAATTTTATAATTTTTAAAATATTTTCTCATGAAAATCACGGGGGCTTAGGAAGAACAGGACTCTTAGACTTGAATCAGTGTGCAGACCCCATTTAGCTGCATTGAGGGAAACAAAAGAAAAACAAGCATGTAGTGTCAAGGTTAGGGACAGTGAGACTTGAATAGCCCAACATAAAGGACAGTAAACCCATAATGAGCAGAGCAAGAGCAGGTAATAGGAGTACGGACAGGCACAAAATGCCAGAGAAGGCATCTGAGATTAAGAACAATATATACATTATCTAAACCTGTTTATTCAGAGTAGGATCACAGGAACCTGGAGCCTACCGCAGCAGGTTTGGATGTGAGGCAGGAAAAATCCCTGGTATGCAATACGTATGATAAGGCTGATGTTAAGAACAACAAGAATATGATATTTCAACTATCTTTTTTGAGACAGAGAGAAAAACATTGAAAAAAGGGAGACATATTTTAAAATATAATTCTGCTAATTGATTACTTTACATTACTCACTTTTTCTTTCAATATGGTAAACATTTTGTTGACCAGTACATTCTGATTTCAGCCGTTTAAATTACATCTCGATATACAACAAGCGCAAAGAAAGGCATCACGTAAATCACTTTTTATTTCACATGTCTTATGCACCTGCATTCAGCTTGCTCTGTCAGCGCAAATGCTGTGTAAACACCCGCCCTCCGTCACCAGCCACCGTTCACTGGATGAATATGTGCGGGCGCCTTGTGGTGGATGACTTTCTGTTTTAGAGTTAAAACTTAAATGGGTTAAAAAACTAACGGCAAGAATATTCATTCAAAAACGAAAACTAAAAATATTTTAGTAAATTATTTTATTTTATAGTCTTTCCAGGTACTTTAATAGTTTCGTTTAGTTTTAGTTTTTCATTTCAGTTTTGTTAATTATTTTATTTAAGTTTACGAAAATTTTTTTAAATAATACTTTCAGTTTTGATTTTAGTTTTCGTTAACTATAAATACCTTGGTAGTGAGAAGTCACTTTTTATTGGCTAACTAAAAAGATTACAATATGCAAGCTTTCGAGGCAACTCAGACCCCATCTTCAGGCAAGATGTATGAGAATATGGTAGAGAGAAAGAACAACTGAGGATGTCTAAATGAGTAAAAAGAATTAGAAACTTTCACCGTTTCTTGTCTTTAGACACTAATTCAAGTCCATAAGATGATGAGGCAATTCTGCTTTTAGGCTTTTTGTGATTTGTAGAAATTTTCAGTCAAATGAATGATTTTAATTATGGTTACAACATTACTTTTGGTACTGTCTACTATAGTAGTAAGGATTATTGCACCAGTTCCTGGGTGACCCCCACCAACCCCATGGGTGTTGTGTAGCTCCCCCTTCTGCAGATGATGTCCGCATTCCATGCAATGATTGACAGTCACTTTTGATTAAGATTGATTGTGAGTACAGTAATAAATGAGTAATGATAAAATGAGCCAATGTCCAAACAAGGTAACACAGCTCTTAAGACAAGAATCTACATCCCTCATTCCACCCTACTGATTTTCCAGGCCAGATCATTTTCTGACCTTAAGAGTGTAAAAAGAACATACAAACTTTGATCAATTAAAAAAAATGTCAAAGTAACTAGTAGAAGTTCTTAGGTGTTTACTGCAGTCCTTGCAAGTTTTAAGGTTTTATTTCAATAAAGTAACCCTTTTATTTTTGTTGTATCAAGATTTTTCAAGCCTCATATTTGGGACATTTCACTTTTGCATTTCTTTATTTAATTATTTCTTCAAATACTCCATATGAGTCAAAGCAGGTGTGAATGTATCACATGATATGCTGCTTTGTGCCCAGTAGTACAAGGATATGTTCTGTCACCTGCAACTGTGAATTGGGAAAAGTGGGACAGATAATAGGTTTACAGCAGGAAAAAAGCAAGCATATTCTTTGAAATATATTTGGTGCTATATATTTAAATTGAAATGTAACATGTTTTTGTGCACAATAAAGCATATGTATTGACTTTGTTTATTAATTGGTGCTAATGCTTTAAAAGTCAGCAAATTCTAAAACTGTCAAGTTTCTGCTTACTACAAAATGTAGACTGTGATCACATTTTTCTCCTGTTTAGAAAACTGTTTTGTATATTCAAAACACAAGCAATTGTTTAGCATACCAGGTGTCTGGCTTGCATGCTAGAGCTCTAAAATAAATGCCAACTGTTTACTGTATATTGTATATGTGAAAAACTGCTTTCAAGTCATTATGTTAGTTAGAGGAATCTATCTGCATGTAAATGTTTTCCTTAGGTATTATTTTGTCTCTTAATAAAATGCACTGGCCTGCCAAAGCATATGCTATAATAATTACCTTGGAGATTAATTTGTGTTTACTTATTTTTTCTGAATTAGTATATTATTTAAATATTAACAGATATGTTGGATGCAGTTAGTACACCAAAAAGTTAATTGAACTTTGCTGGATAATTTCCCCAAGTTCATGCCCCATTAAAATACAGCCTGAAACAGCGCCTTAGGGTACATCCATCAGCAGTGTTGTGTTGGATATTTCCACTGCAAGCCAAAAAAGTTTCACATTAAAAATATCAACAACAGCAAACCAGAGTGTCATATTCTTCCTGTGCTTTACCCAGGGATATAAATGTGGCCCTGAGGCAACAAATAATTGCCTATTAAAATCTCACAAAGACCTATAACCTGAATAAACCAATGTCGAGAAAGTAAAAAAGGAAATTTGCTTTTATTTCCATCATTCCATTTTTTTCTTTAGTCTCTTGTGTGTTAACTTGTGTCACCAGTTTGTACACAATGTGATGAAAGTGGTCCTGTGAAAATAAACACTTTATATGGGGCAGTTGTTCAAATCTGTAATTTATAATCACTGGAACAAACATTTTAGAACTCTTGCCACTGTAGTCATAGCTAGAGCTACCCAAAATACTGTTATTTTATTTATATTATATGTTTTCCTTATCAATATATGCATATTTAAGCTACTCAAGTAAAGGTTGAGGTATTTTTGGCTGTTACAAACAAATCATAAAATTAGGAGGTCAATTTTTAATGGAGTTATAGTAAAGGCCCTGTTTTGGTCATACTTTGAAATGTGAAATATGGCAGTGTCCTGCCTGGCCTAACAGACTAACAGGTCCTTCTGGTCGAGTCCATTCTAAAAATGCCTTGTATACTACACTATTGATATTGTCCTCTTTCCTCTCTGTGGCCAAACAGTATGTTCTTTAAACATGAGCAAACAACCACACTGCTGGGTCCAGCTAATCTACATCTGTTTCCATAGCACATTTTCTGTGCAGTATAGTATATTGCATGTGCTTAAATGAAGGGAAGAGAAGGAAAGCGTAGAACTGCTGCATATTCATAACACATATGGGCAGTCATCAAACTCATATCTAAGACAGCATTCTCCAGAATAATGTCTGTGCTAAAAAAATAACACATTAAAAAGGGCATGTGAATTATGAAATAATTTGTACATGTTATTTTAATATTTATGAGCCTGCTGCCATTGCTTACTACACATGCTTTTTTGTCTATTAGTTAGAAATATTGTGTGAAATTTAGGGAGGAAGTGAGACAGGTGCTGGGTGGTGGTGAAGACAGGATAGATGATTGGATCACTACAGCTGAAGTGGTAAGGGAGAGAGCTAGTAAGGTGTCTGGTGTGACATCTTGACATCAGAAGGAAGACAAAGAGACTTTGTGGTGGAATGAAGAAGTACAGAAAGGAATACAGAGGAAGATGTTAGTGACAAAGAGTTGGGATAACCACAGAAATGACGATGCTGTGCAAGAAGAAGAGAGTGGCTAAGGCTAAGGAAAAGGACTGAGCTGGGAAGGAAGTGCTGCAGGTCAGGGTGATAAAGGAAGTAGGTGGAAATTTGATGGCAAGTGGGGAGAGTATGTTGAAAAGGTGGAAGGAATACTTTGAAGAACTTATGAATATATAAAATGAGAGAGAGTGTAGGTTGGATGAAGTGAGGATTGTAAATCACAAAGTACTGGGATTCAGCAAGGTTGAAGTAAGGGAAGCTATGTGGAAGAAAAGTGGAAAATCAGTTGGTCTAGATGATATACAAGTGGAGGCATGGAGATGTTTAGGTCAGATGGGAGTAAAGGTTCTAACTAGGTTGTTTAACAAATCTTGAAAAGCGAGAAGGTGCCTGAGGAGTGGAGAAAAAGTATATTAGTAGAAAATGTCAAGAATAAATGAGACGTACAGAGCTGCAGTAACTACAGGGGTATAAAGTTGATCAGCCACACCATGAAGATATGGGAAATAGTGATGGATGTTAGACTGAGAGGAGAAGTGGCAATCTGTGAGCAGCAATATTGGTTAATGTCAGGAAAGTGTACTACAGGTGCAATGTTTGCTTTTAGAGTGTTGGAGAAGCACAGAATAGGTCAGAAAGAGTTGCACTGCGTGTTTGTAAACTTAAAGAAAGTTAATGATAGAGTACCAAGAGAGGAGTTATTGTACTGTATAAGGAAGTCAGGTGTAGCAGAAAAGTATGTGAGATTTGTGGTAGGAGTGACATCCAGTTTCAAGGTGAGAGTGGGATTACATCAAGGATCGACTCTGAGCCCTCTCCTGTTTGCAATGGTGATGGAGAGGTTGACAGTTGAGGTCAGACAGGATTCTCCGGGACTATGGTATTTGCGGATGACATTGCAGGGCTCCAGACAGAAAAAAAAATTTGGGAGCCATTGGCTCCTAAACCCAAAATATTTAGGAGCCAAATGCTTTTTTTGGGAGCCATAATCTCTACCGCATGCCAAATGTGAAGTAAACAAATAATATTTACTTGTATTGTTTATTTTTTTCTTCGGTCTACCTCACACTGCCTTTCCTTTCTTCTATCTGAGCTATTTGACCTGCCTACTAGTGTCTTCTGCAAGGTCTTATAGATAATAATAACAGAAGAATAAATGACACATAAATGTGAACAGTGCAAATGTTTACTAATAAGCAATACTTCAAGTCCAGAGTCTTATACACAACATGTGTAAGGAACACTACAAATACAAACACTGAAAATGCCTTACACATAATAACACAAGAATTAACACTTTAACAAACATTATAAACGATCATTTCTGAAATAATCATTTCGCAATGACTGTACAAATATAAAGAAATTAATTACTCTTCAAGTTCACTGTCACTAACCATTACAATGTCAGCATCATTAGGCCAGCCAGTATACTTTGGTCTGCGCTTTTTTTTTGCTGGCTGACAACCAGCGCTTTACACTGGGCTCTGGGTCAAAAAGTTCAAGTGTAGGGCCCTCTGTACTGATCCTTACCAAGTCTTCCAGTGTTTCTACACTTAGGGAGTTGCACACTTTTGATTTTATTCCGTTTTGTGCTGAAAATTCTCGCTTGTACTGAGCTGCAGATATCGGAAGTACCAGCATTATTTCGACTAAGTGAAGCAGATTTTTAAAATCTGTACAGAACGGCTCCTTGCTCAGCATCACTGTCCATAGGTCACTGTAAGTCTTATCCATAAACTGACCCTTCACTAATATTTTCAACATTAGCCATTCCTTCTGCACAGCTGTGACATCACAGCCGTTGTTTGATAAGATCTCCCTGTACCATTTAACAAGTGTGTCTATCTCACACTTGCCATAGCTATCAATGTCCTCTGGCCATGCATCATGACAAAACACTGAAAATGACTTGATGATTTCTGATCCCTTTGAATGTCCGTGCTGTGTAACACTTGACATCATGTTTGCAAACCTGATCTCCAATTCTTTAACAGTAATGTCAACTGTTTTTTCAATTGCGGCCTTTAGATCACTTCTGAATGTGGCCTGATTTTGGAGGCCTTTCAATTTAACATTTTGGAAGTTTATGACTGTGTGGCTACTTGCAGCCCTCTCACTCCTGCTTGTTGATGGCCCTTCCTGTTGCACTGAACCTTCAGGCTGAGAACCTATGTGCTGTAAGAATTCTTGCCACTTCCCTTCTCTCAAGCATTTTCCTTCAATCCTTTAATTGTTACCACACAGCCCACAATTGCAGCAACTGCCTGAGGAAGTATATGAGAATTTTTTTGAACTGTAAGGCTCAGCTTTGAGACCTCTAATAAAAGGTCATGTAAAAAGTGACAAAAGGCAATGAAAGACAGGCTTTCCATTTGCTGAACAATGTGTTTGGCTCTTCCCTTTATGTCTATGTTTTGGACATGACTGCAAGGTGCTCCATATGATGATGCACAGCAGTGTACTGCCCCTGACCTGTTGCATAGTTTGAATGGAGAAAAACTGAGAGTGCCCGATAAATGTGTGGCAACCAGCGCTGAGTTTTTACTGCTGATGGGTTTCATACTGTGCATCCTAACTCTGCTCCTATAGCCTTCACCTCCCGCTTGCTTTTGGGACTGAAATGATACGTTTTCCACACTAGTTGTAGAAGGTCATAAACTTTTTCAATCATTGGCACTGACCTTTGTGTGTTTAGCATTGCCAGTTACAGCCGATGGGGTAGACAGTGGAAAGACAGAGCATGTTCATCTATTTTCTTTCAGAAAAGTGCCCCTATTCCCCCTGTTGCACCCATGTTCACGCTTGCACCATCTGCTCCAAAAGCATTCATTTTATGTACCCACCAATTTGGGTTGGTTGGGTCAGCATTCTGAAGCAGTTATTTAATGGTGTTTTGAATTCCTTCTGCATGACCATAATCAATCTCAGCCAAACCTACTAGATGAGTCTTAGGTGTTCCATCAGATACAACATACCTACAGTATGTGATGACATTGTCTTTCCCTAAGACATCTGTTCCACAATCAGTTATAACAGAGATGTAGTTTACCTTTAAAACTTCTTCCAGCAAATTATTTTTTAATTCATCTACAATGCAACCTACAAACTCTGCACATGCTGTATCATTATCATATGTTTTTGACACATCCATGCCATTCTTCTTCATCAGCAGAATTTGAGATTTAAACTTTGTGAACGGTATTTCTTCTAGTGCAATCATATATGCTGCATTGAATTTTATTTTTAATTCTTTCATCTCATTTTCTGTCACTTTCTCACAAGCACGTTGCACTGCCTTTGCTATGGGGGTGTCACGAGGTGCAGACCTAGTGATCACACAGTCTCTGGCATTCTTGTGTTTCTTACTCTCACCATTGATTTTTCACAGTTTCCTTTTTAAAATGGCTCGTACCACAAATTAATTCTGTTTTACCAGCAATTTCTTGTCCGGCTTGTGCATAAAAGCTGCAATACATCTTTCCCTTGTCATACCGTAACCAAGCGAACTCCTGTAACCAAGCCGCTTTAAACTGCCTTCCAGACGTCGGAGCCGCAGGTGCAGAAGACTTTGGTAACGGGACGGAGTTGTCATCCTTTAATAACTGTACATTTCCGGAAGCCGGTGGCTATACCTCAGATAACCCACTGACTGAATTATCTTTGCTTCGTTCAGAAGTAAACAAGGCAGGATTTGGATGAGTGGGCATTGAGAAAATGTCGGAAATTTTTCGTTTGGCCATTTTGCGTGTTACATGGAAACTTAGAACATTTTGCGTGTTACGTGGAAAGTTAGGACGGAATTCGAGGAGTAGTCGTGGCCCGATTCTCTTCTATTTCAGATCCCTATCCGCATGAGTTAGCGAGATGACGTTTGAAGCAGAGTGGGTGTGTCAGATGATGCCTCGCTTCGGTTTGGCTTTAATCACGTGATAGTGTAATAGGAAAGGCAGATGCGGGCTGAGAGTGTTCGCACATAATTAAAAGCCGTTTCTGCTGCTTTAAATTTAAAAGTTTTCTTAGATTGAGAGAGAGAGTTGCCACCGGCGACTGGAATGAAAAAACTAGTCGCAAAATAGAAAATCAAGTCGCATTGGCGACCATTTTAGTCACCATCTGTAGCCCTGCATTGTGATCTGTAGTGAGAGTAGACAGCAGGTTGAGATGAACCTGGAAAGGTGGAGGCATGCAATGGAGAGAAGGGGAATGAAAATCAGTAGGAGTAAGACAGAGTACATGCACATGAATGAGAGGGAAGGTGTTGGAAGGGTGTGAGTGCAAGGAGCAAAGGTGGTGAAGATAGACAAATTTAAATGTTTTGGTTCAACAGTCCACAGCAACAGAGAGTGTGACAGAGAGATGAAGAAGAGAGTGTAGGCAGAGTGGACTGGAAGGAGGAAAGTGGCAGACCTGATTTGTGAAGAAGAGTACCTGCAAGAATGAAAAGACCAGCTATATTGTATGTTTTGGAGACAGTGGCACTGATGAAAAGACAGGAGGCAGAGGTAGAAGTGATAGAGTTGAAGATGCTACGATTTTCACTTGGAGTAACAAGGGTAGACAGGATTAGGAATGAGTATGTTAGAGGGACAACACAAGTATGACAGTTTGGTGACCAAGTGAGAGAGGCTAGATTGAAATAGTTTTGGCACATAGCAGAGGAGAGATGAGGGTTATATTGGGAAAATAATGTTGAGGATAGAACCACCAGGCAAAAGGAAAAGAGGAAGACCAAAGAAGATGAGGTGAGGGAGGTTATGAAGGTAGCTGGTGTGGCAGAAATTGATGTAAAAGACAGGGATAGATAGAGACAGATGATCCACTGTGGCAACCCCTAAAAGCAGCAACCGAAAGAAGAAGAGTCAGAAATATAATTATTTTTTGCCTTTAATAATAGTTAAAGTTACAGTGTCCTAAAATTGGCTAAGCACAAGAATTTTGAAATTCTGAAAAACCCTGTAGACAGAAATCTAAGTTTCAAGAAATGCTGGTAACCAAAAGTGCCCAGGCGTTGACTTAAACTTTTGCTTCATATATGTTAGGTTTATGCCCATAATATGTACTATTTAAAAAAATAATGAATCTAGTTTTTAAAACTATTTTTCTAAATGATTGTATTTTTCTCATGTGCAAAACATGTATACTATTACAGTCTGAAATCTACTTAACACTAGAATCCCTGAAGCCAATGAAAAAACTTGTAATCCAAGGCCACCTTAAATTCCTTCACACCTTTCCATTAGTGTATTTTGTTTTGTAAATGTATCCATCAGTGCAAGCAGCAAGCAACCTGCTATCCCATCCCCCCCACCGATGCTCCATCACAAAATTCTCAAAGCTCAGGTCTCTATCTGGCAGTGAGGTGCCTGGAGTTGTATAGGATAAATAATATATCGTTATTTGGAATATATACATTTCATGTGTGTCCCGTCCCTACAATGGTCTGTGTAAGTGTAGGATGGCAAGAAATGCTGAACGCATACCTAAAGCAGAAACCTTTTCCATATTAAACTAATAATGACCTCCACTCTACTATTAGTTGTCACTATAATGTGTTGTTCATAAAATATAAAATATATTTGAACGCACACTGATAAAACCCCAGCTCTTTGATTTTATTTACAAATATGAACACACTCTGATTTTCGGGGTAGGTATGTGCTTTTCTAACAGTTGTCTATTGTGAAAGATGGCCCGGACACAGACAGACGGACATTGTTTCTCCACCCAACACACTTTTATTTACTAATTATATTTACAGTTTAGTTCAGTGCACTTCCCAGTGCCTCCAGCACCGATCCCCCAATGTCCAGGCCTCACAGTCCAGATGCCTTTCTGGCCGCCTCCAGTCCTCTCTCCAGCTCCGTCCTTCTTCCACCCGACTTCCGCTACTGAATGAAGGGAGGCGGCCCCTTATATAGGAACCCGGATGGGCTCCAGCTGCTTCCCGGCATTCCTCCGCAGACACGCCCCAGTGTGGCGGAAGTTCCGGCTGCGCACCCGGAAGCCCTCCGGGTGTCCCCTGTCTTCTTCACCAGGAAGTGCTGGGCTCCAGGGTTGTTCAGGCACCGGGGCGCCGCCTGGCGGTGGCCATGGGCCCCTACAGGTTTGGGCTTCCAAGCCCTCTACCCGTGGCCCCCAATACAACCAGGGTGGTCGCCCCCTCGCGGTCTGGAGGAGGTACAAGCCCTCCTCCGGTCCTCTTGGGCATCCCGGCTGGGCTCCACCCCCAGCCGGATGCCACACTATATTGAGCATCACACAAAACAAATGTATCTGAATGCACTCCAGTCTCTGAGGGGGACCACCCTCCCACTGTTCAATTTTATTTACAAATATAAACACACTCCAATCTCAAAGGTGAGCATCCAATGACCATTGCCTAGGAGCACCATGTACCCTTGAGCCAGTTCTGCTTAAATTATATAGAAGAACGGTTTGCCTTCACTGCTATTCTGCCTGTGGTTTCTGTCTTGGGAATTAAAAGTTCATTATTAATAACAAGCCAGTACAAATAAGTCAAGATGTATTCATTAGAGTTTTAAATAATGTAGTTTTGGGTGACATGAGTGAGATTGTACCTTAGTGTTTGGAGCCATAACTACCTAGTGGGTATGCTATAGCTGACAGTCCTCGAGTTTGCTAAGCTGTAGATACAAATGTGAACAAACAGATTTAAGAGATATTCTGTGATAGTATAGTCCTGAGTGAAACAGCGCAATTTATAAGAATGTATCTTAGCGAATGAAGCCCCAACTGTGGAAGCACTATGGATTACAAATCTGGAGTCCATGAAAAGATGCTATATACTGTTATAGTTTGGATTATATGCTCCCACATAGCAATTAACCTAAGATTAGGGTCAGTGTAAAAAGAAAATAATTTTCCAGTATATTAAAAGCAATAATCAATGTCACACCATCTTCAAAAGGAAGGTATTTTCAATCATAAATAAGTGATTCAAATGTTTATAAATTATAGTTGTTCTTAAGTGAAAAAAGGTAATATAGTGGTACAGTATTTATTACTGCTACATCTCAACTTTAGAAGACTTCAGTAAACTTTGGTCTGAATATTTTCTGGGTTGGATTTCTACACTGTAGTAGTGTCTGTGTAGGTTTTTCGGCAATACTCCTGTTTTTCAGAAAAATCACAAAGATATGCATATTAGGGTAGCTGTCAATTCTTAACTAACTGAGTATAATTGTTTGTAAAATATATTTCCTGTGATAAACATGTATCTCGTCAAACTTTTATTCTTGCCTTGACTCAAAAAGATGAATCAATTTGAACTGAACCAGTCAGTCATCTACCTGCCTAACTATTATAAATGACAAAATATAGTACAGGAAGAGCATTTTCTTGTTGATTTTGATTCAGTAACAGAGATCACATATAACTGTTTACATGTATAATACAACTACTGTATTCCTACTGCAACACAAAGTGTAAATAGTGGAAAGTGACACTAAGTATGAAAAATCAAAGACTGCAAAAACTCCTTGGATAACAATAAGTAATAATGGTAGCTCTAGGAAAACAAATTATTCTACTAGAGGACTAGTGTGAAGAAGTTAAGGCTAACAAACTGTGAAATACACAGTTGTGGTAAAACATCAGAACCTGTAAGCTGTGGTTTTACTTTCTGGCACTTCTTTTAGGATGATATTGCAAAAGCTGCTTAGAGCACCATTGATGACCCTGTAAACTTTAAAGAAAGAGGTCACATCTGGTAATGAAAAGGTTTTTCATCTTAAAGGTTTCATTAGTTATGTTCGTTTCAACATTATCTTGGCAAAAGACAACTGTCAAAAAGAAAACAAGTATAGGAGCCAAAATAGGAGACAAAAATAACCTATAACAGTGAAGTGATCTGTTACGATTGCACAATTTTGTACATAAGTAACTATAAATATAATTACAATGCACGAAGCACTAGCGCTCTAAAACTGGATAAAGCAGTCATGCTGCCAGAGCATTCTCATCCTTCATTTAATGTACAGATACAATTAAAAAGGCTAATAAAATGTCAAGCTATGTCATAAAACAAAGGTGGTTACATTGAAATTCTTTAGTGTTTGCAGTATTGCATGTAAATTGTGTTCACCACAATACAAAAAAAACAAACTATTTAAAAATATTTGCAGAAAGGAAAAGCGCTTTATCCTTGGACTAAACTGTATACCGCCTATTGCTGACAGTCTAAGGGAATGAAATCTCTTCAGTTATGAGAAGATGAAGCATTTTCGTAAAAGTACATTATTAAATTCAGTATTATAAAAGGCAAAATGAACCCAATGAAATTTCTTCCACTTTTATAAACACACAAGGTCACAAAAATCAATAAATATCCTTGCATATAAGACAGCACATAAAATGCTTCTTTATTTGAAGGAAAATACATGTCTTGGAAATAAATCTCCTAGCCATGTAATTCAATAAAATAATCTTTTTTAGAAGTAAATGCATGAGGTATTCAGATGAAGATAACTAAACTAGGCATATGTAGTAAATGATCTATTTTTCTGTTTTTAAACTTGAGATGTATTTATCAATGCCATTTGCAGTTGCTAAAACATTATGCAAAATCAAACCAAATTCACTCTCAGTGTTTTAAGCACAAGAGTATCTAGAGATCATTATAAAATATAAAGGAGATTGTAAAAACAAATTTTTAATTTGGATGGCTAGTGCTGCTTATTCATGGAATCGGGGAGCAGAGTTAGATTATTTCACTGCCTTAGTGGGTTTAGTTTCCCTCTTTTACTTTTTTAGTATGGGTTTTGGATTTTTAATCAAGCATCTCAGAAATGTTTAGGGTAGATTAATCATTAGCGCTAAACTGCCTTTGTAAAGTGGGAAGGTGAGAGTGTGCCTTGGCTTTTGTTGAATTAAGTACCTGCCTGTTCGCTTCCTGGATCCTCCCTGCGTGAAGTTAGCATGTTCTCCCCATGTCTGTGTGGGTTTCCTCCGGCTACTCCGGTTTCCTCCCACAGTCCAAAGACATGCAGGTTAGGTGCATTGGCGATTCTAAATTGTCCCTAGTGTGTGCTTGGTGTGTGTGGGTGTGTGTGTGCGCCCTGTGGTGGGCTGGTGCTCTGCCCAGGGTTGGTTTCCTGCCTTGCACCCTGTGTTGGCTTGGATTGGCTCCAGCAGACCCCCGTGACCCTGTAGTTAGGATATCTATCTATCTATCTATCTATCTATCTATCTATCTATCTATCTATAAAGGATAAACTGGCTTAAGGAAATGGATTGTTGGATCAAACATAAAAGAGTGAGTTTATAATCAGATAGTAGTAGCAAAGAAGTTTGATATTACTAAAAAATGTGTATCTCCCTATGCTTTCATATTTGCATCTAACTATATTAACATGCTTAATGATGCATACCATCTGACTAAAGTTTTTTCTTAGATTGCCAGGGAATGAAAGCTTCAGTATGGTATAATGCTATACTTCCTAAATTCTTGAAACACATATTTATCTACTCTAAACTATTTTAAAATAAGGAGAGGATAAGGCCTTATTACTTTTTGTTCTGTGTTTCATGCAGCTTTCAATAATTTAAAGCGTGATGGACAGCCAGCAACTCAACCTGGCTGAAACATCCAGGACGCTAGATGGCGTCTTCCCTGCAGCCTAGAGGTGCCCTGGATTCCCACAGTGCATCATAGAAGATGGAGCTTGGCTTCACAGCCCTGCTGTGTGCCGTGGGTGCTGCCGTGTGATGCTGCAAGGAGATGCAGGGATTTTTATTTCCCATATAGCCTGGAAGTACTCCCTAGTCACAGGAATGTAAGAACAGAAGTACTTCCAGGCTGAAGAAAAATGTAATTCTCCATCTGACTCAGAAGTGCTGACAAGTCACATGGACAGAAAAGGAGAAGCACTTCCAGGTCAAGGACTATATTAAGGACTATGGGAGACCCAGCAAGCCGAGCCAGAGTTGGGAGGGAGTGTGACAGAGCTGCAGGGAGGAGAGGAGGAATATTATTGTATTTCTGATTATTGATTTATTGTTTATGGTGGTGGAGGTGCCTTGGGGCACTTTGGAAAAGAAAATTAAATTACTTCTTGGTGCTTTTAAACCAGTGTCTGCATCTGTCTGTTGGGTTTCACGGGGCAACAGCGCCCTTAAGCATCCATTCATTGACAAAAGAAATAAAATTGTAAGCTGTTGGTATGTCTGTATGTTCCCCATTAACACATAAACCGGTGGACTGATTTTCACGTAATTTTATTTATGTGCTGCCATTGGTCCAACTTAGAATTTATAGTGCAGTCAAAGTTTTGTACTAGCCAAAGCGTAATGTCATCTAGGAATACAGGTACAGCATTTTCTTCTCAACTAATTCAAATAACAATTTCATTATTTTGTTGGATTTTGTCTAAGAGTACATCATTTTATCTTATCATCGGTTGTGTTTAGCCATGTTAAATTTCAAAAAGACTATTTTTCCCTGTTTAATCATCTGGACACTTTTGTAAGAAATAACAGTATACATGTTCAGAAGAGGTCCATTGTGTTGCCAAACCATTAAGGAGCAATGTTCCTTTCTTTCAACACCCCTTAAACACTTTTAAAACTCCAAAATACTTTTATATACTGTATGTGTGCAAAATTAACTTTAGTATCAATTTTGCAAAACTGTATACAAAAGGAAACTTAACTGTTATGCTCACCACTATCTAATATTTTGTGATATTATAATATGAATAGGCTTAGAAAATGAATAGATGGATGGATGGATGGATATACATAAGCAAAGGATTGGGGATATGGAACACTGGACAAGGACAGTGGCAGCCTGCTCTCTGTTGGTCAAACATGCAGACAGGAATTTCATTGCATTGTGCCCAGATGACAATAGCTCTGAAATCACCTACATTTTTTATCAAAGCAAAACCTTACATTTTTCAAGAAGCCGACACTATTGTATATCTGAACATTGTTACTAAATGCAATAAAGATAAGCCATGAATAAAAAGAATGATGTGAAATTTTTTAGCCAAGTTGCTGTTCAGAATATGGCAGAAAGAGAACAACTAAGGATGGCATTTGTATTTTTACCTGTTTCTTGATTGTAGACATTTGTTTAAGTGCATTTTATGATGACGCAGTTATAATTTCAGGATTTGATGCCAATATAATGTTGTGGTCTGTAACGATTATAAATCTACTTTGAACAACATTACCGCTACTAGTGCTATCTCCTGTAATAATACAGAGACTTACAGCAATGTCCTTAAGCCCCAATCCCCCCAATCCCTTGCCCCCCTGACTGTAGATACTTTCCACATTTCATGTATTATTATTCAACAAGCCATCCACTTTGATAATATGGGCTTAAATGCATATTTGTGAAACTACATTAAACCAGGAAATACAACGAAGTAGCATTCCTGGTTTCACCCCAACAAGAATTGCATCAATTATGGAATCCAATCATCCCACAAAAAAAAAACCTTTTAAGTCATGAGAGCAGAGAAATTAATAGTTATCAGAGAGGTAGTGCAGGTGATGGATGGAATACTAGAATTCAGCCAGCAATGACAAAAGGTTTAAAATTTAAAAAACACCTAAATATTTGCTTTCTTACCATAACCCATTATACATATATACCTGGGCAATGCCAGATACTTTGGGTAGCTTGAAAGAAAATAATACCTTTGCCTGTTAGTTCACTAAATAACCTTTATATCTGTCCATTTTCTGAATTCACTTTATTCATTACAAGACTGTTGGAGAACTATACCAGAAACACTGGACACAACACACGACTGGACAGAACGTCATGCCTACACAAACTAACCTACCCTACATGCTTTTGAGACTGACAATGGGAGAATACTGAAACTCCATACATATGGTATCTAATGTGTACAATACCGCACAGCAATTAGAAGGTTCCTTTAGTTCTCCAGGGTTGGGTGAATGCTGAAATTTCTGTTACTACAGAATATACAATAACTTAGTTATGGAGAATTTCAGTTGGGACATGCATATCTTACGTAAACAAAGCACACCAAAAATGCATATTCAGTTTACATACAAAAGCCACACAGCCTTGTACTTCTCAGGATCATCAAACATATATGTCACTTTTTCATGATATGCACTTAGAAGATGTGTGTGCTACAATAAAGTGGATAAGTGCTTTGAGTAGTGAGAAATGCACTATATAATTTAAAGAAATATTATTATTATTATTATTGTTTCTTTCACAGTATTAGCAATCTACTGCCACAGTCTGCGTCATTGAGAATAGAACATGTGCTGTACTAATGGCTTTTTGGAGCTCCTATCGATCATTTTTCTCAAAAAAGTATGAAGCTTCTTTCATGAATCCACTGGAGGCTTGTTATGAGATGCATTTCCTTGCTGAACAGGCTGCTGCCGCTAAACATCTAGCCCTGCCCTGTCGGTGATTACATGCTCACAGAGAGTAAAAACCATTCAACAATAGCAGCAATGTACCACAGAAATAAAAGCACTCTTCATTTAATCTGTATTTGCACAAGCAAAATTATCTCAAAGCATATTTACTAATACAAAATATGTATGGTGCCACCAGAGTACAAATTACTATACCAATATTCACAAAAGCATCAGATAATATTGCATCTGTATCTTGAAGTGTGCAAATAAAACTTCATATTCCTTTAAAAAGTTTTTACAGAAGTAAACAAATGTGGCCTCATTTCCCCACATAACAGTGCCTTCCAGTTATCACACCTTGCAAAAATTGCCTTTCTTACTTTACATTTATAAAAACATCATACTACACATATTCATGGATAGTATAAAAGGTGAAAATAAGTAAAATATACATACAGATTGTTTAACTATATTTAGATTGTATAGAAAGGTGTACAGTAGACATTTGCATACTATTTTAATCTGCCTTTGGGATCCAGTGTAACTAGTACTAGAATGATCAGAGAGGTATAATAATACATTACCTTTTTTTTGCTCTTCCATCATCTCGTTATTCTTACAAGGTACCTATATGTATGACCTTAAACAGTATTAGCAAAAAACAACATTTTCCATTTGTATCCAGTTTGGAACATATTTTTTTTTCAAGTTCCCATCTTCATGACCACAGACATCTTCTTTAATACTGAAAAAAATAATTAATCATTTAAAGCCAAAGTGGGATGGTAAGGAGAGTATGAAAACTGATGTCCAAGATTCTTTTAGGCATTCTCTGTGATCACTGGCTTGGAACCAGCAGAGCTACTAGCATTTTAGAATTTATTGTGTCTTATCTTTTAAACTTTCATGTCCCATGTTTAATACCCACTATCATTCAAAATGATAATAACAGAATCCTAGAGTCAGGAAATTATTCTGGCGCTGACAGTGTTTTTAGTTCCTGACCCTTTTGATGCTCCGATGATCTCTGTTTTGCTGGCATTGGATGATATATGACTTTTTCATGTAAATGTGAAAGATTCACATACTTATCAGCATGAGCCACATAAACTATGATTGTACCACAAATACAGATACTATAAAGGCAAAAAAAAACTATTACACATTGTACGAATTATATTCATACTTTTCTTGGATAGTACAGTTGTGGCCAAAAGTTTTGAAAATGACACAAATATTCATTTTCACAGTTTGCTGCCTCAGGTCATATGGCAATTTGCATATAATCCCGAATGCTGTTAAGAGTAATCAGATGAATTACAATTAATTGCAAAATCCCTCTTTGCCATGAAAATGAACTTAATCCCAAAAAAACTATTTCCACTGCATTTCAGCCCTGCCACAAAAGGACTTGCTCACGTCATTTCAGTGATACTCTCGTCAACAGAGGTAAGAGTGTTGATGAGGACAAGGTTGGAGATCACTCTGTCATTCTGATTGAGTTAGAATAGAGGGGTTCTATTGATGTGCAGAAAGCTTCAGGGTACCCAAGAAAGTCCAGCAAGCGCCAGGACGTTGATTCAGCTGCGGGATCAGGGCACCACCAGTGCAGAGCTTGCTCAGTAATGGTAGCAGGTAGGTGTGAGTGCATCTGCACGCACAGTGTGGTGAAGAATTTTGGAGGATGGCCTGCTGTCAAGAAGGGCAGCAAAGAAACCACTTCTCTCCAAGAAAAACATCAGGGATAGACTGATATTTAAAAGGTACAGGGATTGGACTGCTGAGGACTGGAGTAAAGTAATTTTATCTGATGAATCCCCTTTCCGATTGATTGAGGAATCCGGAAAAAAGATTGTCCAGAGAAGATAAGGTAAGAACTACCATCAGCCCTGTGTCATGCCAACAGTAAAGCATCTTGAGACCATTCATGTGTGGGTTTGCTTCTCAGCCAAGGGAGTGGGCTCACTTACAATTTTGCCAAGAACACAGCCATGAATAAAGAATAGTACCAAAACATCCTCCGAGAGCAACTTCTCCCAACCATCCAAGAACAGTTTGGTACTGAACAATGTCTTTTCCAGCATGATGGAGCACTCTGCCATAACTAAATGGCTCAGGGAACACAACATTGAAATTTTGGGTCCATGGTCAAGAAACTCCCTAGACCTTAATCCCACTGAGAAGTTGTGGTCAATCCTCAAGAGGCGGGTGGACAAACAAAAACCCACAAATTCTGACACACTCCAAGCATTGATTATACAAGAATGGGCTGTCATCAGTCAGGATTTGGCCCAGAAGTTGATTGACAGCATGCCATGGTGAACTGAAGAGGTCTTGAAAAAGAAGGGCCATGTTATATAGTGGGTCCACAGATCTAAACAGATGGGCAGTTTTTAAATAAATATTTGCCGCACTCGCGGCTTAAGGAGAGGGAGTGGTACTGTGGTGGGAGCAGTTCCTGAGGGTGTTGCAGGAGTGGGCGGTTCTACACTGAAGTGCACAGGTACAGGATCACCTGTGTCTGTAATTGATGCCAGGAGCTGCTAATCGCCACACCTGTGCCACGACCCCATTATAAATAGGAGGAGCACAAATGCGGAAGGGAAGAAAAAAGACCTGTTGATTTTAACCTCATTTTAAGGATTATTTATTTTGGATTTTTAACCTCCAATTATTGCACTTGCTTTTATGGATTGTTTATTTATTAACTTTGAACATTGCACTATTTATTTGGACACTGGTTTTGTTTTTGTTTTTAATAATAGCACCTTAGCACTTTGCACCTTCCCCTTGTTCCAAGAGTGTTCCATCCAGTTACATTACTGATGGTGTTGGGTTCAAGAGGCTTCCAAACCAAGAGGAGGGAGCATGGAGCAGGACCAGCACCGTCACAGGCCAATACTGCAAGTATTGACTCTTTGCATGAATTTTATGTACTTGTCAATAAAAGCCTTTGAAACTTATGAAGTGCTTGTAATTATACAGTGAACCCTTGTTTATCACGGTTAATCCGTTCCAGACTCTACCGTGATAAATAAATTTTTGCGAAGTAGGATTCTTTATTTATAAATCGAATATTTTCACAGTTAGAGTATAGAAAACCTGTTTACGACCTTCTAAATACGTTTTTTTAACATTATTAGAGCCCTCTAGACATGAAATAACACCCTTTAGTCACCATTACACTCGTATTACCCAATATATTAGACAAAATAAGAGAAAATAAGACATATTAGATGTTACAAATATCATATTATTACTAGGCTCACCCGCCTTTTAAGGCGACCGACTTTTATCCTCAATTTGTGTGCGCTCCATGTGTACATCAGGCATGTAAGTGTAGGGAAAGAGAACATAAAAGTGCCCAATCATAACATCTCCCGAAAACCTACGTTTTTTTATCCCTTCGAGTGCCTGTCCAAAGTCGTACAATGTCAGCCCGAATCTGTACCGCCAAAGACGGAGTTTCATGCACTAAATAAGCTATAGATGAGAATAAGCAAGCACCATCTCCCCTGATATTTACTACGCGGTGAGGCATTTGTACTCCATCAACATTAATTATTTCCAGAGACATAATTTTGTCTATTTTTCCAGCGCATCGCGCACAAAAGCAAGGGAACGATGGGAGCACCTGAACTCTGCTCACATCGCGTCGCTTTGTGCCGCAAGCCGCAAGTAGTAAGTCTGTGATAACCAGAATACTGCTATGCTTTGCACTCATGGGAAGAAAGGACAATCCCGACTGCTTTTATATAGTAGATTATTGTACTGTACATTTAATTACACACACACACAGTTCTTACACACAACCACTAACCAATGAAGGCACGACCTCAGTAGGAGAGTCTTCGGGTGGTGCAGTATCTTCAGCAGGTGCGTTGTTGTCTTCTTCCGCTGAAGGAGTACTAGGAGTAGGCAGTGGGTATCTGGCTGAAGAACATCTTAATAGGCAGTTGCTGGCGCTGTCTTTTCATTTGTGTGAGGAGGCTTTTGTAGGGTATTGCCATCTTTGATCATATCCAAGAGCTTCACCTTCTCCTGGATAGTAAGCATCTTCCTCCGGCGCTTAGTTTTATTGTCAGAAAGCTTAGAAAAAGCAGCACGTTTTGGAGCCATCATGGGGCTTAAATAAAAATTCTCAGAAAGCGCATGCGTAGTGACGTAAGCGTGTATGAGAAAAAATCGTGATAGAGTGAAGCCGTGAAAGTCGAAGCGTGATATAGCGAGGGATCACTGTACTTCTGTATACCATAGAAATATCTGACAAAAAGATCTAAAAACACTGAGGCAGCTAACTTTGTGAAAACCAAAGTTTTGTGTCATTCTCAAAACTTTTGGCCATGACTGTACACTTTTTAAATCCTTCAAGAGAAAACTGCAGCTAGCATAATCTAAAACCAATGACATTTTGTAAATCTGCTTAATTTTTACTACCCATTGTGCATAATAGGATCCTTTTGGGATTCCAGTTGTTACCATTGTGTCAATGTGTACATTATCTCCATTTGGTCTTCACAGGTACTTCACAGCACCTATGTCAGTGTTTCATTAAGCCTGAAACATGAGGGTAACTTTTGATAGGCTATGAGAGGCAGGTTACTTTAATTGATGTGGTTGATTGGAAAGAATACTAGAAGGACAGGGCAATTTGAGGTGTTACAGTGTGAGCCTTGAAATAGTCAACAATTCCAGGAGAAAATGGAAAGTAAGCAAGTCACCAGGCTGTTGTAATGTGGATTTGTTTTTAACATATTCTGAGTTTTATATTTTTATGTTTTCTTTTCTCATCTTTCTGATTCTTGCAGTACCCACATTCTAATTCTGAAGTTAGTTCATTAAAATTTTATTCGAAGTAGTTACATTAATATTGCGTCTTTTCTAATTCCATATTTTTTTGTTTCTGTGGATTAATTGCCATGATGATTAGAACTGTTGTTAGAGAGTGTGTATCAGCTGTCATGACCTGTTGACACAATTTGCTTCCAAGTAACTGAGATTACAGACAAACTCTTCAGAACTTAGTGTGTGGTTATTTTTGGTTGGTATTTCTTGTTACAAGAACCTCAGGTTCATCATTTGACCTTGATTTAAGACTTTTTGTTTGGCCTTGATGATAGTGCGTTTGATTTGGTTTCGACTCTTGCTTGTTTATATTGACAATGCTTCATCTTCTGATCCCTTCGCACCTCTTTATTACTTTAGAGTTTTGTTCCATAACCCCTGTAACAGAGCTATATTAAGAATAAGGCACTGTTTATTATGAAAGACAAAATAACAGTGAAGCACTGAAACTTTCTAGCAAGTGTATCTTTTTGGCTTTATTACTTAGGTTTCAACAATACAGTACATTTTATAAAAACATATTCTAATTAAGTCTCCTTTACACTGCATGCTCTATCAGATGGGTTCTTATGTGTTGCACCTAAATAAACTCAAATGATCAAACCACTAGGATTAAAGTAGAACAACAACAACAAGGAAAATTGGTCTTGCCTGCTATATTGGATCCCACATTATATTTTTCTTACATTTTTTGATTCCATTAAATTCTTTTTACACCTTTTTTAGGGGTTTCATGAAGACTGCAGATTAGGAATCCACTGTTAGTTTTTCTAACAAAACGTTCATTTTGTTTTGTTACTTTTCTTTTCTTTATCGTTTCTATAACCATATTGTGTAGGAATGGTCGGTTCCTTTTCTGCTCTCTGGTTGCTAGGGCCACCCTTGCATGTCTTAGACGCATGTCTATCTTTGGAGGTCATGAACCTTGCCCTGTTATTCCTTGGAGTTAAAAGTCAAGTCAAGTAAAAGTCAAGTAAAGGCCATTTACCTATTCAGGCTAATTCCAGATCAAACCTGTTGCTAGTGCTTTTTCAAATACTTTTGAATTATCCAGTTTTTGATCCCTGCCTGTCTCTGTTTACTTGGATTTTTGTCTATTGTTTTGGCTCTAGTAATAGTGCAATTTAAAAATTAATATGACTTTAGCACCTTTATGTTAAGTAGAATGCCCAGAGGAGTTGGGTAGGCTTTTGCCCTGGAGCCCCTTCAGATTTTATTTATTCTCCAGCATCTTGCCCTTGGAGTTCTTTTTTTTTTTTTTTTTGTTTCTTCTGTCCTCCCTGGCCATAGATTGATAAACTTATTTTCAGATTAGGATTCTACTACTAGCATTTTTGTGCTATTTAAATGCATATTGATTCCTTATAAAATATTTTTTACGTATTATTTATTTAGTTATATATAATCTTATTTTTAACTTTTTTTTCTCTTGTAATTCTTCTTTTACACTGTGTAAAACACTTTGAGCTACATTCCTTCTATGAAAATGTGCTATAAAAAATAAATATAGTTGTTTTTGCAGTTGTTGTCTCAGTTCTCAATCCTTTTTTTTTTTTGGTTTTGACTATATTTCTTCTACCATCTACTATTTTAAATCTTTTTGCCACATTACGTTTGGAAGCTTGAGGTAACTTATACCCTAGACCTATCTTTTATTTTATGTTTATTTTAATATCATTTCTCTAAGACATCTCAAGTTGAAATACTTCCTGGAAAGTTTCCTTTGTTGCAGAGGAGATAACACATTCTCAACGAAAATCAAAGGACCATCTGTAATTGAAAAAAGAAGCAACAGATCATACAGGTAGAACACCATCCTGAATCCCAAGGCAGCAGACACATATCGTCGATGAGTTCGACATCTTAATGCAGGAGTACACTACCCAATTTCTTTTTTTTTTTTTTTTTACATATTACATTAAGAGTTTGGATGCCCTCCAGCACTCACTGATTCATTTGTAATGATAGCTAATTGGAGGTTATGAGACCATTGGTCGAGACTAATAATGTCTGTGAAATTTCAAACTATGAAGTGTGATGTGATATTTTGTTTTTGCACTAGGCTAAATGAAGGTAAAGTTGCTTTCAGTATTCACTTGATTAGTTTTTATCTTAAGAGTAGCGGATTACATTGCTTATAATAATTTATTAACAGTACTAACAGGCAATGCTAAAATAAATTTGTAGCTGCTGGGTAATGTTCCTTAGTATTACTTCTTGGAAGCCCTACAGTTCTTGTATTTTTGGAAGAAATACAGCAGACAGTTTTAATGCCACAACCTGACCAATTTTTGCCCTTATGCTTCCAGGACAGGTTCCTGTGATCTTTAATTGTGTGGTCTTGACAATATTATGTTATTCAGTTCCACAATCCTGCTTTATTTAAAACAAGTTTCCATGACAACCTTTGTCATGATTTGTAATTATTTTCACAATCATTTGGCTAAACTAAAGTCTTGTACATAAAGCAGGTCCAAATACTGGACAGGTTACTTGCCCATTAAAAAAGCACACTCACACACACACAATTTAATCTCACTGAGAGGAAAGGGCTAAGTAGGGAGGATTTCAGGAGCAGATGGTGGTTTGATGAATGGAGCAGGAAATTCAGAGGAGAAAGACAGCAAGCAAAACTAAATCAAATGTATGGTTAGGTGGAAAAAAAAAAGTTTCTGGACTTGCTACAAAGGTTCCCCTCAGCTAGATATAGGCTACATCTACACTACTACGTTTAATAAAAAAAGAGATATTAGTCTCCAGTGTTGCCATTTTGTCCACACAACCCGAGCATTTTTAACCCCCAAAAATGAAGACTTTTGAAAATGCTCTCCAGAGCCTTGTACTTCAAAAGGCGCTGGCTCAACATTGTAATTTTGATGGGCAACAATATAAATTTTTAAAAACACAGAATTTAGTCACGTTCTGATTTGATTTATGCTTACTAGGTAGCCCTTCCTTGTTTGGATCCTATTGATAACAATGTCTCAGTCCCTGACTGGGTTGCTTTGTTGCATTGCTTCCCTGTATGCATTTAAATTGCAGTTTGTACAGTTTGATTGCTTACCTGCACAAAAAGGAAAATAATTCACCAGTCACTCTAGTTTTGTAATAAATCCTCTGGCTAGCAGCATTATATCCCTTGAAAGGCTTTTCTGCCAATGCACACATGCCCAGTGTAGGCAAATGCCTAGATCATATGCATTTTTGATTGTTTTACTGTGGACAGAGATACTTCCTTAAATGATGTGAAAATGCTAGGTTGAAACCACAGTAGTTTGAATGTAGGCTAAGATTTATCTTCTTTTTTTCAACCCATGTGAGGACACCTAGACAACAGATTGCCCATATGACTGGTAATGGATGCCATAACTCTCAACAACAAGACACTAATGCCTAAATATTACAAAATGAACGTCAGCACTGTAAAAAATATTAACATTAATAAAATTGACACAAACAAAAATAATATATTAAATTATACGTTTTGGCAAACCAAGATTCATGACAGTTGCTGGTTAATCTAACATTGATTTCTTTGACAAAACTGTAGTAACTAGGGAAAATCTACATGAATACGGTGGGAATGTAAAACTCCACATAGACAGTGACAGCTTTAGAAACAGAAAACTGATCTTTGGAGCTATGAGGAAGCAGGGTATGCACTGTGCCAATTAGCAACCTTTTTTTCTTAGTTAAAAATATTAAATATTTACATAATGTCTGACTTATAAAAATGATCATTTTGGGTTGAATATTAGTTTATGTTACTCAGCCCATGTAGTTTATAGTGATGGCTGAGGAGAATTTTTAATGTTTTCATGCCCATCAAGAAAAAAAGTGTATGATATAATGAAACATAATGACGACCTTTGCTGTCCAATGTCAAACAGTATGACAATTGTCCATGAAAAAAAGAAAAAAAAAATCACATTACTCATGTCTCATAATACACATGTATGTAATCCAGTCTTATGCTCAAAACATACAAAACACATGCATTTTTTTATATACTTCCAGAAAACTCAGCATATAATGTAAATGGAAATGGTGCATTCCTATTATTCTGTGATTTTAAATTGAAGGCAGAATTCTTGACCAATGAATGTGTGGGAGAAGTAGGTCTTCAATTTAAAAGTACAGAATTATGGGAACACACCTTTACTGTTTACAGTGTATCCTGACTTAACTGTTTGGCACTGCAGTCTATTTTCCAACCTGTGACAAACCAAGCATTAACCTAAATCCCCAATGATGTCATTTCTTTTGTAGTGTTTGCCTTTTTTAAAGGGTAGTTTGCCATAAAGCGGCACGGTGGTGCAGTGGTAGCGCTGCTGCCTCGCAGTTAGGAGATCCGGGTTCGCTCCCCGTGTCTGCGTGGGTTTTCTTCGGATACTCCGGTTTCCTCCCACAGTCTAAAGACATGCAGGTTAGGTGGATTGGCGATTCTAAATTGTGCTTGGTGTGTGTGGGTGTATGTGTCCTGTGGTGGGTTGGCGCCCTGCCTGGGATTTGTTCCTACCTTGCGCCCTGGGATTGGCTCCAGCAGACCCCAGTGACCTGTGTTTGGATTCAACGGGTTGGATAATGGATGGATGGATAGTCTGCCATAAAAAAACTATGCTAGTTTGCAATAAGACCCACACTTTTTTCCAAACTGCTTACAGTTATGACTTTTATTTAATGCCTGCTTTAATGTCCATTTCCTGAGTTTATTCAAACTAGCAGTTTCCCCCAAAGTTTTTTTTTCTACAATCTTCACAGTCCTGCTCATCAAGAAATTAAATTTTTGAACATTTTTTAAAATAAATACAAATAATCACTGACAAATAATTTTCTCATAAACTCATGCATGCAATTGGAAAATTAAAATTATAGTAAATTCTACAAACAGTTTTCAAGTCCAGTCAACTAAAGTCAAGTTTAATTGTCATTATCATATATACAAATGTACAGTACAGTAGAAACAGAACATGTTGCAGTGGACTATAATTGTTGCTTGTTCAAAATGCTAGAGAGGATCTTTCACTAGAAAGTCTGTGTTACATATTGCTTACAATATTTTTCATGTGAGTTTAGCCTTTTATTTTAGTTCTGAAAACACATTTTGCCTTGAGCAGTACTGATATATTGTTTTATATGTTGTCTTGCCTTCAATTGTGATTCTTTTTTAATTTCTGTCTTAAAACTTCAAATGCTATTTTCTTCCCTTTTTGCAATTTCTTGTATTCTTCATAGTTTGCATGTTTGTTTTTCTTGTTATACCATAGGTTTTTTAGTGTTACATTTGTATTTATTTATTTTTAATACACTTTGATTTTTAAAATATACAGATTGCTGCTCATCATCATTATCATCATCATAATATCAAAAGTTTCTTTCTATTTGCATTAAAAACACACTGAGCTAAGGTGGCCAGGCTTTATCTCTGACAACTTACTCTAGATCAGTGGCTGAGGTTACAGGGAAAAAGCAAAACAAATTGAAACTAAAAGACTTGACTTTGAGAGAAAATAAAAAGCTAAAATTGCTGCTATAAATTTAGGAGCTCAATAGAGTAAGGTAACTAAAGCTTAATGAATAATTTGTACTTTGTAATGAGAACAGCAACAGAAGAGACAGATAGACAGACATATCTAGACCACAGCAGCTACTTGGCTGCACACATTTGAGAAATGCTTTTGTCTTCTATGATATCTTTCTGTCATTTGAACTATGGCATCACTATATGGCATAACAGCAGCAAATACAATTTAGATAAGCATTGTGGTCTGTGGATATATAACATGTTAAACTACTGCAGTTGTATTCTGGCATGGCATGTTTGGAGTTCTAGTTACACAATAATAGTAATTTAGTTCTGTTACTGTAATTATTAAGACATGTAGTCAGAAGTTGAATGCTGTGTAACCTCGTCCATGGTTTTCCTGGTGTCATTTAGCAAATTTGTTGATTCTGGTGTTTTGAGCACCAAAATCTTCACCTCCTATCGTTCTTTGTTATCTACTATCTTAATGGCAGCCCTTTTCACCTCCTTTTGATAGAGTGTGACACGTCATTTATTACACATGTATATTTTGCAGTTCATATTTTTATGATCATACAGTGGTGTGAAAAACTATTTGCCCCCTTCCTGATTTCTTTTGCATGTTTGTCACACAAAATGTTTCTGATCATCAAACACATGTAACCATTAGTCAAATATAACACAAGTAAACACAAAATGCAGTTTTTAAATGATGGTTTTTATTATTTAGGGAGAAAAAAAAATCCAAACCTACATGGCCCTGTGTGAAAAAGTAATTGCCCCCTTGTTAAAAAATAACTAACTGTGGTGTATCACACCTGAGTTCAATTTCCGTAGCCACCTCCAGGCCTGATTACTGCCACACCTGTTTCAATCAAGAATATACTTAAATAGGAGCTGCCTGTCACAGAGAAGTAGACCAAAAGCACCTCAAAAGCTAGACATCATGCCAAGATCCAAAGAAATTCAGGAACAAATGAGAACAGAAGTAATTGAGATCTATCAGTCTGGTAAAGGTTATAAAGCCATTTCTAAAGCTTTGGGACTCCAGCGAACCACAGTGAGAGCCATTATCCACAAATGGCAAAAACATGGAACAGTGGTGAACCTTCCCAGGAGTGGCCGGCCGACCAAAATTGCCCCAAAAGCGCAGAGACGACTCATCCGAGAGGTCACAAAAGACCCCAGGACAACGTCTAAAGAACTGCAGGCCTCACTTGCCTCAATTAAGGTCAGTGTTCACAACTCCACCATAAGAAAGAGACTGGGCAAAAACGGCCTGCATGGCAGATTTCCAAGACGCAAACCACTGTTAAGCAAAAAGAACATTAGGGCTCGTCTCAATTTTGCTAAGAAACAT
>JANRMT010062792.1:111762198-111794118 GCA_026402145.1 Polypterus bichir lapradei | reverse complement strand
AGAATGTCCGGCCATCTGTTCGTCAACTCAAGCTGAAGCGATCTTGGGTGCTGCAACAGGACAATGACCCAAAACACACCAGCAAATCCACCTCTGAATGGCTGAAGAAAAACAAAATGAAGACTTTGGAGTGGCCTAGTCAAAGTCCTGACCTGAATCCAATTGAGATGCTATGGCATGACCTTAAAAAGGCGGTTCATGCTAGAAAACCCTCAAATAAAGCTGAATTACAACAATTCTGCAAAGATGAGTGGGCCAAAATTCCTCCAGAGCGCTGTAAAAGACTCATTGCAAGTTATCGCAAACACTTGATTGCAGTTATTGTTGCTAAGAGTGGCTCAACCAGTTATTAGGTTCAGGGGGCAATTACTTTTTCACACAGGGCCATGTAGGTTTGGATTTTTTTTTCTCCCTAAATAATAAAAACCATCATTTAAAAACTGCATTTTGTGTTTACTTGTGTTATATTTGACTAATGGTTAAATGTGTTTGATGATCAGAAACATTTTGTGTGACAAACATGCAAAAGAATAAGAAATCAGGAAGGGGGCAAATAGTTTTTCACACCACTGTAGTTGCCAATTCTTTCAACCTTACATCAACTCCAACACTATTGTGTTAAAATGGGGAAACTGAACTCACAGAACACACACAGCACATATGGCAATGTATCATTCACTTTTACCAGTTGTAGGAGATGGCCGGCAGCACAAGTCGGCTGGGACACCCCTGAGATGGAAGGATGGGGGAAGGCAGCTTTTGTAGGACACTGCCTCCCCCAAAACACTAGATGGCAGCTTCCTTGGACTGCAGCGGTGTCCCAGATTCCCACAGGGCACTATGGGACTTTGGTTTTGGCAACACAGCCCTGCTGGGTACCATGGGTGCAGCCAGGAACTATATAAATGACTGCTGAAGACCCAGCAAGCGAGCCTGAGTCAGGAGGAGGTCAACAACGCTTGCTGGGAGGTGTGGAGGAGAAACAGTATTATGATTATTATTGATTTAATTGTGTTTATTTTGGCTGTGGTGCTTTGGAGGCACTGTGCAAGAAGAAAATAATTAAAGAATACTTCTTGGTGCTTTTACCCTGTGTCCAGTGTATCTGTCTGTTGGGTCTGAAAGGGCAACAGCAACCCCTGGCATTCACACAGTATTCCATTGATGTCTTCAAATGTCAAAGTATAATCTTGTTTTGAAGAAAGTTTTTTTCCTCTGCACAGGTTATGTTTATTTTTTAGACAAGCAATGTGTTTAAGTTCATTGAGAACCTACTAGCAGCAGTTGGAGGATGTAAGGGTATAGTCCCACTTGGTGAAATGAGAGCAAGTGAATGATCTTTCTCCCTCTGGTGAAAATCCCTCAGTTTGAAATGGTTAATTATATGTGCAGTGCTGTGAAACGATTAGGTAACCCATCATTAGCCACACATGACTCAGTTTGAACCAATGACCTAGTGGTTTAAAAACACTGCACTATGCATTTTCAGCACATTTTCTTCCATATTTGGGTCTTTCAGGTCTGTCCAGCAGGTATGCTTTCTGCCTGTGCCAGCTCACTACAGAAAAGTGATAATTTGACAGCTCACTACCTCCCTTTATCTGAATGTTTAGATCATAATGCCTCAGGTCGGACAACACAACTACAAAGACAATATTGACCTTTGGCCCAGTACAGAGACAGATCCAGTAATAATTTATTGATTGGACTCAGATCAGACAGATTGTTTTTACCAGCCATGCCCCCTCAGGTATCTCTGTCATTTTCCACGTGAGCATTAAAGTCACTCAGTAGGTATGCCGAGTCAGTAGATGATAATCTTTCAAGTAGTGCATCCTATGTCAGTAAAAACTCTCTAAATAATCAAACAGTCAATTTCTTTTTCTGTACAACTCACAGTCACATTAAGGTGACCATCTCATCCAAACAAACAAGCTCCACCTATATTGTACAGAGCCTAACGATTTTGAATAGCCCAACAGTTGCCTGTAGCCTTTAATGTGGGGCAATCCCAAACTAAAAATAAGAGTGTGACAATATCTAGTAGGTATTTATCAACCTCTCACATGAATAAGGGCTGTTTCCCTAGCAGAGAAGTCAAATGTCACGTCCCAAGAGTATTTTCCATTGCTAAAATCTGAATAAGAATGCTTTCTGGCCTGTAACCTGACTGTAATGGCCTTCACCTCTTGCCCACATGGCAGTTTTGCAAACATTTTTTGGACATAGCATGACTGTTTGTTACACAGTTACCAGGCATTCATTGGTGAACACCACTGCCAGACCTTTCCAGGAGTGAGTCTTTTAATTGCTTTTCCAGGCAATGTTAGAATCAGATGTCTCTTAGAATCAGAACATTCATGAGTGTCTAATTATGGACTATTCTTTGTCTGGCACCTTCCTATAAACTAGTTTTTGCCCAGAGGGGACTGGGCGGTCTCTTGGTCTGGAATCCCTACAGATTTTTTTTTTTTTTCTCCAGCATCTGGAGTTTTTTTTTGTTTTTTCTGTCCACCCTGGCCATCGGACCTTACTTATTCTATGTTAATTAATGTTGACTTATGTTTATTTTTTATTGTGTCTTCTATTTTTCTGCTCTTCATTATATAAAGCACTTTGAGCTACATTTTTTTGTATGAAAATGTGCTATATAAATAAATGTTGTTGTTGTTGTTGTAGTTTGCTGTGCAGAGCACTATTAAGAAGCACACATGTTGTCTCCAGCCAACATAACTCTAAGCCAAGTCCATCAACCTTGGAGTTCCCAAAATTACATAATGTATTATTAATTATTGTTCTTGTTTTACTATCCCAGGGTATCTGCATTTGACCATTAGGTTTATTCTTTGTAATGTGCACATTCCATTTCTTGTATTTTCCAGTACTTGACTATTTTTTGAGAGCTGCAATCATTTGTAGTTGTCTGATTAGGGGCTGTACATATGGAGCTAGATCTCTTTTGAATCTGTAGCCTATTTTCTCATTTGTATTTTCTCCATCTGTTTGGGGTATTGTCTTTAATTTCACCAGCTAATAACTACAACTTGTAGAGTATTAAAATATTAAAAATCAACTAGCTATTTTACGTGTATTTCATATATTCTCAATGGAGGCTCAATGGCAGCAGTTTAATTTAATAAATACATTATGTGCTGTTCCATGACATGACAACAGATGGTGCTCTAAAGATGTTTATCTTGAAGAATAGCGTTCCTTATTTTTTTCCTTATCCATTGTGGAATAGCCTATGAACTGAACAGCTTTTCATTATTATTTTAGTGGTGAAATGAAAGATGCTGCAAAACTGAAAAATATGTCATGTTTAATTTTATAAAATAGTATTTAAGGGAATACAAACCTATTTGTCGGCTGAAAAAGCATTATATATTTTTGATTTTCAGTATCTATTGTACTTGGCTGTTCATGACTCATGTAAAATAAGGTATATTTTAAACATCTTCAAAATAAAAGGAAATATAAGTTCTCATATGTTCAGCTTTCATCATTTTCACTCTACTTATTCTAAAAACGTTTGTTGGAATGTCGCATTTTCAGAATGCAAAGCTGGATAAGGACACCTTGAACTCTTCTGGGCAACTGCCAGAGGCTTCCAGGCCATCTGGCAGGAATAATTTCACCACTGCATCCTAGTTACACCATGGGGTCTTCTCTAGTGGGAGAAGATTGATACACCTCTCATAGGAGGAACTTGAGCGCCTAGAGCACATCATAGCTACATTGCCAAACCACTTCAACTGGCTCCTCTTGATCCATATATTTCATAACCCAAGATTCTCCCATATAACTTAGCTTCTCACCCTTTAGAAACCTGTAGAGCAAGGTGATTTTATTGTGCTATATTTTATATTATTAAATTGTTGACAGGATTACAGACTATCTTCTGTGTTATTATATCTGTAGGCTTTAATTATAAGCACACTTTTCTTTGGCTGTCTTCATTCATACTTGCCTCATGGACTTGTACTGATATGGTCGTTTAAAATGACATTGGTCAGAAAGGAGCTGGGGTGGCCCTGTTATCAGTTTAAAGTGAAAGCATCTATTATTGTAACATTTTGTGTATGTACAACTGAAGAGAAGAACCAGGAAACAGGAGAAGCAGAAAGAACACAGACTTTAGAAAGTGAATGCCAGACAAGTGTGTTGGCCTACATTGTCTGTAATAATTTCTGAAATAATTTGAGGTTGTGTTAATGAATTTGCCATACCAATTTACCTTTTTTATTTTGCTTTCAACTTTTTGCAACATATATTTTTAAGAATATTAAAGACCATATAAACTAAATAATCATTTATTGTCTGATCCCCTTGCTTGTCTATAATAGTTTCATCTTCATCATCTTCTAGTAGACGAGGTGTAGCTTAGTAGTAATTAGTTCTCGGTGTAGTTGGTCTGTAGTCCCAGTGGCAAGTTTATTGCATCTGCAGGCTGTGTCTCCTTCCAGGCCAGGTGAATACCACGATAAGTAATCAAGAGTTAGGGTGAAGATCATTTATGTGGATCTATGTAACTAGGATGAGTGGTAGCCCAAGATGGAAAATTAGATGCAGAGATACCCCACAGAATGCAGTGTGGATGGGACAATTGGAAGAAGATATCAGGAGTATTGTGTGATCAGAGAATTAAGATGAATGTTAAAGGTAAGGTTTTTAAGACAGTGGTAAGACTAGTAATGAAGTATGGAGGTGAAAAGTGGGCAAAAAAGGGAGTGCAGGAGAAGAAGCTGAATGTGGCAAAAATGACAATGTTGAGATGGATATGTGGAGTACAAAAAGGAGAGTATACAAAAATGAATACAATCAGAGGTACAACAAGTGAAAGAGATATGAAAGCACAAGAAAGTAGGTTAAACTGGTATGGACATGTGATGAGAGACAATGAATATGTGGGAATGGAAGTACAGGGGAGGAGAAAGCGAGGGAGGCCAAAGTGGAGGTGGATGGATACAGTAAAAGAAGATCTGAGGGAAAAGGGTTTGACTGCCCAGGAGGTGCAGGATTGAGGTGTATGGAAAAGGTTGATCAAGCTCATCACACAATCCCTTCCATGATATACAAAACCCTCCGTAAAACCTCATTTTAGCCACTTATTCTTACAAACTCATTCTTTTAGTCACTGCTCTGTGCTCACAATCACTTGGAGACGTAGACTAACCAGTACATTAAAAGATTTGTCCAAGGGTTTAGCTCTTTCTTCACCACCATATATCCAAAAAGCTGCTGTTGCTACCTGAATGTATCACTCAATCTGTCAATCACTTATATCATCATTTCAAAAAAGTATTTATTACTAAGATCTTGATCTCTTTCAAATAATACACCTCTCATCCCTTACCAGCTGGACCAACTCACAAAATTGGGAAATTATATAAGTTCATAGTAGTCATGTTTAAAGTGTTGCTTGTAGTTTCACAAATGGGTCCAACAGTTCATTCTTAATGGGAAAGAAAACAAAGGGAGCACTGGAAGAGTGAAATCTCACATCAGGAGCAAATTCAAACATGTTAATTCCATTTACATTATAAACAAAATTAAGAAATGCGTGAGCTTTTTTTTTTTTTTTGCTTTTCAAATAACAACAGACACACATTATAAAAAGGAACCCAAATTAAAAAAATGTTTCTCCAAAAACCTAGGAAATATGAGGGATGCAATCACACAGAAATGACAACCAGGAGCTCTGTCCACGTTCTGTGGATTTAATCTTTAGATAATGGCAATTATGTTTTTAAACATTTTATCTCCAGCATAAATTCATGTTCTATAAACTCCTTCAGCGTCTACTGTGTAAACAACTAAGTGCTTTTGCCTGTTAGCTGATTGCTTTAAATTATGGCTGTATGTAATAAAATTAAGATGGATAAAACAATAAAGTAAATAAAATAAGGGCCCACACATTTACCTAATGGATTGTGTATATTAGGTAAAAGCACCAAATTCAGCTACTCTGCATCTTCTGCATCTATTATACCCAGTCTTATTATGAAGAGTTATTTGTATGCTGTACTTGAATACCATAATTTTTTTTCTCCGGTACCAAAAATAAAAGGTAAGAAAATAATCACAACTTTTTTGTGTAGCTAGATCAGCCCAAACACAAGAGAAGAACAGTAGCCATGGACAATACTGTTTAAACACTGCACATTTGTTTATTATTGCTGCTTGTATTAATCCAAATATTGCAAAAGATGGGTTCTGAAGCCCTTCAGTTCACAAGTCAATTCAACACACAAATGATATATTATATAATAATGAAATTTTCTTAAGCTACCCAATGAAATGTTTCATGTGCTGCAACATCTGCAAGTTCAGACTGTATCTGACAAGAGTATGCAGAACAATACCTCAGCAAGGATCTGTTCTTGTCACATCTAGACAATTGCAACTTTCTGCTGGCAGGAGCACTGGCATGTGTCATCAAGCCACTGCAGATGATTCAAAATGCAGCACATCTGGGGCCTCATGTATAAACGGTGTGTACACACAAAAATGTTGTGTACTCCCATTTCCACACTCACATCGCGATGTATAAAAACTAAACATGGCATAAAGCCACGCACATTTTCACGCCAGCTCAATCCCTGGCGTACGCATGTTCTCTGCTTGGTTTTACAAACTGGTGGCACCCAGTGTCAAAGCAGTGCTATTTTGCCAGTGTGGTTTCCCTTTCTTTTTAAATCCACATCCCTGATGCGGCTTTATCAAATACACTGAAATTAACCAGGATATTGTTTATTAGTTTAAGGAATCTAATTGTAATTAACCTGTTAACAATATAATGGTCCATGGAATGGGCAAACTATTCCAAATACTATAGCTGCTTTAGCGTTGTTACTCTCACTGCACCACTTGGAGTATTTATCCCAATGTATCTGTGTGTTGAATCACAGCTCTACAGCAGCTAATCAGAAAGAGAATTATCGGTATACATCATCAAGCACACACTGCCTCAGCCATGCGCACAGCCTATTTGAAACCTTTCCATACAGCAAACATTTCAGAGCCGCTCCTGTAGGGACCTCGCATTTCAGAAACAGTTTCATCCCAAGAACTATAAACACACTTAATCAGTCCATCAAGTGCTCCTGGTAGAACTGTTTGTACTTATAATTACAATTACCTCACTGTAAACTTGCGATAGTTATAATATTGCACAAGCTGAGCCACTTTATAAAGCGTGTATTTAAATATGATGACGACTGGCTTCTAAGTCGATTTAGATTTCAAAGCATTATCTTCTTGGAGCTCTTAAAATCATTTTTAAGGTGAAATGCAGCAAAGTATGTTTATTACATTATAAAGATAAAATTTTAACATAATTTAAATAATTTATATTGTTAATAATTAAATGTGTGAGGACATGGTGGACAGCGGTTGTGACAAGCGGGGGCCCCATTCAGAGATTGTTCCTGCCTCGCTCTGTATGCTTGATGGGGCTGGCGCAAACGTGGATGGATAGATGGATAGAATAATTAATCATGTACTATAAAGTTATTTCAATGTTCCTTAAAAGTTTTGAAGAATCTGCGTTCTCAGCTTACAGATGGCTTTACATCTATTACAGAGCTGATGGTGTGGTGATTAGTTACTTGGAGAAAGAAAAGTAAGGATAGGGGGTTATTATGTTGAAATTGGGGGTTAGTATGTTTGAAAGAGACAGTACTGCTTCAATAAATTATTTCATCGAAGGTCACACACAGCGCAGCAAGTATCTTGCAGGAGGCTGGAACAATCTTTGGACGGGGTGCCAGTTCGTCACTATCACTGCGCCACCATGTTCCCATGTTTAATACATGCTTTAATTCCTATCTTCATGAAAATGATATCAAGTGTACATCTTAGTATTTAAATTGTTCAGCGAGCTGTGATATCACAAATGTAATGTATTCCATGTCCTGTCTGCGTAAGAGAAAGCTCGTTTAAGAAGCACATAGTGATTCACACACATAGAGCACATAGAAGAACACATACAAAAGAAAGCATTTAATGTGCTACTTTAGTTCCGATGGGATTTGAGAAAGTAGTGAATTAAACAATTTTAAGATGAAGTTTATGACATTCTACTTTAATGACAAAATAAGCTACATGATTAAAGTGAAATTTTGAGATTAAAGATGACATTTCGAGCTTTTTTTCCCCATGTCCCTATTTTTTTTCTTTTCTCTGTACCCTAATAAGCTTCCATATGTCACACAGACAGTGGGCTACGACTCGCCTTTTCACGGCGACTTCGAAATCTGACAACTTCTTTTTTATTTTGGGCACTGTGCAGTTTTGTGAACTTGAGCTTTCGAGTTTCTCTGACACTCTATGTCACTCAATCAACTTACTTTTGTTGTTTATACCACTGTTTAAACCAACAAATAGCACATTTTTCCTTGCATCCACTTGGTATTAGGTGAAATTATTCTATTTTCCCCCATGCTTTTGCCATTTTCTTTTCACAGAACACTGAACTTAAGAGCTATTTATATTGATTTGCATATTCAGAGGCTTAATTCTGTGAGGAGACGGGATGGGACGGCAGGAGACCGGGATTTATGGAGCGGAAGAACATGGAAGTTGGTGTATGCACAGATTTATGCATTTGGATTTTTTTGTGCGTATATACATTTCTGCTTTTGTCTGTATGCCATGTTTTAGTGTGAATTCTACGCACAGTGTTATGCATGAAGGCCCTGGTGTTTACCCAGACGAGGTGGGCACATCTCACTCCTCTTTTCAGCTCAAATCCTTGATGCACGCCTACAAAGTAGTTAAAAGGTCATAACGTATGTATATGCTTCTTCTTGACCACTCAGATCTGCTGATGAATGGCATCTAGTGATGCCACCTCTAAATGGCATCAAATCTCAATCCAAACTTTTTTCATGTGTAGCTTGTGGGTAGTAGAATGAGCTGCCCACCTCCATTTGAAATTCTTAGTCCTACGATGTGTTTTAAGAAGCATTGAAAGACTCTTGTTTGGTGAATTTCTGTTTAGCTGATATTAGCTGTTAATCTTAGTCTTGTGCTTGAATTGGTTTAATGGTTGCTTACTTTGATGGTCCAGAACATTGTTCAACCTGCTTTGGTCCATTTTTTGTAAACTAGTCTTGTAACACTTGACAAGCTTTTAACTGATTTTGACTCGATTATGTTGATCTTATTTATTAAGTCGCTTTGCACGAAACTACCTGTTAAATGTAAAAATAATAAAATTTTATAAAACAGCTATATTCTTTTCTTAATCACTTTGAGGATTGGAAAGATGCCATATACAGTAAATACAATGTGTTGTTATTATAATACACAATCCAATACAACAGTATTAATAAATTAAGTAAAAAGCATTCAGATAATAAGTTTAATAATTGCAAAATTGGGGCATTCACTTACCCATTTCTATTCCAACTTCCCCAGATCAATTCAGGTTTATGGGTGATTATGGGACATCTAAAAGAATACTTGGAAACAGAGTGATGCAGAGCCTAGCATTACCATTTCAAACCAGTTGGATTCCGTGTTTTATTCCATTCTGTCTCCTCACACTACTATGAGGTCCCACCAAAAATGGCACTAATCTTCCATTCTCAAGTTTCCTGTGTTCTTTTACAATGATGTACCATGGGTCTTTGGCACTTGGTTAATGAGACATAGAAAGCAACTCAACTACAAGATGGACCTAGATGCTTTAAAGTCAACATCCATCCATCCATTATCCAACCTGCTGAATCCGAACACAGTGTCACAGGGGTCTGCTGGAGCCAATCCCAGCCAACACAGGGCACAAGGCAGGAACCAATCCCGGGCAGGGTGCCAACCCACCGCAGGACTAAAGTCAACATAAATTGCTAATTTAAGTGTTGAGCAATGCAAAATTACATCACAGTTTGTTTCATGTATTTAAAAGTTTGCTACTGTCATTTACCTACTCCCTTTCATACTGGCAGAAGAAAGAAAGAAGAAACAACGTAAATTTTTTAAATCATCCTGGGAAAGAGAATAAGAAATAAAACAAAAACTTTTACAGACAGCTTCATCAAAAACACTTCACAAGACAGATAAGACTGAAATATAGAATAAAAATTTAGAAGTGTAAAATAAAGTGTAGTGTACAACAAATCAACAATTGCAGTTTGTCTCCTAATTATTATCAAAGAAGAGTTCTGCACAGGCAAACAAATACAAAATAATCATGCAATATAAATGTTCTATAAATAAGAATTAATCTTCATCCAAAAAGCTTGGTGGCAATAGAGAGAAGGTGATGAAAAATATTACTGCACTATGACTTAAATCCTGGATGAAAGAAAGTCCTTGGTACACACAGTTTTTCATTCATAATGTAACACTGGCAAACCTGCTTAATCCAGTTCACTGGCACAGAGCCCACTCAAGCATACCTTCAAAGTACCTTCATTTTAGAGTTGATTTAATATGCATGTCTTTGGGGAAAAAGAGAGGAATCCATGCCAACACGGGAAGGAATACCCCAACCATGTACACCCCAAACCAAATAATGATGAGGTGTGGAGTTCAAATCTAGAGACAACAGCAGTAACCAGTGCACCAGTGTGCTGCTCGTAATATTATATTGTGTTGTGATATGTGGGTCACAGGCTTGCACAAGAGAGAAGAAGGTCAGTCCAGATTTCTAAAAAAAGATCAGTTTTATTGTCATCTCAAAGTCATCCAAACGGGAGCTGCCTCTTCAGCACTCGCAAAAAAACACAGGACATATGCAGTGATGCTGTCGTCATCTTGCATTTGCTCCTTTCACAGATTTAAAGAGTAAACAGGCTTCATGTACAAATGAGAAAACAGAAAGTGAACACACGGCAAATTCAGTGACTTGTTTAAAACTGTTCCCCACATCAACCATCAGGCATCAGACATGTTTTGCTGTGAGCCTCTGAACTTCTACTTGCACCAGTGGTGGACAAGTAATCCCTGCCTGCGTTAACAGAGTTTTGGCACACAGCACTCTTAGGGGGTTGTTGGGGTCTCCATACCCCATATCCTTATGACCAGCTTTGTTCACACTGGGGTAAATGAAACTACAGTCTAAGCTGGGCTTGGCCAGATGCTAGAGGACATCAATGGTGATGTGTGCTGAACTGGGACAATGAAAAACATCAAAATCAAATGGCTGCAAGCTAACAAACCCTCTAGTGAGCCCAGAGTTTGTATCTTTCTGCTGCTAGAGCCACTGGATTGGAGCGTGATCAGCTACTACCTCTATCCCTCACTTAATTAACAATCATTCCTCCTCGATGGTTGATTAATTACGCTCCCTGAGGTGTCATTTCATGCTCAGAAATGTGATGGAATGTTCTTCCTCAACAAAACACTGAGAGAGCACTATCCCCAAACTGCAAGCAATCGCATCCATCTGTAGAATGAACTCCTCAGAAAAGTTTGGATTCGTAGAACTGGGAATGAAGACAAAGCAGCCTTTAAGTCAGAGAAGGACCTCACACAATCATCAGTCCAGACAATGCTGCAGTGTTTTCTGCCCTTCATCATATCAGTGAGTGAGGCTGTTGTAAGTGCAAAATTTGGAATAAATTGTCTGTAATAACCGGCAAGTCTAAGAAAAGCATGAACGTGCTTCTGCATTTCTGGATGTGGATATTTAAGCACCTCAACCACCTCATCCAGCTGAGGTTTAATCAAACTGTCCCCCATAGAATACCCCAAATAATGTGTTTCCGACATACCCATACACTTCTTAGGGCTGACTGTCAATCAAGCCAGCATCAAACTGTCACCGCTTGCACGTGGTCAATAACCAACCTCCAATCATTACAAAAACTCTCCACATCATCAAGATAGCTCTAGCATATGCGGAATGGGGTTGCAGAATCTGATCCATCATCTACTGAAAAGTCAACAGCACACCGTGGAGACCAAATGGGAGCCTGGTGAATTTGAACAACCTATCTGGGGTGGCAAATGTGGTCTTCTCGTAACTGGAGTCCTCCAGAGGCACCTGTCTGTATCCCTTTGTGAGATCCAGGGTGGAAATATATGGGGCTTGCCCCAGTCTTTCCAGTAAGCCATCAATAAATTAGGTACGCATCAAACTTGGAAATGTTATTCAATCGTCTAAAATCTATAGAAAAGCAAACTGAACCATCTGGTTTTGGAACTAAACAAATGAACTTCACCATTCACTTTTACTCTACTCAATCACTTCCAACTAAGCATCTGCTTCACCTCTTCGCATATCACAGTCCTTGTTGTTTCTGGAATACAATACAGGCACATCTGTATCTTTATGTGAATTTCCCCTTGGGATTAATAAAGTATCTATCTATCTATCTATCTATCTTAAGGCTGGGTTCAATTACAATCTTGTGTTCAGAAATTTTATTCTGGTCAGGCACGGCCGAAAAGGCATCAGAGTTCCTTCCGATCAGGAACAGCAACTCTGCCTTCTGCGTGTCCGTCAAATCATCACTAATAGCAACCTCAAACTGAAAGAGACTGTAGCGGAAGTCGGCAACACCTCATTAGGTTCATGCCACTCCTTTAAAAGATTAACATGTAAGATTTGCATGGGCTTTTGCTGGCTGAGAATCCTGACCTTTTAATTCGCCAGGCTCATATGTTCCTCCACTACTGCTGGATCCATCCATTTCACCTGAAATTTATGTGGATCAAATAAGATCAAAACCAGTACCCAATTGACCTTTTTGAATTTGCAAACTTTACTTTTCCGGTCATAATTATGTTTTTGTGCCTCGTGTTCATGCTGTTGGTAGTCCACTGTGATAGAGGACAACTTAGAAATTTGTTTTTGGAGCGAAAAGATCCAGTCGACAAATCTCACCCCATGAGTTTCAGTGAGAACCCTAATCCATTCTTCCCTAAAAATGCCCAACAACCCTCAAGGCTGCCAGCCAAATAACAGTTCAAATGGAATCAAGCAGGTAGATGCCTGAGGAGACTCCTGAACAGCAAACAGGAGACAGGAGGCTGGTTAGTCATAAGCCACGACCGAATCATCTGTTTTAGAGTCTTGTTACATCGTTCAATAAGGCCGTTCATCTGTGGATGATAAACAGTGGTGCCCAATTATTTAATCACAAGGCTCTCATAGAGCTGCTTCATGACATGGGAAGTAAAACGTGTATCCTGGTCAGTTAAAATCAACACGAGTGAACACTTCTGACAGAGCCTTTACAACAGTCTGGGTGCAACAACATGGCCACCTCAGGTTATCTTGTTGTATATTCAAACAATACAAGCATATACTGATAAACATTCTTAATCTTGGGAAGTGGATCAACAGTGTCTAACCTGATTCTCTCGGAAGGTACGCCCAAAGTAGGAATCAGGGAGAGGGAAGCCCTTGGGGGTCTATGAGTGGAAACAACTTGACAGTCAGGGCAAAACTTCTCCACATCCTTAACCATATTTAGCCAATAAAAGTGTTTCAAAATGCAATCCCTTGTCTTCTCTGTGCTGAGAAGGGTGTGAGCAATATTCAACACCATCTCTCAGTGACCACTTGGGACCACCATCTGCTCAGTTAGTCTGACCCAATGCCATTGGAAATGACCTGATATAAGAAGCCATTCTTAATTAAAAAGTGCAGAGTTTTGAACCTAAGGTTCTCCTGCTCCTCATAGTCACAGTCGTCTGCAAATGAAAAATCTATGTTGCAGTCAGCTCATTGCAAGTGTGCAAACTCCATCTTTGAGTCAGATCCTGCTTCCCCAGAGCCTGATGCACCAGTTCCTGACTCAGTCTGGATGTCAGTTCCTGCTTCCTTAGCCAAACCCATCAAAGGAGGATGAAGGTACAAGTGCCTGTGGCAAAGTGCCTTCCAAATGGCCCAGAAAGTCAGGTGAGGGATCGTCCCCAACCACACTGTTCAAATCAGGTTCAATCTCCAATCTGGCTTCCTGGCCGACCTTGTCCGCTTGAGCCCCTTTCTTTCTAATAAAGAGGGAGATGTGTTGCAGGTGGCCAGGGCCTGCTGGAATAGGGGCATTCCTCTTCTGAATTAAGAAAGGCCAGGGTGAAGAATCAAATAAGGCAGGCCAAACTTTAATGTTCCTTTCCTTATATTTCAGTGGGAGTAGTACAGTCTCATACTCTTTAACATTCCCACCGCAAATTTTTACATGCTCCGTGCTTGCACAAGGTGTCTTTGGGAGCCATTTGCATTGAATGACACAGAGATCACTACAAGAGTCCAACAGTGCTGGGACCTCATGCCTGGCTAAACTAACTACGACCTTAAAGTTATTCTTGAATTTGGCCTGAGAACAGCAGACCTTGGCCAAGCCAGTCTCCAGGGACTGAGCAGGTGGGAGGAGACACTCCCTAACCAGATGTTGAGACTGGTCACAGTGGAAGCAACTAAGGTTGGTCTCCACTGTGCCATTTCCCTGATAACCTCTTCTGTGTAGGGCGTTGGTCAGAGGGTTCTCCCCGGTGGGTTGAGGACGCACCAATTGTATAGGAGTAGGAGCCTGTTTGGGGTAGCCCTTCTGCCTCCGTGTGTCTTGTGCTCCTTCCAATTTGTGGACCAAATTCAGGAGACAGCAAATGTCACTTCAGAGCATGTCTTCAGAAAGCTTGTTACTTATCCGAGACAAAACAGCATCACTAGCGAGCATTTCCACAATGTGCTCAAAGGTGTCTCCATGAAACCAGCTATGAATAAGGTCTACTAAGTCCTGCAGCTATCCATGTATAGGGTGATCTATCGATACAGAGGAGGATTTGCTGCTTTAGGAAATCATAATTATCAAGTTCTAGGGAGGAAGATTTTGACCTGTATGGCGGCCCCAGTTAAAAAGGGGGCAAAGATAGCTGCCCAGGCTCCCCTGATCCAGTGCATCAGCATAACCGTACATTCAAAACAGAATAGGAAACACTCAGGGTCATCTGACAGTGCCACCTTCACAAGCAGATCTCCAGGCAAGGACAAGAGCACCTGCAGGGGCCACATCCAGCTCTGCTGGAAGAGGAACATGTTGCGCCTGTTGGGGATCTATCTGTGCAAGACCTCACTCCTGGTAGAACTTCTGATGTGTGGGTCACAGACTTGCACAAGAGAGAAGAAGGTGTGTCCAGATTTCTGAAAAAGATCAGTTTTATTGTCATCTCAAAGTTATCCAAATGGGATAAATCTCACAGTGTTCTTTTTTGCATAAAATAGATAGCAATCACAAACAAAAAAATACAAAGTATAATTTTCACCAAGATAAACTATCATTAAAACTGAGAACACTCCATTTCCTTATAAGTTGCAGTATAAAACATGTAAAGGATATCACTACTGACACTGCTCTACCCTTACTTATGTAGTTCCCCTGTGTTATGAGAGCAGTCCAGCTTGTCATTGATATTAACCCCCAAGAACATGTAGCAGTGCACCACCTTCACATCGACTCCCTGAATAATGACTAGTTCAGTGAAAGCCAATAACCAGTTCCTTGTTTTTACTGATGTGGAGTAGCAGACCAAAAAACGTATTTGCACTAAAATATGTATATATAGTACAGTATAGGGTGGTCCAGATCTAATTATGCAGTTTTCATTACGCTATAACAACGTGCAACGCAGGATGCTGGAGGAATATGGACCACCTGCAGTGCATAGGAACACGATCTCCCAAATCAATGAAATGTTTGACTGGACTGGTAGCGCCAATCACCCGAAATTGTATTGTTTTCCTGCATTGCATTAAGAGTTGCATAATTAGATCTTGACCACCCTGTCTATATATTTCTTGTATGAAAGAAGGCAGAATCAACATAAAGGTATGGGGCACCCAAAGGCAAACCCTGTATAACTGAAAGAAAATATAATGCATTGTACAAAAATGTAGGAAAAAAAATGTCTCTCCAGACTCGAGTCTAAATGTTGACTCCCCAAGATTGTGGATCTTCCTGCTTTAGGTACTTCTGGCAAAAATATGTGGGCAGGTGGACGGACCCTGGAAGTGATATCATTGATGTTAAGTCAGTCTTCAGAGGGAGGAAAAGAAAAGGTGTTAGTACACAGCGCCAACCTGTGGAGCAGTGGGGAATAACCATCTCCAGAGCATTTTAAACTGTCCCCCATATATCCTCCTCACTTCTGTCTCATCCTCCTTTTTAATACACCCCATTAGTGCAGAATCATCACAGAATTTCTACAAGTGACATGACCTGGTGTTATATTGCTAGTCCAGGGTGACAGGAGAGTTCAACATGGTTTAAAGTCCTTAGAATTTAGCAACATTAAATGTTCAAACAGTGTCAAAGTATACATCACTAAAAGTACCACGCTCAAAACCCCATTGTGGTTAAACTGTATGCTCCAGCTTCATTCAAGTGTTAGCTAAAACCTTTCATTAGTGTTAATACTTGATAAAAGCAAACTTTCATGGACACCACAAGACTGAATTCCATAGCATTGAGGACCATTACCAACAAACATGGAAACATTTCACTACACAGTTCTACATATTACACTTCTCTGTGTGCGGCAGAAACTTACAGTTGTGCACACTCATGACACAAACACCTACTAAAGCCTGTGGTATTGTTAAAGAGACACTGCACTATTTAGAAAAGTTAAAAAGAAGCCCATTACCTGAAAAAGAAGTTGTTGGTAAAATAGTTACAACTCATACTCCAATGCCGTTTATTCACAAAGACCTTGAATATTAGGCATTGATACTGAGTCTGAAATGGAGTTGTGGACAATGGAGTAAGATTAAAATCTTAGAAAGAAGTCATATCTTTATACCATACATAAGTGTTGAGAAAGGCGTGTTCAATGACAGATGTATTGTTTTTCTCACTCCCAATGAAAATGAGGAGTAATGTCTGTGCGTTAAGCTTTCTGGAACATAAATTTACTTTTTTGTGACTACTTGAACAAGGCTGTAATTTATCAGAGGATAAAGTATTTTTAAGTTTGACAGAGAATCAATCAAAATGGCCCATGTTCTTGGTGCAAGCTGTGCAATATGGGGGTTCCGGGGAGTCATTGCCCCCCACCAATTAACCCATTGGATTATCTGAAAGCAATAACAATTCTAAAAACCTGTCAAAGTATTGTGGTATGATATTCAGTGCCCATTATTGTATTTGTGAGAAAATATTGTAGCAGCCGGCACACAGCTCATCGCAGTTTGTCATTATCCAACCCGCTATATCCTAACACAGGTTCATGGGGGTCTGCTGGAGCCAATCCCAGCCAGCAACAAATCCTTAGGCAGGGCACCAGCCCACCGGAGGGCACACACACACAAAACAATTTTAGGATCAGCAATGCACCTAACCTGCATGTCTTCGGAGGAAACCCACACAGACACAGGGAGAACATTCAAACTCCACACAGGGAGGACCCGGGAAGTGAACCCAGGTCTCCTTACTGAGAGGCAGAAGAGCTACCACTGCGCCACCATGCCACCCTTATTGCAGTTTGAATAAGGCTAAATGCTTGAGTGGCTGCAGCCTGCAAGCAATGATAACATATCCATTGACAAGCCTTCTAGGTATTCAAAGAAGATTGAAACTTTCAGAAAAAAACTATATGTAGTACATTAGAGCATGCATTTAATTCATCGTAGTAATGCTGAAGAGTGTGATAGCGATTGCTGATACTGTGACATCAACATTGCAGAAAAATGACGTGAGGCTAACTGCATCTCATTTTTTTATTTTTTGTTTTAGAGATATTTCAGATAGCCCGAGATTGTAGTATTCAGTATTGTTAGCCCCTTACAGTTTACTATTCCTACATACACAAACCCGTTACTCGGGTAAACTGAATGTATGTCTCATTCCTTCCATCTAGGTGCTCAATACAATATGCTCAAATGTAAAATCAGAAAAAGGTAACTTTGATGCTTTATGTTTCCAGCTTTTCCCTTAAAATGGCTTGCTGCTTCCATCCATGATGTTTACTGACTAGAGCTCCAGTGGTTAGCCTTTGGCAGGATTGCATCACAACAGAATGGTTCATAGTATGCAATTACTTTAACTTGCATGATGAAATAGCAATTTTAAAAAGACCCACACATAGCAGTAAGTGTGTGTGACCCATGAAAAGTGGCTGTTCTGCTTGACATTGGTCAAAAGTACAAAGTAGTGTTTAAGCCCACATGACGACTGGCAGATAAACTGCTGGAGAGAACACCACCTTAAGGAAATGTCACAAAAAAAAGGAAAAGAACAACAGTATTGCTGCCTTGGGATGACTGCTCTTCAACCAGTTACACATTTTAAAAAACACAAAAAAATGCTTATATGTTAATCTGGGAATCTTATCCTTACTTCGATTTGAGAATTAGATTCTACATTTTCCCTCTTTGATAGGCACCACATCTCAAGTATGAATCTAGAAGACTGTGTCTTTCTTCTAGAGATCCACTTTAATAACTGGCTATACTATATTAATTTAGTCTTTAAAGACACCATCTCCTTACTATACCGTTCCCTTACAGATATTACTACTTCTCTTGGCAGCCACCTAAAAGACCAAATTTCAACATCTGGCATGTATTTAAAAGATTTGTGTTCAAACTTTGGCAGCCACCTAAACGAATATGCTTTTCGCACTGGCCTGCACCTGAAAGACTGCATCTCTCTTCTTACTAGTAGACACTCCTCTCTTCAAGGGATCAACCTAAAAGTACAAAGTGATGTGGCTCCATTTTTCAGATTATGTATATCCACTATTATGTTATCTACTTAAGATATGCACAGCCTAACTAATTACTTTGCTGATATGCACCTTCTTATAATTGTATAACACAGGATCACTAACTAGAAAGCTTTATTTAACATAGTATTTCATACACACATACTTCATGTTTATATTTACCCATATTTCATCATCTCTTCACACAAAGCAAAATAAGTATATCTGAAATGAAGCACCTCTGGTGACGTGTCAGTGTGAAATTAGAACATGGTCACATTATAACTGAAGACACTAAGAAATTCTTCAGCATTACTTCTGAAAGTGGCTGGAATGTTGGGACAAATGCAAGTCATCTGGAGAAGATTATTCTGAAGGAAAAAAGCACAAAATGAAGATGTATGTACATTATTCTTAAAAGTAAATGCTAAGGCTTACAACGTTATGATCACTCCTCGTAAGCTGCTAAGTATGAAAAGCTTTTTATAGTCAAAAAGTGAATTCCTGACGAAAGGTGCAATTTTAACAGATTTAACATGCAAATGCCAGAAGGAAAAGCATCCATTGCCTTTTTAGGAATTCAGCAAAATATGTTAAGAGACATTTGCCTTATACCGTATATGAAAATTAAATTGCATGAATATTTGTTAAATGTACATAAAAGGACTGCATGTGCTGCTCTTATTATGGCAAGATGATGGAGCCATTTGTTATACAAAATAAAATGACATAATCATGAAGTTTCAGAATTTTAAATGCAAATGTATCAGATAATGTGAGGCTGCATGTGGCAAAGAAGATACTCCTGTGGAGCTTGATGAGGATAGGTAACCTTGAGCTCATCTTGATAGGTCCAAGAAAAGATAACTGTCCAGGGTTATTTCCCAAGCCTCATTTTCCTACATCTTGATGTCAGCAAGACTTCAGTGCACCTGAAAGGCTTGAGAAATTCATTTTTATATTTGATCCTTTCTGCTATAAGCTCTTGTGCTGCTGGATATCACAGTTCTCTTGTTTTGGCACAGACGATTGCTGAAATTGTGAGAACTTGTAAAACATGGGCATGAAAGGCTACGAAGCGCTGCGTTTCCCTATCATCTTACTCTGTCAGCTTACATTAAGGATTTAGAAGAAACCTGTATTTCATTTCACAGAATATTTCTTTTCTATTTGTAAACAATACACATAGGATTGCATAAGTCTTGAATCTAAAAAAGAACTACGCCAGTGATTTGTTAAAGAAGCAAGATACTTCATGTACATAATTTGATGTGACATGTCCCCTTGGGCACAAATGTATTGTAAAAGATTTTCTCTTTAGGATGGGCCTCAGTGACGATTGGTACTTTTACATGAGCAGACCTATCCATCAATATATAGAATGTAAAGTGATTTCTGAAAACAGTATATGGCACACACTCCTGTATTTCATTCAGCTTCTGCTTTAGATTTCCAGAAGCGTTTCAATGCTCGAATGTGACATTTTTCTGCACACTTCTACATACAACCTGATGTAATCAATGAATGAAGAAGAGCAAACCTGCACTGGAAGGGCTCTTGAGTGTAAGCAGACCCTGTAAACGTGTTCTAAGGTTTTTAATCATATTCATGTAATTATTTTCAATCTGCATCTCTATATTCTGAACCCTCATAATCCAGTTGTAAGTTAGTGGGTAGCCATAGCCTATTCTCGAAAACATAAGGTGTAAGGCAGGACACTGTACAGTTTATTACTGGCCATACTTAAGGAAATACCCAAAATCTGTCAAAAATGGTCAACGTAGAGTCAATGATTAACTGAAAGTAGCAGACTGTGGTGATGTCTGTTAAGGGTCCGTAGCAGTGTACAGGTTTTTAGTGAAAACAGCGCACTCAGGCTCCAGCACGGATGACAGCACGGATGAGTGGCACTTGAGAATTGATGGAGGAACTGGCGAAGCCCACTTCAGGCGATTTCCTGATTAGCACTGTGGGGCACATAATTAGGCACCTGCCACCACTAAGGTATAAAAGAGTCTGAGTAGGACAAAGTGGGATATAAAGACAAGGACAAAAGAGACCGGAGATAAAAAAGAGAAAAAAATGTGGCAGAATCGTGGCAGCCACACTGCTTCCACGGTAGGTGATTGGGAAGTGGCCCTGAGAGCAGTAAGCAGACAGCACCCATGGGGAAGAGTCACTACCAACCACGATGGCAGTGGGAGAAAGGAGCAGGGCACAAACTATATTTTGAGGGATGATTGCACTTTCTGGTGGACATCGCCTCTTTCTGAGGAGACCTTAAAGGGTGTGTAGAGGAGACATCAATTTTTGTTGCACCAAGGATCATGAGTGCTTTTAAAATATAAATACCCTGACAATTTTTTAACTTATTTATTGGATTACTTTGTTGGTTTTAATCTCCACATGGACGTTTTTATAAGAGATTATTTATTTATTTGTCTAAGAAGAAATATGTCAGAAAGGGCATCTGGTGTAAAATTTTGCCACATCAGTTTGTGGACATCAATACAGATTTCCATACCAGATTGGTCAAGGACTGGATTAACAATGGCAATTGCCAGTACTTTTAGCCAAAACAGTGCTGGAGGAAATTGGGCTATTGTTGGACAAAGGAGAAGAAGAAGACGGGGGAGACGTGTCCAGAGGCAGGAGGAGAAGAGGAAGGGTATGAGAGTGGAAGTGGGGAAAGCATCTTTAAATGTAGGCAGTTTGGTGTGGATGGGAGAAACATAATGTCAGGAGTGTTTTGGAGGTGAAAAGAGTGTCAGACAGAGTAATGATTATGAAGCTGGAAACTGAAGGTGTGATGATGAATGTTATTAGTGCATAAGCCCCACAAGTTGGGCATGTGATGGATGAGAAAGAATATTTCTGGAGGAAGTTGGATGAAATGGCGGAGAGTGCACCCAAAGGAGACAGAGTGGTAATTGGAGTTGATTTCAATGGACATAATGGTGAAGGGAGCAGAGGGCATGAGGAGGTGATAGGTAGGTTTGGTGTCACGTAGAGGAATGAAAAAGATCAGATGATAGCAGATTTTGTGAAAGGATGTGCACGGCTGTGGTGAATGCATATTTTAAGAAAAGGGAAGAATACATAGTGATATACAAGAATGGAGGAAGATACACACAAGTGCATTATATCTTATGTAGGAGGGTAAGTCTGAAGGTGATTTGAGTCTGCAAAGTGGTGGCAGTGGAAAGTGTAGTTAGGCAGCATAGGATGGTGGTCAGTAGGATAATGTTGGAGATCAAGAAGAGGAGGAGAGTGAGGGCAGAGCCAAGACTCAAATGGAGAAAGTTGAAAAAGGAAAGGAAGGAGGTAAGGCATGCACTAGGTGGCAGTGAAGAGTTACCAGACAGCTGGGCAACTACAGCAGGTGGTAAGGGAGGCAGCTAGAAGAGTGCTTGCTGTGACATCTGGACATAGGAAGGAAAAAAAGCAAACCTGGTGGTGGAGAGATGGAAGTGGAGTTTTTAACCAGATTGTTTAATGCAATCTAGGAAAGTGAGAGGATGCCTGAGGAGTGGAGAAAAAGTGTACTGGTACAGATTTTTTAGAATAAGGGTAATGTGCAGAACTGTAATAACTGCAGAGGGATAAATTTGATCAGCCACAGTATGAATAGATAGAGCAAAAAGGGAGGTGGGATTGCTTCTGTTTAGTTGGACGATGAGCTCTATCTTAGTGAGGACATGTGGCTTTGTCTGGAAAGCATTAGGGAAAGAGGCCTTATTTTAGGAGTATGTTACAGACCGCCCAATATAGACAATAATTTCAACACACATCTTTGTAATAATATTAAAAAGCCAAGTACACAGGGGGATATTATAGCCATGGTGGAATCTAACTATCCAAATATTATCTGGGATAACCTTGCCAATGACAGAGCACAACAGCAGGAGTTTTTAGAAGTAATCAGTGACTGTTTCTTTTAACACAGTATGCTAAAGCACCAATGTGGGGTGAAGCTTGTCTGGATTTAGTATTTTGTAATAATCAGGATAGAATTGAGGATGTAGAAGTGATTGAAGCAATACGGTCAAGTGACCATAATATAATACAATTCCAAGTGTTTTGTAAGAGTGTAGATGCAAAGACTAAAATTGTTAATTTTAACTTTTGTGGGGCAGATTTTAACCAGATGCAGCAAGTTTATGGAAGATAGACTGGGATAAGCTTTTAAGTGTGGAGACAGTTGAGCAGTGGAATAGGTTTAAATTTTTTTACACGTAATGCAGGACAGATACAAACCTAAAATTGGAATTAAAATTAAATAAAAAAAAAAAACAAACTCCACAATGGGTTAATACAGAGTGTGGTCCATTTCCGGCCATTTATCCCGGCCAATAACCCCAGGCTGCCAGATGGAGCCCTCCCTGCAGCATGGAGGTGCCCCGAAGTCCAGCAGGGAATCCTGAACAATGGAGTTTTTATTCACAGCCCTGCTGGATACCATAGGCGGCCGCTAGAGGACACTGCAGGGAGGAGAAAAGAATATTTTCCCTATGACCTGGAAGTACATCCGAGTCACATCGACAAGAGGAATGACATGCTTCCGGGGTGAAGAAAAGGACTTTTTATCTGACCCGGAAGTGATAAGGAATCATGGACTGGGGATTGGAAACACTTCCGGGTCAGTTAATATAAAAGGACTCTGGGAACTCCCAGATGACGAGCTGAGCTGGTTGGAAGGCTGGCAACACGTCTGGGAGTGGAGGATTGGTTATTGTTGATTATTAATTGTGTATTATTGAGAGTTTATGAGTATTGTGGAGAGAAGGGTGCTTTGTGCATGGTGCATTATTAATAAAGTCAACATTTGGACTTTTACCTGGTGTCTGACGTCTTGGTCAAGGGTTCAAGGGAGCGATAGCGCCCCCTATCTGTCAAGAGTTAAAAAAGAATTAAAAAAAAAGTATAAGACTAATAACTCCAAAGTGAATCATAGGGCAAATGAGAACATGTTGGCAACCATTAAGAAGGATATTAGGGTGAAATATGACACTAAGAAATTCTTTCAGTATTTCAGTAATAAAAAAAAACAGTTAAGGATATGATCAAAGTGGAGCATATGATATTATTTATCTTGACTTTCAGAGACATGAGAGATTGGGCATCAAACTAATAGAAGTTGGAGTTCAGTATGATGTTTGGAGATGGGTGCAGAATTGGCTTAGACACAGGAAGCAGAGGGTGGTGGTGCGAGGAACCTTATCAGATTTGGCTCATGTTAAGAGTGGTGTAGCACAGGGGTCAGTGCTAGAGATGTGGCTTTTTTAATATGCATAAATGATTTGGAAAGGAATGTAAATAACAAGTTGGTGTTTGCAGATGACACCAAGATCGGTGGATTGGCAGATAATTTGGAATCTTTTAACTCATTACAGAAGGACAGGCTTGGGCAGATTTGTGGCAGATGAAATTTAATGTCAGTAGATGTAAGTTATTACACATTGTAAGTAAAAATGTTAGGTTTGAATACACAGTGGGAGGTCTGAAAATCGAGAGAACACCTTATGAGAAGGATTTAGGAGCTGTCGTGGACTCTACGCTATCAACTTCCCGACAGCGTTCAGAAGCCATTAAGAAGGCAAACAGAATGTTAGGTTATATAGCGTGATGTGTGGAGTAGAAGTGCAAGAGGCTTATACTCAAGCTTTATAATGCACTGATGAGGCCTCATCTGGAGTACTGTGTGCAGTTCTGGTCTCCAGAATACAAAAAGGATATAGCAGCATTAGGAGAGATCCAGAGAAGAGCGACTAAGGTGATTCCAGGGCTGGAGGAGATGAATTATGAAGAAGGATTAAAAGCTGAACTGAGCCTTTTCAGTTTAAGCAAAAGAAAAGAAAATTAAGAGGTGACATGATTGAATTGTTTACAATTATGAAGGGAACTAGTACCGTGGATCAAGACTGTTATTTTAAAATGAGTTCATCAGGAACACAGTTGGAAACTTGTTAAGGGTAAATTTCGCACAAACATTAGGAAGTTTGTTCTTTACACAGAGAACCATAGACACTTGGAATAAGTTACCAAGTAGTATAATAGACAGTAAGACTTTAGTAATTTTGAAAACTAGACATGTTGTTTTAGAAGAATTAAATGGATGGGACTGGCAAGCTTTGTTGGGCTGAATGGCCTGTTCTCATCTAGGTTCTTCTAATGTTCTGATGAAGTTATAGGAAAGAGTAGTGGAAGCTAGGTTAAGAATGGAGGTGATGATTAGTGAGGAGAAGTATGGTTTCTTCCCAGGAAAGACCACTACAGTACAGATACAATGTTTGCTCTGAGGGTGTTGATGGAGAAGTATTCAGAAGGCCAACATGAGTTGAATTGTGTCATTGTGGACCTAGGGAAAGCATATAATAGAGTGTTTAGAGAGGAGTTGTGGTATTGTATGAGGAAGTCGGGACGGCAGAGAAGTATGTAAGAGTGGTACAAGATTTGTATGAGGGAAGTGAGACAGGTAGGAGTGATGGATGCATTTAAGGTTGTGGTGGGATTATATCAGAGACTGGCTCTGAGCCCTTTCTTATTTGCAGTAGGTTGAGAATACCCTGGAGATATAGAGATATGCTCTAGAGAGAAGAGGAATGAAGGTCAGTAAGACCAAGACAAAATATATGTGTGTGAATGAGAGGGAGGTCAGAGGATCAGTGGAGATGCAGGGAGTAGAGTTGGTGAAAGGTGGAGGTGGATGACTTTAAATACAGAGTAGTGGGGAGTGTGGAAGAGAGGTGAAGAAGTTAGTGCAGGCTGGATGGAGTGTGTGGCGAAGAGTGTCCGGAGTGAATTGTGACAGATGAGTACCAACAAGAGTGAAAAGGAAGATCTACAAGACCAGCTAAGTTATATGGGTCGGAGACGGTGGCACTGGCAAAAAAACAGGAGACAGAGCTAGAGGTGGCAGAGTTAAAGATGTTAAGATTGGGTCTGACAAGGATGGACAGGATTAGGAACAAGTACATTAGTGGGCCAGCTCAGGTTGGACGGTTTGGAGACAAAGTCAGAGAGGTGAGATTGCGTTGGTTTGGACATGTGCAGAGGAGAGATGCTGTGTATATTGGGAGAAGGATGCTAGGGATGGAGCTGGCAGGCGAGAGGAAATGAGGAAGACCTTGCCAAGAAATGGAGCGTTCAAAAAGCACAGCTGCAAAAACACTTCCAATGTTTGCTACTAGAGGGGAAAATCACCATCAAAAAACCCAGACTAGAATTCCAAAGGGCGGAGACAAATCTTGATAAAAATAAAAGGTTTATTTTCAAAAAGGCCTGTGCAGACACAAAGCTCTGAAGAGCACAAAGAGTTACCTGAAAGGCAAGAGTAAACACAGAAAACACAGTCCCAATACAGTATCCAAATAGTCGTAATCAAGATAGAGCAGAGGTTCAAAGAAATCAGTTACACAGTCCCAATACACAAATCCAAAGACGTGATCGAGAAACACAGAACAGGTTCGATATTCAGGAAATCAAAAATCACAAGAACTCTCAATGAACTGCCAGGAAATATGGGAAGTTCTCTCTTAAATAGGATGGAGGGCCATTCCTGGTGATGATTGGCAGGAGGCTCTGCCTCTTGGGGAGCCACCCACACAACACAATGGACAGAACAAAGCCCATTCCCCTTTACCATATAGAAAAACAAATAAAATAAACATTAATATGAATAAATGGTATAAAACTAAACAACAAAAAACAAGAGACACAACTTTGAACATCAGCCAGGGGGAAAATGCTGGTTGAACTATGACAGGCCTAAGGAAGTTTATGGATTGGTGAGAGAGGACATGCAGGTTGTGGGTGTGACAGAGCAAGATGCAGAGAACAGGATGATATGGAAAAAGATGATCTGCCGTGGCGACCCCTATTGGGAGCAGCCAAAACAAGAAGATTAGTTTACTTCTAATAAAAAGCAGCAGAGTCTGGCTACAGACCTCCAGCGGCATAACTTTCACAACTTGTGATGTCATTCAGGAGCCTGTGGCTGGAGGTCAGAAGCAGAGAATCTCGTGACAGGGTGATGTTCGCATGTAAATCAACTATGTAATAAATTGCAAATGTCTTTGTATGTGTCTGGTCCATAAGAGCAGTTTTATTGGTCTGTTTTGCTTTGGTGATGCAATCGAAATAGGAAGTTCCAGTGTGAGACGCACGAGAAGGAGTAAAGGCATAGGAGGCATGCTGAGAATTGCCTTCAGAGACAGGAAGTATAAAGGTTGTTCGCCTCAAAATGAATCTTGAGAAGCAGGGATTCTAGGAATGTGTCAGTCAAGAGTGGTTCAAACACATGAGAATACCAAGAAAAGACGATGAAGGTACACGTTGGGCAAGAGATATCAAATATCTTTACATTTATTCCATGAATATCTCATGTGGCTTGTAAATAAACAAATGTGGTTACATGTCCCTAAAAAAGCCCAATGTTTTAAATTAACAAGAATACAACAGTGTACAATTAAAAAGATAACTTATTATTTCTGCATTTGTATCATAACAGAAATCTCCTTAAAACTAATTATGTTGTATGTGTATTTAATCAGCTAATGTCTAAAAAATACAATGTCACAATTTAATACACATACTATAAAATTTCTTTTACACGATGCTACAGTTTAAAGCTTGCATTGTTAAGTTTGGCAGCTTAATATTTTCATAACCCATGCTTAAGAAATGATCAACAAACACTGCTACAATACTTAAAAAAATGGTAGGATCTATAAAGTCTGACTGCATATCTACAGTGATAGACCTTTTTGTGGCTGCTCCAGCCAGCAGGATCCTAACATGGTCTCATAAAATAATCACAGTATAATTATCATGAGCATTTTTAGATATTAAATTATGACATTGTCTAACTGAAATATTATAGTAGCAGCCAGCTTATTGCCCTGAAGATGGTCAGGACTGGACGCCTGATTGAGACTAACCTGTTGCACTAGTACATGGAGAACTGCATAAGACAAGTCTTGGGATAGTTTTTGCTGCTTTCTACAAGACTGGAAAGATTAACAAAAATGCAGACAGAGACAGCATGGGAAGGATGAGCAGAGATCCTAGCCATGCTACACAATTGGGGACAGGGCAAGAGTAGCTGTATCTAGTGCCAAATGTGCATTTGTTATTTTATGAGGTGTCTTTCATGGCTAGTAATATTTGAAAAGTGCGATTTGAGACATTAGGCTTCCCAAGGTATGGACAGACAATTTGTCGTCCTTAAATAAACAAGCCTGTTGTGTGAGATTGTTTATTGGTTCTGCTTTTTGATATTCCTGCTTGTTGCTTTGTACTGACTCAGTCAAAAAAAGAATGCAAACTTAGCCCGAAATATTGTATAACGAACACAACCAATATCACACTGTATCCTGCCCTCACTGATACGTGCCAACAAGAAAAACAACTATTTACAGAATTAAAGTAGAAAATCCAGAGTACCTGTATATAAATTAAAGCAAATGGCTGCACACTAAACATAGATATACATTTATAGACATATATATTCAAAGGAAAAGAGCATTCAAATAAAGAGACTGTATGAGACAATAGGCAAAGTACAAAACAAATTGTATTCCCCACGAAAACCCCCCACCCACATAAAACGAACAAATTATAAAGACAAAGTCCACTGACGCACGGAAAAAAAAGACAGTCCAGTTCTTGAATGGTTATTGGAAAAAATAAAAGTGATAATGTTAAAAACTCAGCATAAACCTGTCCTAAACTGAAGCGGTGGCAATGGTTTGAAAGATGCAAGGCAGACAGCACAATCCCTAGGAGAAGAAACCTGAATAATGTCACCGGAGCATGTTGTGAAGTTGCACCTAGCCACGGTAGCACTGTCCAAAATGACAATTCATGTGGCCACCTTAGTGACTGCATGAGATGAAAAATGAAGGAATGCTGAGGTGAGGAAAGGTAAAATCCTGAGCTCATGACTGAAGTTTGGATATTGTCGTGGCTGGTACCATGCATAAGAGAAGGTTTATGGATGTGGTGAGAGAGGACATGCAGGTGATGGGTGTAACAGAACAAGATGCAGAGGACAGAAAGATATGGAAGAAGATGATCCGCTGTGGCAACCCCTAACAGGAGCATCCAAAAGAAGAAGAAGAAGATAGAAGATGGTGGCACAAATTTCTGTAAAAAAAAATTTCTTGCAAATTAGAGAAAGGAATCTTTGATAGTCAAGTTTTGCCCTTTTTAACAGTCTCAAAAGTTTTCTTTTGTATATTGGGTTCTGTTGCAGGGCCTATTAGTCTCCCCGGTTCAGACCAGTGCCTGCTTTCAAAACTGATCTCAAATCCCGTATACAGGATGATTTCATTTCCCAGCTAAAGAAAAATAACTAAGTAAGTTCAATACTCACAACAGTCAAAGAATGCTATCATCAATTGCATTGTCATTAAAACCTTTCTGTTTTTTGACTTGTATAGTTTGGAAGATAACAAAGTGTGCCACTCTTTAATTTCTGACATACAATTGTCAATCAAGATATGGTCACTAGAAAGTTCAAACTGAATGGCATTCCTTAAAGGTTAATTTTTAAAGACTAAACTGAATCAAGAATTCCAAGTGTTGACAGTGGATCATTGCTTCCGTGGCCATTTTTGTTTTTTTTTTTTTCTAAAAATTAATCAGGCACAGTACCTCAAGGATTACTTGCAGACTCTGCGTGACAGATTCTTTAGCCTACTTTGTAAACGTCCAACTTTTATTAGAGAGCCTCTTCAAAGTTTTAATTGTACCCTCAAGGATGTTGTTCTTATTCTAGGATCTTGTGTTTTGGCAGAGTTGATGTCCTAGTATAATACAGAATTTTACAAATAGCAAAACAAAATTGTGCAACATATTGATGATGCAGCATATAGAAGAATGAGATGTATGTTGCAACACAAACACACTGAAGGCATTTTTGAAGCATTTCAAGAATAATCTGCCTTGGAAACTCATTGGGCTCCCTGATGTTACCCTCCGAGTGTCAAATGCATAACCACCCATTAGATTTACAGTATGTGCAGATCATTTGTGTAGATTTTTGAAAGCACATAAAAAGATTTTTTGAAAATACTAAATGGATTTGCCAATTTTAGTCAAATTGTAAAGATTAGCTTTAGCACCAATAATTGGTCATCAATACACTGAAATATTTGACTACCTTTTCTTTATGTAACTTATTATTATTAAGATGTAAAAAGTTGCAGAATCAAGCACTTATCTCTCAGTTTGTCTAGTTTTTGCTGGTGTTGATAAACACCCTTCAGTAAATGCATTATATTTTGAGAACATGTTTAGCAGTTCTTAAAAGGTTTCTTCACAAACACCAGATGTCCTGAAACCTGCATACCCCATATGTCACTTGACGTGCCAAAACGAATACGCGATCATTAGCTTGTAAATGGTTTTTTGTACTCATTTGTCTGATCTTTTTATGATTTGATGCAATTATCTGTGCTGTTACGTGAATTTTGGACTGTTTGCTTTTTTCAATGTCTATCTTAAAATTAACCTTTCTACCTCATAGGTCAACCTTAATGCAATTTTCCTTCTTCTTTTTGCAAAGGAAAACAGAAACAGAGTAGTTAATAATTATCAGGTGAATAAATGAATTGCAGGGGGGTACAGTGGTGCAGTGGTAGTGCTGCTGCCTCACAGTTAGGAGACCCGGGTTCGCATGGGTTTCCTCTGGGTGCTCCAGTTTCCTCCCACAGTCAAAAGACATGCGGGTCAGGTGCATTGGTGATCCTAAATTGTCCCTAGTGTGTGCTTGTTGTGTGTGTGTGTGCCCTGCGGTGGGCTGGCGCCCTGCCCATGGTTTGTTTCCTGCCTTTCACCCTGTGCTGGCTAGGATTGGTTCCAGCAGACCCCCGTGACCCTGTAGTTAGGATATAGCGGGTTGGATAATGGATAAATGAATTGCCTTCTGCTCATTGCAAATGGCCAGCAAATTGTGCAGTTGCACTACAATGGACATGAGCAGCTTTTACTGGCCTGTATAAGAAATCACTTTAAGCTTGGCTGGCAAAGACTGCCCTTAATAGGGGCAATCTGCTAATTTAAAATAGATATGGTACAGAACATATTCTCGTGAGGGTTAAGTGTGATGTCATATCATTATTACATGGAACAAATCTCCTGTTTCATATTTTTCAGGTTCACTTTGCTTGTCTTGTGAGTGAGTACTCATCCTCACTTTTGCAGAATTCATCATTTGATAATATAATACTGATGACTGGTTCATGAGAAATCGTGCCAATCTTTTCCTCAGAGAATTTCTAAATTTCTAAAATGCAACCTACTAGCTATCTATTAAACCCAAACACAACAAAACTATTGAAAAGATTAATTGGTATACTGGAAGAACCACTTCTGAACATTATCAGTAGATCATTGTTGATTATCACAGTCAACACTAAAAGCGTCAGTTGAAAGAAAAAAATCAGTTCTAGACTCAAATATACTTAATAATTATAGACCTAGCCCAAGATTACTAGTTCTTTCTAAAGTAAGCTTCATTCCCTGTTTTATTACAGTTTACTTCAGTCTTTATTTTTCACTGATCACACTACAGAAACAGCACTAACGGAGCTGTCAATGACATTTTAATGTCTACTGGTGAAGAAAATGCAATGGTTATTATACTGTATTGTTAAATTTAAGCACATCCTTTGACATCATTGACCACTCTAGTCTGTTACATCGCCTGGTGAATTAAATTGACCTCTGAGGCACTGTCCAAGCGATGTTTAATTTATATATATACTAGCAAAATACCCGCGCTTCGCAGCGGTGAAGTACTGCATTAAAATTTTTATTAAGAAGAAAATGTAACCTTTTTAAACTGAGGGAAAATATGCCAATAATTATTTGTTAAGGATCTCTTTGTATACCACGTTGTCAGTTCGGCCCTCCGGTTGTAACATGACCAAGCTGTGCGCTGAGCTTACTCTTGAGCATGCAACTTACAGTTGGCCATGTGAACAGTAATCTTGTCTCAGATCTCACAGCTTGGATTGCTGCTGTCATAATCAGTTTGAGGTTCATGGTTTGTTTCAATTACGACAGTATTTGCAGGACTTGTGTTGAAGTGACATTCGGCATCTGTCAAGCGTTGTAAGCTTACAACCGGTTTCATCGATAACTTCACATCCAGCTTTTGAGAGTTTAAACATTCATAAACATCAAAGTGTCCACTACTGAAATCGTCACCTGTGAATGTAAGATGTTTAAGAGGCATTGGCGGTTGTCGAAAGG
>JANRMT010062792.1:111744383-111757198 GCA_026402145.1 Polypterus bichir lapradei | reverse complement strand
AAGATGGGGTCAGCCTTCTACCTACACGGGAAGTTTGAAAATTGGTGACGTTGGAAAGTTCAATATGGCGGCCGACAGTGGCGTTATACCATCAAAATAAGTACATACATCGGTTTCAGTTAGCGCAGGGAAGCCGCCTACCAAATTTCGTGAAGATGGGGCCATAAATAAGAAAGTTCAACATGGCGGATGTTGTCAACCGTTATCGACCGTTATGACCGTTACGTCTAGAATTTCGAAATGAAACCTGCTTAACTTTTGTAAGTAAGCTGTAAGGAATGAGCCTGCCAAATTTCAGCTTTCTACCTACATGGGAAGTTGGAGAATTAGTGATGAGTCAGTCAGTCAGTCAGTCAGTCAGTCAGTGAGGGCTTTGCCTTTTATTATTATAGATCAAATAAATTTCAGAAATGTGCTGGCAGTACTCTTTTATTAGGTTCTTAAGTTAGATATGTTGTCCCTCATTGTTCAGTGCGCAGCCTTTTACTGTTTTCATTTTTACATACTGTTACAAACACACAACAAAACAATTCAGCCACTTAAAAGACCAATTCCAACCCAAATGTAAGGAAAACATGTGAACTCCACATAGAAGAGACCCAATGTTGACCTCATACTAATACCCTGTAATTAAACATATCTGGATAATCCTATGGCTCATCTGACAGCAACTGTAAAAACTTTTCAACTTTTAAGAAACGTTTTAACTATGTCACTTTTAGTTCCCAATTATTAATAATTATGACACATGTAAAATGAAATCCTATTACCATATATTACCTTAGTAAACAAGTTTTTTAGTATAAATATAAAACTTTAATCTATGTACTAACTAACTATTCATCAAAAATGAATGGCATCATTCAGTACCTGAAGTGGAAAATACTTAGTGCCTGTACTCTCTGTATTTCCCAACTTCTTGGTGTCCCTCCTGATGCAGGATTGGGGGTCCACCTTGGTGTCTTCAACAATGATGAGATTCATATATTATAAAGGAGAGCCTGGGGGTGTTGTTTGAATTTTCAATCATGACGAGATACAACCCCAATTCCAAAAAAGTGGGGATGTTTATGTAAAATATAAATAAAACAATGCAAAGATTTGCAAATCTCATAAACCCATACTTTATACACAATAGAACATGGAAAACATATCAAATGTCTAAACTGAGAAAATATACCATTTTAAGAAAAGGAAAAAGTCATTTTGAATTTGATGGCAGCAACACATCTCAAAAAAGTTGGGACAGTGCCATGTTCATCATCCATTGTTCTTATTGCAACAGTCCATAAACGTCTGGGAACTGAGGAGATCTGTTGCTGGACTATTGGAAGAGGAATGTTGTCCCATTCTTGTCTGATATAGGAAGCTAGCTGCTCAACAGTCCTGGGTCTTCTTTGCCATATTTTTCATTTCATTATGCACCAAATGTTTTCAGCTGGTGAAAGGTCTGGATTGCAGGCTGGCCACTTCAGCACTTGGACTCTTCTACTATGAACCCTTGCTGTTGTAATAAATGAACTATGCTGTTTAGCAGTGTCTTGCTGAAATATGCAGGGCCTTCCCTGAAAAAGATGTCATCTGGGTGGGTGTATATGTTGCTCTAAAAGCTGCATATACCATTAATGGTGTCTTTCAAGATGTTAAAGCCGCCAATTCCATAAGCACTAACGCACCCCATACCATCAGCGATGCAGACTTTTGAACTGAGCGCTGATAAGAAGCCGAATGGTCCCTCCACTCTTTAGTCCAGAGGACCTGGTGTCCATGTTTTCCAAAAAGAATTTCAAATTTCAATTTGTGTGGTCACAGAACAGTTTTCCACTTTGGCTCATTCTGTTTTAAACAAGCTTTGGCCCAGAGAAGACAGTTGCATTTCTATGGCTTCTCCTTTGCATGATAGAGCTTTAACCTTCATTTATGAATGGCATGGTGAACTGTGTTCATAGAAAATTTCTGGAAGTGTTCCTGAGGCCATGCAGTGATTTCCATGACAGAATCATGCCTGTTTTTTTTATTTTTTTTGCAGCGCTGTCTGAGGGCCCGAAGATCATAGGCATCCAATATTGATTTTCAGCCTTGTCCCTTTCGCATAGAGATTTCTCTAGATTCTCAGAATCTTTTGATATTATGTATTGCAGATGATGAGATATTCAAAAACTTTGCAATTTTATGTTGAGAAACATTATTCTGAGATTGTTGCACAATTTGTAGGAGCAGTTTTTGGTGAACCTCTGTCTCTTTTTACTTCTGAGAGACTCTGCCTCTCTAAGATGCTCTTTTTATGCCCAATCATGTTACTGACATGTTATCAGTTGGAAAATATTCCTCTGGCTGTTTCTTTTCAGTTCCACTTACTTTTCCAGCCTTTTGTTGCCAACTTTTTTGAGAAGTATTGCTTCTATTGAATTCAAAATGAGCTAATATTTGTCATGAAAAAGTTAAGTGCCTCAGTTTCAACATTTGGTATGTTTTCTATTGTCTATTGTGAATAAAATGTAGCTTTATGACATTTGCAAATCATTCCATTCTGTTTTATTTACATTTTACAGAGTGTCCCAACTTTTTTGGAATTGGGATTTGTACATATATAACATTGGAGAACTGTCATCCGCATTGGAGATTGTACAGTACATGCCATGAGAGATATACAAGGTGTGTCTATTAAATAAAGAGACTAATTAAATAACACATTTATTTATATGTATTACAAATTTAATGCTTGTCCCCTTCAATATACTCCCCATTTGCACTAATACATTGCTGCACTCTTGTTTTCCACTGGTCGAAGTAATGGAGCAAATCAATTTCTGTCAGCTGTTTTAACACATCCGCCGTTTTCTTCTTTACAGCATCAACTGACTCAAAACGTGTTCCTTTAACCACTGATTTAACCTTTGGGAAAAGATAAAAGTCGCACGGTGCTAAATCGGGCGAATATGGAGGATGTTCAAGTGTAGTAATATGCTTGTCGGTCAAAAATTGCTTTACAGAAAGTGCTGTGTGAGCAGGCGCATTGTCCTGGTGAAGAATGAAACCATTTTCCCACAGTTGCAGCAGTTTTTTTCTGACCTTTTCTCTCAGCTTTATCAAAACTTCCTTATAACAATGCTGGTTAACTGTTGTGCCTTCTGGAACCCATTCTTCCAAAATTACACCCTTGATATCGAAAAACACAATGAGCATGGCTTTGAATTTTGACTTGCTTTGACGAGCTATTTACTAAAAATTTTAAATTGACACATTGTTCAACTTTTAAACAGCATTTTTTCGGTACACTACAGAAAACACAACCAAACTAAATGGCGACTCACAATCAACTGAACGTCATTGAGTTTTGCTGTTTGTCATGCAGGTTTAGATATGTTCAAGGTCACCACACATGCAGTTATAACCAGTTCTGACTGCTTTGTTTATTAGGTGGAATCACAGTCTTGTTATTTAATAGACATACCTCGTACAGTACATTGGAAAGCATGGGGGGAGGGTTCACATTGCCATCTTGTAGTTTAGATTGCAATTAGGACAGGGGAAGGGGAGGGGTCTATTACATTGTGTGGATTAAGGTAATTGCATGCGATAAAGCACTTTACTACAGCCCCATCCAGACACAGTTGTGCGTTAGCCCTAGTTATTTAAAGTAAAGCTCCACCCAAAAATGACATTTTTTAATTTGTTACTTAACCTATGTAGTTTTTATTAATGGCTGAGAAAAAATGTAATCTTAAATTTTCATGCAGAACAAAGATAGCAAAGTTTCTAAAGTGGTCTATGGTGACCAATGTTGGACGACAGCAAACAGTATCAAAAAGTCTGTAAAAAATCTCATGTTGCATAATCCACATGTCTAGTCATCCAATTGTATGCTGATAACATCCCAAACACATGTATTTTTACTTAAATATTGTTAAATAATCCACATCCAGAAAACACGTTCCTCAATGAAAATGGAATGATGTAAGGTTTGTCTTCAAAATACAGTGAACAACACCTTGCTTCTCTTCTATCAGAGAATAATGTCAAAGAGCAGCAGTATGGGTACTGACAAGAACAGTGTATTTTTAACCAAAACACATATTGTATGTGTATACAATAACCATAGGAAGATAAATTATTAGCAAATAGTTAAAGCAAGATATTCAAGTGTCATAGAGCATAGGATGGCTGAGTGACCTTCCAAGTTTCCAAAGTAAAAATTCTCTTTCTTTCTTTGTTTCTTTCAATATCTCCCATTTTCTCCATTTTTTTCCCTAAATTTAAACTCCATGGTATGCAGCACAAGATGTCTTTAAATGCCAAGTGTGGAAATTCGCTAAAGCTACACAGCTAATAAGTAAGGCAGACCTGCCTGTTTACACTGCACAGCAAAAAGGATTAACCTTTCTCCAGAAGGATCAGTCTTTTGTCTCCTTATGGGCTGGTAAGGAGAGAGAGTTAGCAGATATGATGGAGAGAAGGAAGGTTGATATATTGTGCATGCAAGAGAGTAAATGGAAGGGGAGTAAGGCCAGGTGGATTGGAGGTGGATTCAAATTGTTCTATCATAGTGTGGATGGGAGGAGAAATGGGGCAGGAGTTATTCTGAAGGAACAGTATGTCAAGAGTGTTTTGGAGGTGAAAAGAGTGTCAGGCAGAGTAATTATTATGAAGCTGGAAATTGGTGATAAATGTTTTTAGTTCATATGCACCATAAGTTGGGTGTGCAATGGGTGAGAAAGAAGATTTTTGGAGTGAGTTGGATGAAGTGATGAACAGTGTACCCAAGGGACAGAAAGTGGTGATTGGAGCGGATTTCAATGGGCATGCTGGTGAAGGGAACAGTGGAGACGAGGAGGTGATGGGTAGGTATGACGTCAAGGAGAGGAATGAAGAAGGTCAGAGGATAGTAGATTTTGCCAAAAGGATGGACATGGCTGTGGTGAATACGCATTTTAAGAAGAAGGAGGAACATAGGGTTATGTACAAGAGTGGAGGAAGATGCACACAGGTAGATTACATCCTATGCAGAAGAGTCGATCTGAAGGAGATTGAAGACTGCAAAGTGGCGGCAGGGGAAAGTGTAGTTAAGCAGCATAGGATGGTGGTCTGTAGGATGACATTGGAGATCAAGGAGAGGAAGATAGTGTGGGCAGGGCCAAGGTTCAAATGGTGGAAGTTGAAAAAGGAAGACTGCAAGGTTGAGTTTAGGGAGGAGGTAAGGCAGGCACTGGGTGGCAGGCAGGCAGCTGGGAAACTACAGCAGATGTAGTAAGGGTGACAGCAAGAATGGTGTTTGGCATGACATCTGGAAAGAGGAAGGAGGAAAAGGAAACCTGGTGGTGGAATGGGGAAATACAGAAAAGTATACAGAGGAAGAGGATGCCAAAGAAGTGGGATAGTCAGAGAGATGCAGAAAGTAGAAAAGAGTACAAGGAGATAAGGAGCAAGGTGAAGAGAGAGGTGGCGAAGGCTAAGGAAAAGGCGTATGATGAGCTGTATGAGAGGTTTGACACTAAGGAGGGAGAAAATGACCTGTACCGATTGGCTAGACAGAGGGACCGAGCTGGGAAAGATGTGCAGCAGGTTAGAGTGATAAAGGATAAAGATGGAAACGTACTCACAAGCGAGGAGAGTGTGTTGAGCAGATGAAAAGAGTACTTTGAGAGGCTGATGAATGAAGAGAACGAGAGAGAGAAGAGGTTGGATGATGTGGAGATAGTGAATCAGGAAGTGCAACGGATTAGCAAGGAGGAAGTAAGGACAGCTATGAAGAGGATGAAAAATGGAAAGGCCGTTGGTCCAGATGACATACCTATGGAAGCATGGAGGTGTTTAGGAGAGATGGCAGTGGAGATTTTAACCAGATTGTTTAATGGAATCTTGGAAAGTTAGAGGATGCCTGCGGAGTGGAGAAGAAGTGTACTGGTGCCGATATTTAAGAATAAGGGGGATGTGCAGGACTGCAGTAACTACAGGGGAATAAAATTGATGTGCCACAGCATGAAGTTATGGGAAAGAGTAGTGGAAGCTAGGTTAAGAAGTAAACAGTATGGTTTCATGCCAAGAAAGAGCACCACAGATGCAGTGTTTGCTCTGAGGATTGTTGAAGTCCAGAAGGACCTGGAGAAAGCATATGAAGGGGTGCCTCGAGAGGAGCTGTGGTATTGTATGAGGAAGTCGGGAGTGGCAGAGAAGTACGTAAGAGTTGTACAGGATATGTATGAGGGAAGTGTGACAGTGGTGAGGTTTGTGGTAGGAGTGACGGATGTATTCATTGTGGAAGTGGGATTACATCAGGGATCAGCTCTGAGCCCTTTCTTATTTGCAATGGTGATGGACAGGTTGACAGATGAGATTCGACAGGAGTCCACAAACTATAATGTTTGCTAATGACATTGTGATCTGTAACGATAGTAGGGAGCAGGTTGAGGTGACCCTGGAGAGGTGGAGACATGCTCTAGAGAGGAGAGGAATGAAGGTCAGTAGGAACAAGACAGAATACATGTGTGTAAATGAGAGGGAGGTCAGTAGAATGGGGAGGATGCAGGGAGTAGAGTTGGTGAAGGTGGATGAGTTTAAATACTTGGGATCAACAGTACAGACTAATGGGGATTGTGGAAGAGAGGTGAAAAACGGAGCGCAGGCAGGGTGGAATGAGTGGAGAAGAGTGTCAGGAGTGATTTGTGACAGACGGATATCGGCAAGAGTGAAAGGGAAGGTCTACAGGACAGTAGTGAGACCAGCTATGTTATATGGGTTGGAGTCGGTGGCACTGACCAGAAAGCAGGAAACAGAGCTGGAGGTAGTAGAGTTAAAGATGCTAAGATATGCATTGGGTGTGACAAGGATGGGTAGGATTAGAAATGAGTACATTTGAGGATCAGCTCAAGTTGGACGGTTGAGAGACAAAGTCAGAGAGGCGAGATTGTGTTGGTTTGGACATGTGCAGAGGAGAGATGCTGAGTACATTGGGAGAAGGATGGTAAGGATAGAGCTGCCAGGGAAGAGAAAAAGAAGAAGGCCTAAGAGAAGTTTTATGGATGTGGTGAGGGAGGACATGCAGGTGATGGGTGTAACAGAACAAGATGCAAAGGATAGAAATATATGGAAGAAGATGATCTGCTGTGGCGACCCCTAACGGGAGCAGCCAAAAGAAGAAGAAGTTCAAAGTTCTTGTCAAGCCAGTCTCCTGTCCTGTTCTACTCTAGTGGTAATTTTGCCCCAACAATTGTTTGTAAACTCAGCTGCCACTCAAAAAGTGGTTGATCTAACAAAGCAAAGACACCAGCACTCAAAGTGGCCCATCAGTTTTCTGTTTTTTGCAGTGTGACATTGACACTTATCCATACTAAGCTAATTTAAAGTTGCCAATCAATCTAGCTTGTGTGACTTTGTGAAAATGCCAACTTCGACACAGGCTAGCATTTAAAGACTGTCTCCTGTGTCACCAATGCCCATCTTAATGTATAAAACATTTAGTGTATTGCTTTCCTTAGTTTTTAAAGATTAAGGGATCATAATCTACATGCCTTTTTCATGGCATGAAAATTATTATGCTCAATATGTTACAAAATCAGAAATTTCACCATCTAAAAATAAAAATGTGCAATTTTGCTTACTATATATTTCCCTAAAGGAATTGGCCAATTGGTTTAAAACTTCACAGGAAAAGTGCCGTTAGACTTCACTTTCAAGCATTTCAAAGGAATGTGAAATGAACATTCAGCAGCGCTCAAACTTATAGAGTGTGTATGTTAGTATTACTAAAAATGATTAATGAATTTTAATTACTAGGGAGATCCCTGATGGGGTCCTTTTTATTTTGCATAGTGTACGAAAAACATGCAATAGTAAAAAAAAAAAAAAATAAAAAAATAACATGATAAAAATAAGAAAAAGATCTGGGCAATACAAAAATGCATTTACACACCCTTTATTTCAAGATAGGTATAGGACAGGGAACAAACAAATGGACATATACAAAATAATTAATTTAGTCATATAGCCAAATAATTCAAATACTTGATTAAAATGGTTGAATTTCTACGTAGTCAAGCCAATGTAGTACAACAGAAATGTTATTGGTAGCTGTGATGAGAAACTCACCACACTTTGGTCAAGACTTCTTCTGGAGGAGTTTTTGATGCATATTAAGAAAAACAGCAATTTGCATTCTATAAATTCAATAACCCTGTAAAAGTCTGAGGCATTTGCCCCACAGTAGATAAATTAATAAATCAAGATCTGAGCTAATGATAATTGTTAGCTCAACATAAGCTATGTCATTTTTAAGCATGTTATTGTTCTATTAAACAAAAAACAACAAAAAAAAACATTGTGCGTTAATATCCGAAGGTATAAGTGTCCCTGTTTTTTCAGATATAAAAGTGCATTTTCATCCAATGTTTGGAATGACCAAACTGCACCAGGGGTTTTTCCAAAGGCTCTGAAGGTCTTAAAAAAAACAACTTTTACCCAAGAAAACTCACTCTGCCCACTGGAACTGAGAATTACCATTAACATCAAATTAATTTTTCTGATTGTTTTGAAGTATTGCTCAATGCAATCATTAATACTAAAAATCACTATGTAATGATTGTATTTTAAATTAACTTTCAAAAATTGTCTTATAAGAAGCCACCTAGATTATAACTCCAGAATTTCCCTTTTTATCAGGATTTCCAAATAAAGGAGGCAGTACAAAAGAAAGTGCTATATTTTGCATTTTTCTTTCAGCAATTTCTATACACTGTAACTAACTTGGGAGGAGGCCATAATATACCTTTTACTATTCTGGTACACATCAGCCTCTGCCTAGTGGCTTTTACTTCTGATTGCTGACTTTAATAAGCTATGTTTTGCATTTCCTTAGCTAATTCATATACTGGTTTAATTCAACATTTGATATCTTTCAATAAAATATTTACAGATAAAATAAAAACCCTGAAAAACAAAACAACAAATTTTAGACCTGATTATTAGCATACTTTCTTCTATGTCGTACATAAATTAAAACATATTATGAATTTGAAGATTAAAAACAACAAACAAATTTATAATTAGCATTAAGGCTACTGGTTGATTTTATAGCTTTAGTTTTCAATTTTTATAATAATTATCACAAGAAAGTGTCTTCTGATAAAAATAAGTTAATGGTTATTTTTTCACAAGATAAACATTGTTGGTCCATAAATAAAACAAGAAAACAAGGAAATGTTTTATCTAGTATAATAAATAAAATGCAAAAAAGTCATACTTGGACTCATTACATAAAACCCTATTAAGGGCAATGATGAAGAACTAACATATTATTATAACAAAAACCTACGTATAAATATATTACAGCTACAAAAATAGATTATTAACAATATTTTTGATGACACGTTGAAAAAACATTTCAGAAAAATACACATAAAAAGGAATATTGAGCTGAATGACAGTTGTGGCACAAAGCAATATAACAGGCTTGGCTTAATGCATACCCAATAGTAAATGGTAAAAACTGCATTTGCAGCAGTTGGAAGCCCAAGTTAGTTGCATTTGTCATACGTGTTTACTGTAGCCCTGTGTTGTGTTTATTTTTACAAATGGTGAATACGAGGGACGTTCAAAAAGTTTTCACACTTATATTTTCGTTGGAAGTGGTAGAGGCGGGAGGAGTAGTAATTGGGTATTAAAAAGTTGGTACGACGCTGGGAAAACTGCATTGCAAAGGAAGGTGACTGTGTAGAAAAGTGATGTCATTTGTTTTTGAAATTCTTAGTAAATAGAGTTAAGAAAAAGTGTGGAATTTTTTTTTAACGTCCATCGTATGTTATTTGAGAAGATATGATCACTCTTTCATTCTAAATGGAATAAATAATTTCCTTCATGCAAAAAAAGGTTTTGTATTTTGTTTGTAACAACAACAGTCACTCAACTCGAGATACACTGTGTTAAAAATGTAATACCTATCAACATTTAGTGTTTGCTTTTTGTACAGTGAGGTTTCAAAAACATTTTATATGTGATGTGATGCAATGAAATTTTTTTGCTAAGTAAGAAAAATGATATTTTATGCATATGTGGGTGTCTGTGTGCTAAACACCATTTTAAAATAACTTTACATATGTTTTTTCAATTTGGCAACAATCAAATAATAAAGGAATAAAATGACTAATAGTTAATACCACTTAAACAAGCACATATTAAAACAAATATGCAGCTAAATATACTTTGTTAATTTCTGTCTTGTTTTCTTGACAATGGCATGCCACTGTACAGGCCAAAAATCAAAAAAAAAAAAGATTTTTTTTAAATTTACCATTAAAAAATCTGCAAGATGCAAAAGTTGTAGAATAAAAAGTGTACATTATTTCTTGAGGTTTAAGGCAATGCTGTACTTTGAAAGTAGCTGTTGCAGAGGGTGGCAACTGTATTTTTCACAAAAAAATGTCTCTTTTTACATCCATAGAGCAGATAGCTTCTCCAAATTATTCATATGAATTTTACTTTTCCAACACTAAAAATCATTCAGGCATTTTTCTCCCTGAAATCTTGAAATGATGGTATGTTTGGTGATGTTTAAACCAAAACAAAAATCAATATCTTCTGAAAGTAATACCAACACTTCATACTTGCACAGCCATTTTTATATGGCTGAAAACACAGTTAGTTCAAGCTGCTTAATGACTGAAATATTACAAACCACTTCAGCAATATTTAAATTAAAAACACAGAAAGAGCTGTTACTTTGGCAGCAATACTTATTGATATAGAGAGGAGCAAGAGCATTTAAAGTCGCTCAATCTTTGACATTAATACACTGGAACCATTTCAATTTCTTACTGTTTTGTAAATATACACCTTTAAATATTTGTCTCTCTATCTGCCTCATCTGGGTTTTTCTGAGGACTGACAGACAAATTTTCAAGTGCATTTTCTTTACTTTCCTGGGGTGCTTCCGCACTTTTTTCACCATTGGTCACATTGGCTTCAGGCTCCTTCTGTTCTTCCTCATATCGTTTTTCTTTAGCCAGCAGTCTGTAGTTGATGGCATTCCCAATAAACAACCAGATACTTGCGATGATCACGATAATTCCACAGCAAAAATACATGTATTTATAGTCTCCAGTCAAATCCACCAACCAGCCTAGCAAAACAGATAAAAAAAGACATAAAGCATGTACACATCATTCAATAAACAGTTATTATAAAAGCAGATGACATTAAATGAATACTCCACCACAAAATTATATTTTTATGGTTACTTATCTCATGTAGTTTGCAGTGATATCCAAGAAAAATGCTCTCATGCAGAATGAAGGTAATAAGGTTTCTAAAAGAATAGGCATCTCTGACCAACACTGGATTACACAAACAATATAAATGATGCCCATGAAAAAATCTCATATTACTTGTGTCACATAATTCACATATGACATCACTCAGCAATATTCTCACCTTGGGCAAAATGAATGAACATTTTGCTAAAATATTATTAAACAAATACTTCCAGAAAAATCAGCAGTGCAGGCAAAGGAGACGCAATTATATTTATTGGTCAAGGGTTTTTAATTCAAAAGCTCACCCCTGAATGAATGTGTTTCCACTGCATACACTGGTTTAATTTTCTGTAAGAATTTATTCAGCAATATTTTAACAATAAATGCATACATTTTTGCCCATGGTGAGAATATGTCGGAATGATGTGACATGTGGATTATGTGGCATGAGTATTATAAGACTTTTTTTTATGGCCGTCTTATCTTTATATTGTTTGCTGAGGTCCAGTGTTGGCTCATTCAGTCAGTAAGACTGTTATATTCATTCTCGATGTGAAACCCGAGATTAAAATTTTTTTTTAGGTATCTATAAAACTACATGGCATAAGTAGTATATTAAATAAATATAATTGATAGGTAGCATATTCCATTCACAGACACAATGTTTGTTTTTATTGAAATTTATAATTTACCATTAAAATTAAAAATATATTGGTGTCATATGGATTTTTTATAGTATTTGATGAACAGGAATAATTGTTATGAAAGCACTCAGACACAACTTTATTTTTCCTTAAGGATTAAATCTGGTTTAACACTAGAATTACCAGAGCCTACGAAAAAACTCGCAGGTCCGTCCCACCTTAAATCGCTTCTTAAAACCGTTCTCACCTCTCCGCCAGCGTCTTTTGTTAATCTAAATGTGCTGATAAAAGAAAAGCTGAAAGTAGCCGGCTATTCCATCCCCCCCAACGACTTAGAACGTGCACAAACTTCTCCCAGCTCATGCCTTGATTGATTATCTGGGAGTGAAGTGGAGTTTTAGAGTGGAAATAATAGATCATTATTTGGAATACACACATTTCACGTGTGTTCCGTTTCTACAGTAATCCGTGTAAACACATTTTTAAAACAGAAACATTTTTCATATTGTAGTAGTAAATGACAAAATGTAAGCATAAACTATATAATGTATGAAGCCTGAAGTCCAAATATCAAACACATTCACAAAAGGTACAAATATAACAGAACAAGTATGCTTTTATTCAAAAATATAACTGCAGAAAAAAGCCACCTTAGCATGCCACATTGACACATACTTACTACAACTGCCACGGTAGCGTAATGGTATCAGCCGTTGACTAGTATTCAAAAGGTCATGAGTTTGATCCTGCGCGATTCAGTTTTGAGACGTAAACTGCTCTTATTCTTACTATTTTATAATAAAAACATACATTTGATTTCAGTGTGTAACAGCCGGTGTAATTTATGATATTTGTAAAGGTTAGTTTTTTTTTTATTCACTTTTCATTCTCTCAGTCGTGTTCAGGATCCTTCCCTACCCCCCCCCCC
>JANRMT010062792.1:111704896-111744283 GCA_026402145.1 Polypterus bichir lapradei | reverse complement strand
CTGAGAATGCTGTTTTCACATAAAGATGTGCTATAGCTCTGCAGCGTATTTGTGACTGCATTCTTGTACCAATGCTTGCGAACTGAAGTGACTGCGTGCACTTTTTGTGGCATTACACGTCTATTTTGTTGAGCATGCCCGTGCCGCTCAAACACAGGAACATATGTTGGTGTACAAGTATAACAAAACAAGTGCACTTTTATTCTAGACTATAAGTGAAGAAAAAATAAAGCAAGTTACAGTAGGCGGTTGATACGACAGCTTGCGTGGTGCAATGCTAAGAACAGCTAATTTCCGATCCTGCTATATAAAATCATCACATTCAAATATTAACAATTCCCACACACCCTTCCTACATTCATGACATGTGTACTTGTTGCAGTGTACACATCTCTCTGTGCTATGGGTTCTATTACACTAAATGAGCACCTGACATTGTACTTTCTTCCCTATATAAATAACATTCGAGTATAACGCGTCTCCAAATAAATCACATTCGAGCTATAGCGCGTTTCCAATGAAAGTGTATTTGCTCTTTGGCTGTCAGGCTTCACACATTTTATAGTTTATGTCTACATTTTGTGACATTTATTACTAAAATATGAAAAAGTTTCTGTTTTAACATTGTGTTTACACAGATTACTGTAGAAACGGAACACACATGAAATGCGTGTGTTCCAAATAACAATCTATTATTTCCACTCTAAAACTCCACTTGACTCCCAGATAATCGAGGCATGAGCTCGGAGAAGTTTGTGCACGTTCTGAGTCGGTGGGGGGATGGAATAGCCGGCTGCTTGCAGTTTGTTTTTATCGGCACATTTACACTACAAAGGAGGCTGGCGGAGAGGTAAAAACGGTTTTAAGAAGCGATTTAAGGTGGGACGGATCTACGAGTTTTTTCGTAGGCTCTGGTAATTCTAGTGTTAATGCTGAAGCTCATTACGTAAACAAATTATATATATATACAGGTAAAAACAAAAAAAACGTCTAGCCTGGCAGTCACAGACATTGTGAGAAATAATGGAGGCATATCGCTGATGGTAAAAAAGAGCCCCAGTAGCATTACCCACCACACTTCTTCTGAATAATTTTTTTTCTAAAAGTACTCAGTGTTACTGTGTTAAAGACAGGATGTGCAGTATTGTTCACAATGTTACTCAAGCAGCACTTTCTGAAGCCTTAGAGCCAGACTGCATTTGTGACAAAGAATACCACAAAGTTGGAGAGCACATGTCATACAGAAACCGAGGACTGACTTCATCTGGTCCTGTGGCTTTTCCTGTGTGTAGCTTTCTTAGTTGTTTCCTCACATGGTTTTCAGTTATGGACAGTCTACACTGATGGTCAGAGCTGGACTTGTCACCTAGAATTCCAGTTCACGTGTTAGGAGTTGTTGATGTAGTAGAGATGGTGTGGGCTGGTCACTGGAAAAAGGTGGCAGTAGCAGAGAATATTTATAAAAAATGGTTCAAGGCATTAGCTTTGTCCATGTCCCCTTATAGAATATAAGTCCTGGATTTCTTGAGTCCAGTAATTATGACCAGTCCATTCAGACATCATTCATTAAGAGTTGTTTTGTATTTTAGATTTGTAAGCTTCCTTTCATCCACTCAAGTTTTTCTTCACTATTTGATGTGTATCCTTCAGAGGTTCTTTGTCAGTGGATTTGAATGACCTCCTTTCCTCATTCAGGAGACTTTTTAGCTGCTTAGTAATCCAGGACTTGTTGTTTGGAAAGCAACTCACTTTCTTTGAGGGGTACCACAGTGTTGATGCAAAAATGAATATTGCCTGTGATGCAGTGACTGAGTCCCTCAATATCATTCCCATGTGACTTGCACATCATTTGCCATCCTGTCATTTGGATGCAGTCATTCAGAGTAGTGAATCAGGTTGTGGTCAGATCTGCAGAGAAGTGTCAGCAGTTTACACTTAAAAGCATCTTTTACATTTGAATAGAGCAGGTCCAGCTTATTATTTCCTTAAATGGAATATGACACAAACTGATTTAGGTTTGTCAGTGTTCCTTCCAAAGTCACATGGTTGAATGCACCACGTATTACAACTGCAGGATTAGAATGAGACATCAATTAAAGCATTGGTGACAGAGTGAATCATTTCCATTCCTGAGGATTATAAAAACATTTCCCTGGTTAAATAACGATTTCGAATTCTGACAGCCAGAATTTCAATGTCTGAATTACAAACTGTAGTTTTAACTGGAATATTCTCCCTTTTATACCATTCCTAATACACACAGATGACCACTACCCCTCCTTTCTTTTTTACACACCGCACTAGGTCTCTACTCACATAGGATGACATCCATCTTGCATTCAAACAGTGTCAGGTATATGAAGTTTAAGACAGATCTTCGTAAAATGTAAAAAACCTCTGTATCTGTATGCACCATGACCTGCTAAGAGAGTGGACAGTTCATCCATCTTATTAGACAACAACTGAACATCATCCGTTGTAATGGATGGCAGATCAGTCTTGAGTCCTTTTTGCCTTGCTTTTATTCTCACACCAGCACATTGCCCTCTATGTCTTTGCACAAACAGCTCTTATGGTTCAGTGAAGCTGAGCTGCTTAGTAGCTCATTACAGGAGTATTTAATTCCCAGTGTCTCTGTTGTTTCCAGGTGTTGCAGACATAAGATAGCCTTTGTGACCCCTTCCAACTTCACAGCCTGTTTGAAGATGAGCTAGTCAAGACAAGCCGGTGCCTGGTTTTGCGGTGAGCATAGATCATCTGTAAATTTATAATTAATTTATCCAATTTCTAGTAGCTACTATCAGTGACAAGCCAGAAGCCAGATCAAGCCTATTCTTAATCTAAATAAGTAACTAGTAAAACATGTTTAAAAACAATGAGAAAAACAGAAAGAAAACAGAGCTTCTGTAACACTATAAAACATATATATATGCATATAAGGCATTTATCGAACTATCTGTACATACCTGCCAGTGGTGGTCCAATTAAAACGGGGCCACATTCTACAATGGTGACTAGTCCAACAGCACTTGAGAACCTCTTAGCTCCAACAAGGTCCATTAAAGTTTCAAAGAGAACAGAGCTAACCATTCCAAAGGCAAATCCAAAAAACACAGCATAAATTACAAGTCCAGAATAGCCTTTTGCTAGTGGGCAAAAAACATGACATATACCATTATACAGGACAGCAAAGCTGAAAAAATACTGTATTTTAGGCCGCACTCGTTTTGTGTTTGCCAACAGTCCCATAGAAGGTCGAGCAAACATGTCTACAAAAGCTAGAATTGAAAGTAGAAAAGCTGCTTTATACTCATCGATGCCCTGGGTTTTAGCATATGCAGCTAAAAATACAATAGGTGCAAAGAAGCCAATGAACATAATTACATTTCCAGACAAATAAATGAGAAATCCTCTATGTTTGAAGAGTGATAGGTCCAAATATTTATTGATAGTTTGCCATACTGTCAACTTCTTTGGATTTGCTTTGTTCTGCAGTAATGGGTCTGCTACTTCTGCTTCCACATCTTTTTTGACAACAGGAGCTGGCGTTGGTCCAACTGGTCTCATCAATGCAGCTGCAACACAGCAGTTTAACAGAACTCCACCTAAAATTAAGAAGCTCCCTCTCCATCCATATGAATTAAACAAGTACTGATTAAGAGGAGCCAAAGTGCTCAGGAATACTGGGCTTCCAGCCATTGCCAGACCATTAGCAATTGGACGTTTCTTGTAGAAATATTTTCCAATCATAGTCAGGGCGGGCTGCAGATTAAACGCCAATCCAAAACCTACAAAAGAAAAATATGTATATTTTAAAATTATATGTATATAGGAAAAACTGACTAGAAAAATAAAACTTTGAATAGCATCCTAAGGAAAACAAATAATACTTTCACATGGTTATGAAAATTGAGTTAATAAATTACTGGAAACATAACAAAAATACTTGTTTTGCCTAACTAGTAGTAAAAGTGTGCTTTGTAAAAAATAAATATATATACCTTAAGAAAAAAGTGACACCTTAGAGTTGAAACACACTAGAAAATAGCTACATGTTTACTTGTGCACTTTATTATAAGTATTCAGCAACTTTCTATGGTTTTCTTAAACTGGTACTGTTAGGTCAAAAGTTAAGTGCATTTTTCAGTGCTTTTATTAATTCCTGGTTTTTCATATTTGATGCAAATACTGACTCCTCACTGTTTCTAGGTTCCAAAGTAGTCTGATGTGTTTGTTTTGTGCTTTGCACCATTTCTTTTTTTACAGCACTGTGGCATTTATTTGTATTTAAAGGGAGCTAGTTGTTTTAGGCAGGCATTCTAATCGGTCTACTTAGTGCCAAATCAGTGAAATAATCCATTACAGGGTCACTCATAAGGTCTTCCTTCCTAGCTACAGTACTTTTACAAGCCTGACAAGTACTTTAACTCATTTTTTATGACTGTTATAGTTGCTGTTGGAGTTAAATTTGGCGTGCACCAGTGTGTAAAAAGGGACAAAATAATGGAAACTAAAGTTCAAGCTGGAATAAACTGCTGTGAACACAATTTTGGAACCATATGGCACATTTTATTCTAAAAACATTATTTTATGTGTATATTTAATTTTATATTTATAGTATACTAGTTGTGTGTGGTCTTCTGGACAAAAAACAACCCAAACACTCCCTGGCAGTTTTATTATATTTGTGAACTTGGACAGGTGTCAGATAACTCTTAAGAATTACTCAGTGCAGAGGACATAGACTCACCTGTACTTGTTGCCCCACTGGTTTTTGTAAAAACACACTGGCAATACCATGTCTAAGCCATATCACTGGCATACGAGCCCTATTAATCTTTGTCTTGAGAAAATACCTCTAGATAGAAAATGTTTTTAGTGAAAACTTAAAGCCTTGCCCATCCATTGCTGAGGTGTTTCACTTGTATTTTGTTGAGCTGCGGTATTTGCTTCGGTTCAATGTTTTGTCTCTTCATCTGTGTCATTAGCATGACATTGTTGTTGCACGGTGATGTTTGCTGCACACAGGTATTTTGTAGTGAGGTGCATGCCAGCACGAACTAGTGGCCGTGGTTGAGTGTGAGCATATATGTCTAATTATATTGTAGTGTATTGTATGCATCATCACACCACCATTTAACCTGCTGATTTTTAGCATTATTGCTGCTATTTTGTGATCATTGTTGTTAGCAACAATGTTCATTATTGATTGCATAACCTTTTTTAAAATAGAGGAGCATGGCACTCTTTTCAAATTGTGTAAAAATTATCAGAAAACTAACTCAGTATTTGTTTATAGAAAAGGTTTTTAGTTATAATTTTGCTAGGAATTTTTCACTAAGAATTTTGTCTCTTCATTTTGTTTTTTGGTTGCTTGTAAAGTACTACTGAAATTCTTGGGTTTTGACCACTGGTTTTAATACTGATTATTCTTTAGCTTTTTGTTCTTCGCTGTTTTTTTTCCTGTTTATTCATTACACATACCATACTTTCATCTCATTACAAAATTATTATTTTTTATTATACTGCCTATCTGGATCTGTTGCTCATCTGACAAAGGCATGACAAATTTGTAATAAACACACAAAAGAGGTACTGAGAGATGGTACAATTGGCACTATATTTAATTAGAGATCACAATGGTTGAGGAACCTTGAGCACTGAGGTCAGAGGGGAAAGGGGGCATAATGTCCATACATGTAATAGATGCCATGGAAGTTGAATTTTGCCATTTACTGGTTAGACACTACCTTCATTTTCCAGGAGATTAGTAAACCTGGATAACCTAAAATCAGCATAGAGTCACTTCTAATTGTCTGGAATTTAAGCTGTGAAGAAGTACAGTAGAACCTGGGTCCTCCCCAAAGCACTGTGTACCTTTTCCATAGAAAATATATGATATGCCCTAGTCTATAAAGTGGCTTTAGGTATGCCTCATGAGTTACCACCAGAATGAGATACATATGGCTTTATTCAAGTGTTGATTCAGGTTTAAAAGCAGTAAATGTGGCAAGAACATGGAGACACTAGCTGAGGCATGTAAAGGAACATATTGTTGAAATTGTTAATGAGGTAATGTGGAAGACGCACAATATAATAATATAGAGTTACCTGTAATAAGGTAGGGCACTCGGGGCACCTAGAGATTGTACTTTTGCAGTGTCTCATGATTAAGACTTTCTAACTCATAAATAAAAAAGGCAAACAAAACAAAAATCTGCAACATGTTAAACAATTGGCAAATGCATTGTCAATGATCAATATTCTGCTCAACAGGGCATCACTCAGTAAAATGTGGCATGAATAATGTGTACAACTTGTAAATACACTATATTTATTAATTTGACTCAAGTTATTTCAGTGATTTCATGTTAATAGGCCACTGATGTATACAACTGTACAGAGAGTGAGCTATGTATTCTGAAAAATAAACTGTGGCTGAATGCTGATGCATGTTTAATAATCAAGTCTAATTTTGTAGCACAACAAACAGTGTTGTTGTCTCATAAATATCTGGTCTAAAAGTATAAATCTGGGCTCAGATGCCATTCACACTAAATACAAATATTCTCACACAAGCTCAAAGCAAACTGTAATTTTTAATTTGGTGTTGTTTCCAAAATCCTTTCATGGCTGGGTGCTAACCCCAGTTTTGGTATTGTAGCTTTTCTTTTCTACAGGGTCTACACTCTTTATAATCTACATTTATTTACTAAAGAAAATGCTTAGGTTTCATAAAATATTAGGCAAATTGTTTTAATGTTTTTATGAGCTTAAATTGTTCTAAGGTACACACAATATCAGTGACAGACAATGGACATTGTGTGTAGGGAAGTTGCCTCACACTATACCACAGAGCTCTAGTGGACGAGTACATGGACTTGCACAAGTGTTATAACATTTTTTATGCCGACTTCCTAAGGATTTGTTAACCAAGGTATTACTGTATACACAGTATACTTCAAACACACAGTGATCCAAATATTATAAAATAATGTTGTGGTATGCAACTTGGAGAGGAATTTATTGTAAAGTTCATCACTTTTGCTTTAAAACAGATTTAAAGCTCAGTAAACTAGGAAAGGTTAATAGGTCGCTGAGGTGTCAAAATAAAGGCAAATGAATGTGAAAACAAATCTCTTTTAAAATAAAAATCAATTAACAAAGTGTAAGGTGGGAATGTATATCATGTACACAGTAAGAATTGCAGTTTGTTGTCAACTTCATTTTGACATTCTAGCATTTCAATACATCATACATATACAATGAAATGAAATACATATCCAAACAGCACATTTTCTCTTTTTCCTTATTATTATTTTATTTTTTCATAAAATGGTAACACAATTAAAATTAACTCAAGTTAATTTTGAGTCTTAGTGCTTTGAAATAAAAATGCCACAAAGAACAAAATTCAATGAAGGATTTGACATTCTGGGGAATTTGTTAAGGAACTGAATATTTTTGCAAGGAACTGTATAATGCAGTTTTTCTGTGCGTGTAATGTTCACGTACACTTTATAATCAAGTTCTGTGTATTTAAAAGGAGTGAAAAAACATTACTGTAGAAAAAAATACATAATTTGTTTTGTTTGTTGTTTTTTTCTTTTTCATTGAATCTAATGTCACAATTACAACATGTGGCAGATTCATCAGTTATATAGTTATAGTATAGTGTAATTTTATTGTTTCGTTTTCTTGATACACTCATTGTGCTGTATAATTAACCTTCTTGTCAACCCAAAATAAAACAGACAGAAATAAACTAGAGTAAAATCAAAAAAGAAAAATGCTGAAAGAAATCAAAGTAACAGTTGGACAGCAAAATCAAATTAATAAATAAAAATTACCAGAAGGTGCTGCAGTTATTGTAGATGTAAGTAGCAATGAGCAGTCAATTATTAAACTGTAAAATATCTACTTTGAACAGTATATTATGTAATTCAGGATAATACAGCACAGTCGTAATCCTGCACAAGTAAAAAGTGAAGTAGATTTCTTCAAGCTGAGTGTGTTGTCAACGTCACAAAGGTCAGTCTATTAGATTAAGTTCAAATGACATAACCAAAATGTAGCTAACCAAATGCTGACTGGAAAAGAGTAAACATATGTAATTTTGTAAGCACCATTAATATAAACTGTGCAGTTTTGCAAAATATTCAAAATTAAAGTAATGAATGAGAGTAACAATTAAGTCATGTAACTGTCGTATCACATAATAATAGGAAAAAGCTTTAATTAATCTAGACTGTTAGCTGGTTTGTAACTTTAAGAATGTTTTATTGATATTATTTCTGATCATGCACAACTGCTGAATTGAACAGTCCAAAAGTTTATTGGTTTCTCTGGTCACATTATTTAATCAAAACAGAGGATACACCATTGAACAAATGGCGTATATACTTTGGGATAGAAATATTAGCTCAGTTCAGTTCAGAAAGATTTCACACCCACTGTTACTTTCGAAGTGGGAACTCTAGCAATGAATTAAATACATGCCTTAAAATGAAACACATAAAGGTCTGACGGAGTCCTACTTTTTACACTGCTGGCATGTCCCTGTATGATGCCCACAGTAGATAGGGTACATCATTAATCAAAATTCCTTTGATAACTTTTTCATTTTTAACTCTTGACAGTAATTTAGTGCAGGTTGTGCGACAGCAGACTAAACGGCCTAGGAGGAGTTTGTATTTGGCACATGTGCTCAGACAGATGGTTTTAAATCTTACATTACACAAAAGCTCTCACAAGGCTGCACACAGCTGTAAAGTTCAAAATTACTAATTAAATGTGGAGGAAAAAAAATGTGATAACCCAAGGAGTCCAGGATTTTGTGTATAAACATTTAAAAAATCTGAAAAGTAATAAAAAGACTCTATGAACCAATTGCATAGCTTCTTAAAAATTTGCAGTGCAGCTTTAAAACACTTCAGTTAGTGAAAATGTTATCTTGTCATTATACAACATGTCAAAATCAGAGAACAATAAAGCCTTACAATAAAAGCAATTGCTAAAGAGCACACATAATGCAGAACCTACCTCCTATGATTCCAATGCAAACATAAAGCTGTATAATATTATTGCAGAAAGAGGCAGAAATCATTCCTATTGAACAAAGAATGCCTCCCATGAATATCACTGGTCGACTTCCATATTTGTTTACAAGAATGCTGCTAATGGGGCCTGTAAATGACAAGAAATGACAACGTTAAATGCAGAACGAGTATGTCTGAATTATGAAAAACACACAAATGCAAAAAGTTATGAGCAATATGGCAAAACAGAAAACATAATTATGCCAAAGCAGATTTTCTGTGAAATAATTTTATTATTAAACTGGGGCTTTAGTCTAGTTGTGATAACTGAACAAAATGTGTTTCTTACCTGTAAAATAATCAGAAATTAAAATAAAAATGTCATTATAGGCATGAACAAGGATCTTGCCCTGTTATATGTTTTACACCTATTTCATGAAATATCTATAGATACCGAATATTCCAGGAAAGGACTGGATGGTCATTCTAAACTTACCAGAGATAGCCTACATTCCTTTTGTTTGTTCTGAATTAGAAAAATGTATTGTCATGTTTAATAGTTTGTTCATTTAGTATAATAATTTGAATAAAGATATAGTACAGTATGGTAAACATAAAGCAAACAAGATGTCAGTTTTTTGAGAGCAAAATTAGCCTTTTTTCTTAACCAAATTCCATACAGATATATTTCATCCATCCATCCATTATCCAACCCGCTATATCCTAACCACAGGGACGCCGGAGATCTATTTCATTGATTACACATTTTGAAATACATGGTTGTGTGCATTTTCCAAGCACAGAAATTTAGGTTGTATTAGAGATAAGATGTTCTGATACAATTGTAAAGGACCAGGAAATTAACACTACCGAGATCAGAAGTCAAAAGATCAAAAATCATCATGTCAAAGTTTTCCCTGCAAGGTGATGATGTCATAGTCAGTCATCCAATTCATACAACGTGTAGCCAAAGATTTTTACTTATTATACATCAAATTTTTGGAATTCCAAACATAATGCAAAATATTCTATGGTAAATAGGAGCTTCAGTTACTGCTCATTCTTGGCTAAGCACTGAAATCTTACTCTGGTGCTATAGAATACACAATAAATCAGCTAATGAAAATGTTATTACTTAGGATATGCATATCTTAAGTAGGCAAACTGCAACATATAAAGATACACACTCTGCAACCAAAAGCCATGCCACCTTAAATTATGCAAGCACCAAGCTGAGTTATCCACTTTTTGTGACACATGCACACTAAGATGTTGTACAGGTATAAAAGACCGCCAAAGCTTTGCTGCCTTTGCTCCTGCTCAAAGCTGACCCTCTTAAACTATGTACTTCCTCCTATCAAGCCCTGCATGCCCTTACTGACTGCTGGGAATTGAAGTCTTCTCTGTAGTTCTGCCATAGGTTCATCACTATAAAAGGCTTTTCATCATAGTGACAACATGTTATCAAATAAACTTCACCACACCAATTGCTGTTTTACAAGAATATCTGCTTTATATGACTGCTTAACATTTAGCTTTTCAGCAAGTGTCGTCTTCTCAAGCGGATGTTGAAATTTTATGTCACATATCTTTTTTTTAAACCCAATTGATTAGAGTCTAATCATTAGACAAGGGCATTCTCTTCCCCACCCTAATCTAATACTTTTCTGTGCTGCTGATTAGCTAATAAAAAGTGCTTTAAGTGTGCATTAAGAAGAAACTGACACTTAAAGCATAGGATGCTGTTAGCAGGCACCATAGCTACACAGACATATAACCTAGTTATGCTTCTGATTGCAGCATTGATTCCTAATTTTGAATTCCAGTTACAAAAAAAAAAATAATGAAACAATTAAAAAATGAATTAAAATGTATTTATTCGATACAATTTCTGTTTCAGCTTTTTAGTTGATCAAATAAATTTAACTGTACATTAACATTTTAATAAAAATATCATTGTTTTAATTTCTTCACTGTCAAAGTTGTATTTACTGTTTTTTTATTCAGTTTTGCATGGAAGTATATGATCATCTTCATCACTTACAGTGGATTAATGTGAGTGATTTGATGTGTCACATTTTTTCAGTAATTGTTGTCTAGTTGTCTGAAAAAGAGAGATAACAACTGACACTTGGTTTACAATGCTCAGTAATGTCAATTAACAGTGGCAGGTGAGGATTTTTTGAAGTAAAAAAGGTTATACAAGTGCGAACTTTGGGATAAAATTACCAATTCACACCTAGGTAACAGCATTCACTAACGCTACTTGAAGTGGTGAGCAGACTTTAGTGTAAGAAAAATGTCATGAATCTCTTTTTCTGAACAGAACTTCAGAATTATAAAGAAATAGGCATTTTCAGTACAGCTATTTCAAAAAAGTCAAGGAAAAGCAGGAGCATGACAAACACACTATCTAAATAATTATAAATTTTAAGACACAACGTCAATTGGTGTGGTAAATGTCTATACTACTGTTAAATTCAGAATGGGAAGAAAATATAAATGGCAAACCGAGTAATGGGGGATTAAAATCATAAAGGCACTTAGGTGGAGATTATCATAATTGTTGAGTTAGATTGTACTTTAGATCATTTTACTTCTAGTTTATTTTAAAATGTACTTCTGAAGAGAATAAAACTAAAAGCACAAGGTACCCCAAGGACCCTTAGCTGAAATTATGGATGTAAGAGATCCATGTAACCAAAACATTTGACAATTGTTCAGAAGATGGTAATTTTTTTAAGTGAAATAATTGTCCACATTCAGGTAATCTCTGTACAGTGTGAAGTATGGAAGTAAACCATAGAAAAAGAACTGTTACATAATCCATGGCTAATTATTCCCATAGGACACCAAGAAGAATAATGGTATTGATGGTTCCCTGCTAACCCTCACTAGCCAGTGTGCCAGTGAATTCAGACTTTGCTACAGATTGGCAAATTTCAACACCCTTTCTTGAATGAAGGCCATTAGATCACTGCCTTCATTTTGTAGAAGAACCTGTTTTAATTCAGAAAAGACCTTCCTCTTTTTAGGAATGATATTTTTAGGTTCAAAAACATGTTCTGCCTAAATTAAATTATATGGAGAAACAAAGGGAAATGAATGGGAAATGAAGAACAGAGAGAGACTGAGAAACCTACCGAGGTGAAAAGCTAAAACATCAAAAAAATCACTCTGATCTCAAAGTTTAATTCATATTTCAAAAAAGTCTGTCAAAAATACGCAAAGTTCTAGTTCTCTGAAAGTATGAAAAGCTAGTCAAGAACAAAAAGATTTTCACATTTAATCTACAATTTGGATGCCCTAAAATGATAATGTCATGCACTGTAACTTCCAGGTGCCATGTGATACCAAAGGATGGTCACTGCTACAAACTGATAACCTCAAAATGCAACAAAATGTCAACACCTGTGAAGAAAGTGGAGACATAAAAACAATAAAACATAAGAATAATAATCACAATTTCATAACAACAAAAAGTCAACAAAGTGATTTGGATTCATCAGTGGTTAAAACACTAAACATGATAAGCATGAATTAAAAATGGATTAGGATTGTATTCCCTCAAACTGCATGGTGCAGGAGATTTTCATGACTTTCACTTTACCAAAACCTTGAGAGAAAAGCACTGACCAGGTGACAATATCAAAAAAATATCTCCTTTTTAATATAGTAAGTAATAAAGAAACATAGAAAGATTCAATCAGGAAGCAGCACAGACAATTAATTTTATAGTTATAGTATAACTGAGATCAGGAAACTAGGTAACCATCGTTAAACATAAATGTTTATATACATTAATGTGATAAAATCAAAAATATATATCCAAGATTTGAATGAAATAAAACATGAAACACATTTTAAGTTAATGATTTTTAGACATAGGATCACAAACAAAAAGCAAAGCAGGCAAATGTATGGAACCTGCTGTTCAACACATATACAATGTAAACTGTTATGCATTAATTTTCCTGTTACATTGTTTCTTTTTAATATACTTAAAAATATACTTAATATACTTAAAACATTGTCACTGTTTTATTTAAAGTGAACCTTTATTTTATTAGTCACTTTCTTGCAAAAGTCTGTTATTTGCTATGCATATTTACTAACTGATGACATGATGAAAACTGATAAAAGAGTGAAACTTGCAAATGCGGTTCCCCATCTGCAGAAGATGGTGAGAATATAAATATTTGTCAATCTTGTTACTTAAGAAATACTAATGCAAATCAAGCAAGCTCTTCAAACAGTGAAACAGTTGTTTCCATTGACATAACAATAATATTTCCATCATATCCTGTACCGTTATACTGTTTGTATTCAAAATTCATCCAGTCTACTCCCTGCATTGAGACATTTTTTATACAAACATTATCAAATATACTGTCTCAGGAGTGGTTTCACTGTCAGGTTGGGGTGATTTGGACACATTACAATTATAATGAGACAGTTTTCAAACAGATTTATATATGTGCTGACTAGCTCCATCACTGTGTAGTATGGGAACTGTAGTGCTGCAGACCACTAGTTACTACAGAGGATTGTTAAGACAGCCGTGGACATCATCGATGTGTCTCTCCCCTCCATATGCATACAGAACACACAGCCTCGGCAAGGCGTCCAGTGTTGCAGCTTACCCATCACTCCTACATTACCTCTCACTCCATACATCTAGCTGACAGTATTGCACCATCTAAACCAGATCATCCAAACTGTGTAACAGTTTCTTCCCCCATGCTGTCCGACTCTTTAATGCCTTAGAACCCCAACAACTTGCAGATGAACCATGAACTTTACACTATTTACTGTACATCTTTGACAACCGTCTAAATCAAATGCGCACATTACACTTCATGAGTGGTAAACAGTCACTACATTCCAGATATATATGTATTATCTGCTTATACAGCACACTTTTAATTAAAATGCTGTTGTTACTGTTAAGATGTTACTGGTCCAAGTATAATTCATCTGCTGCACTTTGTCCTATTGTTGTCATGTCTTTTTACCGAACACTGTCTTGTCTATTTGCACCACGTGCTGTATTTTCACTAAATGATGTATATTGCCCTGTTGCACTACATGTTGCATATTTGCACCATGGTCCTGAAGACATGCAATTTCTTCTCAACCTGTACTCTGTTTTGGATGGGATGAAAATAAAGATACTTGAACTTGATATATCTGCCTTTTGTGGACACAGTATCCAGCCATGCAGGTTTTCCTCTTTGAAGTCAATTGTCATTAGTAGCATTGTTTTTTTTCTTGCCTTTTTTTAACTTAGTAAAATATCTTAAAAATTAAAATGACAGATTAAACTCTTGTTATTGTGAGATGCATTTCAACATTGCTGTTATTAATGTAATATAGTAAATTGAATGAATGTGCATAATACATTATAAATACTAAATTCTGCTGTCACATAGTGTACTAATGCAGACAAATATGTCATATTTATTTGTATGCCTCTGGACATACCAAATGTTTATCATATTATCATTCCATACAGCTGATTAATAGTACTCTAGGAAGCGCCAGTTTAAACCAACTTTAATGCAAATAGGTTGTTCCATCTGGAGGAATCTGGCACAAAGGTTTATTAGTAAATCTAATATGTCCACCAAACCATAAGACCGATCTGTTTCCTATTAATATATAGGCCACTGACAGTTACAATGGTCATTTATAACCCACATTGCTGTTATACTGTATGTCGGGCAGGCGCTGCAGCAGACTCTATGGGAACCTGCCAAGGAAAAACAGTCACCATAATGGGCAAACCATCAGAACTACCCCACCCATTACAGAGTTTTTTTTTCTTCTAGTTAGTGCAGTACAGAGTTTTGTTTTCTTTTAATTATTACAGATCATCTCTGTATACTAGGAAATTAAATAAACACTTAAGAACAGTTCATATTTAAATAGCATGTAAGGAAATACAGTAGGCAAATTTCTTCAAATTAACTTTCCACATTTTTCTAACATTTAGTTGTTTATGCAGAGCCCTATGCTAATACTCTGCAAAGAACTCTAAATAAAATTGTATTATTACTTTTATATGAATTGTGTTTAGTTTTTATTTATTTTTTAACAGTTGGCTAAAAGCAATGATTAAGAGTGTGTATCAAGGCCAGTAGAATATATTTGACATATCATAGTAGACCTCTAATTGCATAATTTCGTACAAATCAAACGTGAAGAATTCAGACAATTCTGCAAAAATCTGCACAAAACTTTATATGATTAAAAACAGTCTATTTAATAATAAAGAAGATCTTATATCATCACTATTATGCATTTTTACAAAAAAAGATCATTTGAGTTATAATGTCAGACTGTAGTTATTATAGCAAGTGACTTGTAAGTACTATTTTCATAGTGTAGGACCCAAAGTTCCTGACTTACAGTATGAACAGAGAGAACAAATGTGCAAGCTCATGCTTTATATAACCAAGAGCCTTGTTTCTATTATTTTAGTTATTTAAGAATTAGAGCTATACTTCTAGCTATCAGACATATATTAGAGGTTGAGTATAAGCCTATACACATCTATACTATCATGAAATCCAACTAAATCCATTCAAGCATAATACCAAAAAAATCAAAAACAACAATTAATAGAAATGGACACCTGTGGGCTTCCTTGTGAAAATGCGTCACTATTAAAACAAGGAGAAAAACATGAAACTAGCCAACCAGCACACTATATTGGGGAAGAATAACACTATCCATAGGAAATGAACTAAAAAGGTACTGAGGTAATTATGGCTAAATTAACTAAAAGGGTTCAATTCAGTGGCGGAAAAAGCACTTAAACATCTGCATAAGTGGGTGTGCTGTTTCCAATGAGCAGAAAGTAACTTCAGAGGCAAGCCATCACACCCTGATGATTATGTAGTGCTTCATTAAGTTCAGACAACTGGGGAGTTCAATATACCAATATCACCAGGGAGTCTAATGAGGGACAGTCTAGTCAAGTTGGGGAGCATGCACCCACTACATGGCGAAACAACTCGGGATCCCGGTTGGCAACCCCCCAGGCAGACACGCGGTCCAGTCCTACACTCCGGAAATGGCCCTCTATCTGCCGCAGCCAGGTGTTACGTGGGTGACCCCTTGGCCTGGTCCAGCCACTTAGGTCCCCAACAATGAGGATCTTGTGAGCCGGGAAATGCGCCACATGGCTGTAGTGCCATAACTGACGCTCCCTCACAATGCAGGCAATGTGCCTCATTCGGGACTCTATGAGCAACCACTCATTCGACACAAAGTCAAACCAACGGTACCAAAAGATTTTCCGGAGAGACACAGTACCAAAGGAGTCCAGTCTTTGTCTCAGGTCACTGGATAGCGTCCATGTCTAACAACCATATAGCAAGACAGGAAGCACCATGACTCCGAAGACTTGGACAGGACTTGGGACAGGTTACCTAGAAAAGGGTTTCAGAAGGGGAACGGTTTTCAGAAAATAATTTAGAAGACAACATCTCCAAAGGAGTTATTATTGAGGTTTCCTGTTTTATGTTTAATGTGCATAATGAATGAAAAACAATCACATTTCCTCAGTATCATTGCCATTAATTACTAGGCTTAGCTTCAGAACATTAATATTGAGCCTGTGTGCTATGAATCTCAAAACCTGCTTTTTGTAGATGCAAAAATATTAGTTCAAAGCTTAGTAGCTTGCCCTTCAGATTTGTCACAAGAGGGTGTGTTTCTTCCAAAGAAGAAAGGTGATACTCAATTTCAGAAATTGAATGGTGGCATGAGTGAGCCACGCTACTAGCATGGCTAATGGTGAAGTCAGGAATTAAACCTTCTAACACCATCCACATGGGGCACAGGGTCAACAGCAAAACAAGAACAGACAGTAATGAATTGTTCTTTTGAAAGAATCATCATTCTGGAACAAGGACAAATTAAACCTGCAGTGAACAGCACATGAACAGCAAAGCAAAATCAGACTGCATCATTATACACTTATGATCATCTACGCAGACCCATTTCAAGACATGTCTAAGAAGGGATGTGAGCAACTTTCAAATAAAAATACATCTTCAGTGTTAATGAAGTCATAGGAAAATAATGAAAACTCTGTAGAATTCAAGTTGTTAAGTGTAGATAGTGCAATTAAATTATTACTAGCATGTTATTTACCTCAAAACATTAGAAAATGGATTCAACAATTGTTTTGTTTTGTTCCAGACTTACTCACCGTGTTGACATAGTTCGCAGATCTGTACTATGGTAACAGCCAGTGGACAGCTGCGAACTTGCAACATCTTTATTACAATTGCTCCCAGAAGTAATTTCTTTTTTTTTTGTGATTACATTTTTTATTAAGTAAAGACACATTTCTTATCGGCCCAAGTTAAAGTAACCTCCTTGACCTTAGCCTGAGCAGATAGTGTTTCTAAATGCTATGGGTGGGGCATTTCCTGGTGATGGTAGCTGAGCGCTCTCAATCAGTCAGCTCCCACCTTGAACAAAGTAAACTTCTTGACCTTAGCCGAAGTAGATAGTGTTTCGGAACACTCTGGGTGAGGCACTTCCTGGTGATGTCAGCTGAGCAATATCTCTCAGTCAGCCCTCACTTTCAAGCTCAGTGAAACCTCCTTCAAAATTGAAAAAAAATTAACATTTTAATGGAGAGTAATCACTTCATGATTGATGGAATTAGCTAATCCAGATAATGCTACAAAATAGAATTTATTAAAAAAATATCCTTGGCCAAAGGCGTGGACTCTTTCATAAATATAACATCTTTTGCACCACATGTAATCAGGGACACTTGCATGTTTGGCCTTTAGTCTCAGGCCTAGGAAATTCCATCTGATAGATTGGTCATAAGCATAAATAACAGGACCCAACAGAAGAAACTGAAGAGACAAAATAATAAAGTAGAAGCACCAGCACACATCTGTGTCCCTGTGGCCTTTCCTGAAACAAACACAAACATCCAAAGCTGGTTACAGGGTACCCCTTTCAAACTCTGCCCTAAGCACACCCAGAAAAAAGTTAGATCTCCTTAAATCCTACTAATCCATGAAGATGTGGCACATATACAAGAGAGTAATATGTATATACAGTATTACAAGTGGACTGCACCATTTGCTTTCACACTCAAATTGATCATCTACTTCACCTCCTTGCGAACCGCAGTCCTCTTTGCTTCTAGAATATGATATGGGTACATCTGTTCTTTAAAACGAGGCTCAGTCACCATTTTGTGTTCAGCAATTTCAGTCCGGCCAGGTACGGCCGAAAAGACATCGGAGTTCCTTCCGATCAGGGACGTCAACTCAGCCTTCTGAGTGTCCATCATATCATCACCAATAGCAACCTCAGCCTGGGAGACTGCAGTGACAGTGGTCAACACCTCATTAGGATCATGCCATTCCTTCGAAAAATTAACATGTGGGATTTGCACAAGCATGCGCTGGATGGGAATCCAACCTTATAGTTCACAGGACTCATTTGTTCTTCTACTGCCGCAGGACTAAGTCACTTCACCAGAAACTTATATGGGTCAGATGGGAACCCAATTTCCCTTTTTGAATTCACAAACTTTTCTTTTTCTATCATGATTATGTTTCTGGGCCTCCTGCTTGCATAGCTGATACTCCACAGCGATAGAGGACAATTTAGTAATACAGTAATCCCTCCTTGATCGCAGGGGTTGCGTTCCAGAACCCCCCGCGATAGGTGAAAATCCGCGAAGTAGAAACCATATGTTTGTTTGGTTATTTTTATATATGTTAAGCCCTTAGAAACTCTCCCACACTGTTTATAAATATTCTCCGCACAGTTATACAGTAATCCCTTGTTTATCGCGGTTAATCCGCTCCAGACAGATAAATAATTTTTCCACGAAGTAGGATTCTTTATTTATAAATCTTGATTTATAAATATTTTTGCAGTTAGAGCATAGAAAACCTGTTTACGACTTTCTAAATACGTTTTTTAAAATTATTAGAGCCCTCTAGACATGAAATAACACCCTTTAGTCAAAAGTTTAAACTGTGCTCCATGACAAGACAGAGATGACAGTTCTTTCTCACAATTAAAAGAATGCAAACATATCTTCCTCTTCAAAGGAGTGCCGTCAGGAGCACAGAATATCAGAGAGAGAGAAAAGTAAACAAAAATCAATAGGGCTGTTGGGCTTTTAAGTAAACGAAGAACCGCGATAAAGCCGCCGCAATGAAGGGATCAATGTGAAGGTAGTCTTTTCAGCCATTTTTTAGAGGAGCGTCTGTATCTTCTAAGCAAACAGCCCCTCTGCTCACAGCCCCTCGTCAGGAGCAGAGAATGTCAGAGAGAGAGGCAGAGAAAAGCAAACTATCAAAAATCAATACGGGCTGTTAGAGCTTTGAAATGTGTGAAACACCCGGCAGGAAGCATATCGTATATCATTGAGGAGTTTTACTTAATATGTAATACGTGCTCTGATTGGGTAGCTTCTCAGCCATCCGCCAATAGCGTCCCTTGTATGAAATCAACTAGGCAAACAAACTGAGGAAGCGCGTACCATAGATTAAAAGACCCATTGTCCGCAGAAATCCGCGAACCAGCGAAAAATCCATGATATATATTTAGACATGCTTACATTTAAAATCCGCGATGGAGTGAAGCCGCGAAAGTCGAAGCGCGATATAGCGAGGGATCACTGTATGTTATTGGAGCGAAGTGACCCAATCAATGAATTTCACCTCATGAATGTCATGTGAACCCCAGTCCACTCTGCCCATATGGGGAAAGATCTTGGCTTAATGACTTATTGACTATAATTAGGCTGTAAGGTCCATAAGCTTTTGTTTCTCTCTACTTGATATGCGAAAAGTGAACAAAACAAAAATAAAAATACCCTTTTGCTTCTGATGTATTGATAGTTTTTGTTTTCATAGTAGAATTATCCTTTCAGATCAAATGTTTTGATAGATTACAATGACTTCATCCATTTTGATAGTGATATCTTTCTCAGCAGAATCAGAACACCATGGAAGCATTCTTGCCCTCATAGATGTTGAACTTTGGACTTAACTGAACTGAGTTTGGAAAAAAACTTTATTTACCAGTGACGGTTGATGCAGGCAATATGGCATTGCTTTTCTACAATTGAAGTAGTGCCTGAAATACTCAATCAGCATCAAACCCTTTCAATATACCAAGAATTGCTTGGGTCACTATTGCATGGGCAGTAGAATGCAAAATGAAATACTCTTAACTATTTCAGTAGACCTAACCGGACCAAGCTCAAATGGTACTGCTGTTAACATTTAGGTTCTTATTAGCAATGCTAAGTTAGGACTTTGTTAGCCAAACAAGTTTTAATACATTCCTGATACTGTTAATTGTTTGTACTAATTCATATAATAGTTTTAAGTAAGAGTAATGAGTGTTTGAGAATAACATTTATATTTTTAGTATTTTTATTTTTTTGTATGTACTAATATTGCTTTCAGTTGTTAACAGTGCAGTTTCATAGCAGTACTGTCATTTAGCAACAAATTTCAAGTATTATAACTGATTAACTTTGATACAGTTTAACGATTTTACAACATATTATTTATATTGCTCTTCTGAAGTGTATAATTAGAGTATTGATTATAGTTTACTCTTTTTATTACAGACCACACACAGGTACAAACAAAACTATACAGACATCTGTTTAAGTACCTCATACAGAAGATATTGATTGTGATGTGCTGTGCATTAACCTCCCATTAAAAGTTTGGACTGAATTCTACACTGCAAGTGTTTTTATCAACACACTGCTGTGAATGCCAGATATTCTAGATAAACCAGTAATAGTCTTTTAAATAGCTTCCTTTCTGCCATGGTATAGACTAACCTACCTAGCTTTAATAAAGCACACTTCTTATCATTACTTTTTCTACTCCTTACAATGAAAAGGGGGGATGCAATTGTGCTTAATTAAATTATAAATGGACAAAAGGGCACTGAGAGCAAAGGGGCTGGTCTACCTTGTAATAATGTTTTTTTTCCATTTTAGTGATGGATGTCCCCTCTTCCAGTTTACTTGCAACAGTCTAGTTATATTTTTTATTAGTATTTTTATTTGTTTTTTATCCAAAGTACTTTGTAAATTGCAGTGCTACAATTGTTTTCATATTGGTTCTACACCTGGAGCAAAGCAAAGTCACACAATTTGTACTGAGTTATGTGAAACAGTTGAGATGATAAAATGGCAGCCACTAGGCTTTATTTTCTAATGGAAATCTGTACCATGCTCCTTTTTTATTTTTGTATGGAGGTTTGTGTTGGCTGAGGAATTAAGAATAGAAAAGAAGGATTCAGAGGGCAAGGGACTGCTATAGGGACTGGAGAATATAATGAATCTAGGAACCTAGTATAGTGACATCTAAGCGAGATGCTTCATGGTACACTTGACCAAAGGATTAAGAAGATCATAGAAAGGATTCTAGTAGGCCATTTATTTTGAATGGCACTACTCCTTAAAGGTGCACTAATTCCAGGTGTTATTTAGAGGAGCTACACACAATACACCAGTGATTCCAGAGAAGGAAGATACATAATGGCTGAAAGTAAGTTCAGGTAGAGATTTGGATGATAGACTTTAATAAGGGAAGTTGCTTTCTTATGTTTGTTTAAAACAATAGCTATAAAAAGGCTAGGAAATTACTATTATGAAAATGTTAGAACAGATTTATTTATACCTGAACAACAAATTTGCAGTATTGAATTAACAATCTTATATATAAACATCTACACGCGGAAATGTGTGCATCTGTCTGTCCGGCCTGGAAATGGGAGGTAACAGCATGAAGCTAAAAGAAAGCAACTCTGTTGTCGAAGTGAAACCAGCGAGAAAACAGAAACTCTCTTAGCCGCTAATACACAAGTGAGGCAAGCACATTGGACAAAACAAAACCTCAGAAGAGAGAGAAACATGCTTAGCCGATGATAGACAATGGAGGCGAGCAGGTCGGCAGAACGAAACTGATGAAAAAAAGAGAACCATGCTTAGCCGCTAATGCATAAATGATGTGATTGATTGATTGAAGTGCCAGAATCCATGGTTTCTAGGAGCCCGAGTTTTTTACAGCACGGGTTTACACAGCTAGTATAGAATAATACTGAAGGACAACTTAAGTTTTGGCTTTTAACATGACTTAATTTTGATGGAGCTACTGTGCTAAATGAAACAGCCCCCCCAAATTTTTTTTTGTTCATTCTGATCTCTAAGGAAAGAAAAGCTGTGGCTTGGAAAATATTTTTATCAAGCTTTTTGAATTGTAAATACTACTATCTTGCTAATTTCACTTCTTTTAGATATCTTGCCATAATTATGAAAAAGTTCTGTTCTTGTTTTACCTATTTATCATTCGCCAAACTGTAATGCCTCATTTATTCATTTTAAAGTTTATTATTATGTTAATAATTATTGATGACAAGTTTCTAGTAGTAGGTGAATTCAATTTTCATCCATGAATTTAAAAATGTATTCTCTATCTTAATAATTAGTTATGATAAGTTTCTAGTAGTAGGTGATTCAATTTTCATACAGATAATCAATTTGATCCCAAAACGATAAACTTTATGAGCCTTGTGCATTCCTCTGATCTCAGTTAGCCTTTTACCTAGCAAATGTTTATGTGATTTAGATCTTAAACATTGGCATTTCATAGCACTACTGTGTATTCTTTAAAATACCAATACTGGTAAATTGAAATAAAAAGGAATATATTGGTAACAAAAGCTGCCGACTCCATAATTTCTAATATTACTAATAGCCAATCAGAATTCACTACTTCTAATACAGTTGTTAATATAAATATCCAGATGAGCAATATTAATGTTAGGCTGAAACTATAGAAAACTCAAAAAAGAGTACAGCACAGATTAGTATAAAGATAGAAAAAATAAATCTGCAGTACATTATGAAATTCTAATGGTTCACATAGCTAAATACAATTGATTTCTACCTAAAAGTTGGTCTTATTTTTCCACAATTAATGATGGTGTGGGGAATCCAAGTTATTCTCTACCACTGAACCTGTATTAAACACTGCCCTGCCTAAGGAATGTAGGATCAAAATGTCAGAAGTATGAAGGTTTGTCAGTATTCATTTACAGGAAAAGTAAAGATGCAATATAATACACATTAAAACAATAGAGGAAGTTGAACCTCTTCGTATTCAACACACCTAACTAAACCCCTTAAGCAAAATAAATGAATATGAACTACATAGAAATTTAAACATTTTCAAACCTTCCACATATATCCTTTTTACAGTTCTTACAGGCATTTTAAATGAAGTTTCTGAATGACTAATCAACAGAATATTAAACATAGTTAACTATTTGATAGACTGGCATTTCTCACATATACTTTAAAAACTCCAGTAGTCAAATATCTCTGCTTAAAAAAATAACCTAGACTGCTCTGTTTTGCACAATTTTAGATCTATCTCTAACCTACTTTCTGAAGCAGATTTTTAGGAGAAAATGTTTTTGACAGTTAAATGATTATATTGAATAAACATATATTCATTAAATGTACCAGTTAGGTAAATGACTTGCAGCTTAATGCTGTTATGAATAATTTATCAGTTCTTGTTCTCTTAGACTAGGCCACTGCATTTGATACTATAGATCATAGTATTCTCTATAAGTGCTCCAAGTATTGGCTGACCTTTACCAGTAGTGCTTTAAGCTGCTTTCAATTATATATAACACGTAAAAAATCCCTGCAGAAGCTGGTAGTATCAGAAGAATGTGGTATTATTTATGTTGTGTCTCATGGGTCACTCTAAGCCATAAAATGAGAATACAGTATTAATATTCTTACTTTATGAACCACTGTTAGGCCAAATCATTTCTATGCTTAAGGTTTATTACTACAGTTATTAAGATCACATACATCTACCTAGTTACAGCACCAGATGACCCAGAAGCTCCTAACCCCAACTAAACGACTTTCTAACGATAAACAATAGCTGAGCAGTAATTTCCCTAAACCTAACAAGGTAAAACTAGAAACTCTTAGGTATTGACCACAGCAAACAAAGTAAAGAACCTGATCATCCGGTCTGGGAAATATAAATTCAAAACTAAATTTTAAATTGGATAAAAATATTACTAACACCATGCTCTTCTTTTAAGGAATACAGCATAAGTCTGATCTTTTAAATTGCTGCAGGATGTTAAAAGTAACGCATGGTTTTATTTTTAGCTGAAAAAATTATTGTAGTGCACTCCTATCAAGCTACTATGCAAATATTTTAATGAGTTGTAGTGTGTTCAAAATGCAGCAACAAAAAAAAAATAACTAAAAAGAGAAAATATGAGCCTACTTCATCTATATTATCACATTGGCTGCCTGCCTGTGTTTTTAGAGTAATCTTAAAATATTCTTAATTAAATATAATCCTCTGAACACTCTACCTATATCTCAGAATGCCTGTCTCCATATACCCCCTTCCCTAACAGTCATCACAGATATTCAAACTGTGGCTTAATCAGCGTTCCAAAACATTCTGTCTCGCATGCAAATGGTGCAGAATGCAGCTGTTAGAGTTTGGACCAGCAGCAAAAAAATGGATCCCATTGTTCTGGTGTTGGCTCCCTGTTAGTTACAGGGTGAATTTTAAGATTTTAGTGTTTGTTTTTAACGCCCTACATGGGTCAGCTCCACCGTACTTAGCAAATCTTATTGTTCTATATTTGTCAGCCAGGCAGCTGAGGTCTTCAAATCAGCTATTGTTTACTGTTCCACACACACAGTTGAAGCTGAGGGGCGATCGTGCTTTTGTGGTGGCTACATTTTTGCTAAAAAAGCACTTTTATTCACTTGCTTTTTTAACTTATGAATTTGAGTGGTTAAATCTTTCTAATTACCGGTATATTGTTTATACTGTGTTCATTTTATGTATTTTTATTTTACATAATTTTATATAAGCTATTTATAATATATATATATATATATTTTTAAATAATTCTTTATCTGGCTTTTATTTCATACTGTTACCTTTTATTCTATGCAAATCACTTTGGTCAACTTCTAGTTGTTTTAAATGTGCTATATAAATAAATAAAACCTAAAAGGGAAACATAACAGAACTTCCGAGGTGGCTTTTAGCTTTTGGGCACCAATAATGTGGAACATTTTACCAGTACAAATATGTTAGAATTGATCTATTGAACATTTCAAAAAAACACTAATTAAAAAATTATTTTAATTTGGCCTTTTCATAAGCTTATCTGTTGTAAAAGGTTAAAATTAATATTGCATTTTAACATTTGCATTTGGGATATCCACAGCAGTGGGTATTGCTGTTATCATAGAATACAACTACTAGACAGTCCTAATTACTCATATATCATTCTTCCAGTTACTAATCACTACTTTTGTCTTGGGTTTCTATTTTTGGTATCCTTGTGGTATCAACTGCTACATGACCCAAATGCAGCTGCATTTGCTGCAAAAAAGGATGAAGGAAGACACCAAAATGATGATACCTGTAACACTGAATCTCCTATGACTTTTCATTTTACTCAAATATTAATGAAAAATATTATCATCTTTAAGAATTATAGAATTCTCGGTGGGGCTGGTAAGTTTTTTTGTTCTAGAACCCCTAAGAGTATTTTCTTCAAAGCTGACATCAGAGATGTTTTCCTCTGCTGCTTGCTCATCTTACATCATTAGAGACTCACAAACTGCCTGATTTGTCATTTAATTTACATTAATTTCAGTTAGTTTAGTTAGTTTACACATGTTTTTTGTAATTGCAGTTATTATTTTGCTATTTGTGAAACGTTTTTATGAAAATGTAATTTCTTAAAAAATGTTTCAGCTATCTGAAATAAGTGTCTCATGATTCTATTCTAGGAATTATTAAGTTTTATTTAAAGTTTTTTTCTCATGTTGATGGCCATTGACAAACAATAGGAAGATGGCAATTAAAGAGTAGTCAAAACTCCAGTAGAAAAAAAAAACAAAAAAAAAAACTATAAACTATTATGACGTAACATGCAGGACAAAACAGACATTTCCTCTTTTTGATTAGACTTTCACTGGCACACAAGGCCTGTTAAGAGAGCAGACAGGGATGCAGGAAGCTGGCTGCAAAACCCCCAACTGAATTCCAGAGTCAACACTAAATGGCAAAGTTGCAGATCTACCAACATTTTGTCAGCTTGCTTTTTAAGTTTAATCTGATAATAAGGAGTGGTAATCAAAAATGAGTTGACATGTCTGCAGAGACACCTTTAGACAAACAGGCACCTAAAAAAAAATTAAGTATGCAACTGTAAGCTGAAACATTTTCACGCAGATGGAAAAAATAATGCATCTATAAGCAGGCACTAAACCTATCACTATAAAGTACTATGACCTAATCATCCATCCATTATCCAACCTGCTATATCCTAACTACAGGGTCACGGGGGTCTGCTGGAGCCAATCCCAGCCAACACAGGGCACATGGCAGGAATATAACCCCGGGCAGGGTGCCAGCCCACCACAGGGCACACACACCCACACCCAGCACATACTAGGGACAATTTAGGATCCCCAATACAACCAACCCTGCATGTTTTTGAGGCTACAGTTTCTTTCAAAACTAGGTGCATGCAACTCTTCAGTCTTTTTAGAGCAGGAAGCTGATCCACATTCTTTGGTGTGGGACACCTCTGGAAACTCTCTTAGGTGCAAAAAGTACTTTCTTTGGGCTTGGAAGCTGCCTTTCATTGAGCCTAGGAGCTGGATAACCTGAACTTTGCTTTAAGATTCACTCCTTCAAGAATGACCTCTGTGTCAATGATTGAGTTCAGTCTTGGAAGACTGGGAAGCAGCACTACTTCAAGAAAGAAACTTTACCATCTAAATTCTTACCCCAGAATGCGTCACGCTTTTTCTGATGAAGTTGCAGAGAACAGGACAAAACCTTAACAGGGTGCTGAAGAAGAAACACTACACAGGACTGTGTGGCAAAGACAAAGACTGCAATCAATTACACGCAGTGTTCTTCACTCAACCCCAGGGCAACAATGTGCAATTCCACACAGCTCTAGATATCATTCACTTAAATCATTTGTCTGTGTCAAGTACAAATTAGAGTTCAAAGTAACTAGTAAATAGCCAGCTAAAGACCTACTTCTCATGATGGATTGTTACTGTTTAACTGGCACATTCATTTTGTGTAAACTTTCAGAAGTTTTTGACTAAACTGGAAAAAAAGCCTTGAATCCTGACATAACATCACCCATAGTTGTGCATTAGAACAAGTGTAAGTGGATTGTGGGATTACTTTTAAATTCCAAATACAACTTGCTAAAAGAAAAAACTTGCACAATCAAGAAACCTCAGAAAACCTCTGAGTCTAATGGCGGGAAACTGGACCAACATAGAAGGTTAAGGAAAACAAGGTAGGAGGTTTACTGAACTGTCTAATTAATTATTGCCATTGCCAAAGGGTAAAACTGACAATTTGTTGCTAGATTAGTATTAGTTGATTATTTTGTCCCACTCTATTCTAACAATGCAAAATAAAACTAAATGTCTAAGTCTAAAACAAAGTTATATCACTAAATAATTATAAATATTGCTGAAAAAACAATGGTGTATGCTAAAAATAAAGTTTTGACTGTGTTGGAGCGTATGCTCAATGCGTTTTTTTACATGATCTCTAAAATGACCTACTAAATTAACAGTTTAATAAAGATATTTGATGATAGAAAACATTCATTTTTTCAGGAGAGCTTATATACTGTATATATATGCTGTATACATTAAAGAATAAGCTTTCGTTATTTTATTTTATTGTAAAGCACTTTGGAACAGTAGCAGTGCTATCATTTCTAACACTATTGTAAAAACACATATCACACTTCTCTCCCTGAAGGTGTGTAAGCATATTTTGTGTAAAACAATGATAGCTTGAAGCAGTGGGGAGGCCTTTTGTAGAGCTGTCATGCTCTTTTCTATTATCATTCCTAAACATGTATATCGATTAGGTGATGTGCCACTTCTAAACCCACTTACTTCCTGATTCCTGTGAGGTCCTCACTCATAAATTTCATATTATTTCAAAGACTTTTTAAGATGACTTACTAGAACGGCAGGAAAATACAAAAAAGGGATAACTGTAGAGTGATGAATCCATGGACAAGGAAACTGCTGAGGGAAAACACCTTGTAGAAAGCCAGTCCATCACTCATATAAATGCATCCATGCTCACATAGGGGCCAATTTACAATCGGCAATTGACCTAACATGCATAGAGTTGTTTGAGGAAAACTAGAGTATCATGAAGAAAGCTCAAGCTTGGGAAGAATGCAAATTCCAGACGGACAAAGCCTTGAAATATGATCCAGCCCTGCGTGATAAGATGCTGCAGATGTTCTATCAGACAGTTGTGGCAAGCACCCTCTTCTACGCGGTGGTGTGCTGGGTAGGCAGCATAAAGAAGAGGGATGCCTCACGTCTGGACAAATTGGTGAGGAAGGCAGGCTCTATTGTAGCCACGGAGCTGGACAGTTTGACATCCGTGGCAGAGCGACGGGCGCTGAGCAGGCTCCTGTCAATCATGGAGAATCCACTGCATCCATTGAACAGGATCATCTCTAGACAGAGGAGCAGCTTCAGCAACAGACTGCTGTCACTGTCCTGCTCCATTGACAGACTGAGGAGATCATTCCTCCCCCACACTACGCGATTCTTCAATTCCACCCAGGGAGTAAACGTTACTATTATACAAAATTATTGTCTGTCTGTTATACCTTCATTGTTATCACTCTTTAATTTAATATTGTTCTTTATCAGTATGCTGCTGCTGGAGTATGTGAATTTCCCCTTGGGATTAATAAAGTATCTATCTATCTGATGGATCCATGCGGCAGCAGTCCTAACCGTTTCACTTCCATGTTGCTTGTCAAAAAAAAAAAAAAGAATTTTGAAAAAAAAAAATTGGGAATGATCTTGTGTGAATTCCCTGAGAAGCTGGTTTGTTCAAAATAAGCTACTAAGGGAAAAAATAAAGCCGTCAAGGCCACATGTGGATATCTGTTTAATGTCCTGAAAAATGCATATTGTATATAATGAAAAAGGATAAGCTGGTAGATGTATGCTTCTGTTCTTGGCATGATGCCCAGCTGTACAGGCTTTTTTTTCTGTGTTCAAAAGGGAGCACGTTTATAATGGTAAACTTTTAGGTTGTGAGCGTAAGCTTCTTCATTATAAAGGCTTTCTCTATGATCCCATCTAACATCTGATAAACAAAGTTAGAATAATGCATTATACAAAATAAATACAAAGCAAACTAACTCTTTAGTTTGTTTATATTTTTTCTGCAAACATACTTCATTGTGCCAAGGAAGTAGGACTTTTAGAAAGTTAGATGCCATCTGTGTTTTCTGAGCTTTTATCTTGTCCAAGCTAAAATGCTACTCATTTAACATCTAGGAAGTTCTGTATGACACAACAGAAACTTTAAAAGATAAAGAGTGTGATGCAAAGCTATTGTTTCATAGTTCCAAGAATGTACTCTGCCCTTAGAATTGTTGGCAGGGTCTCAGACACATGCAATGGAAACACTCAATGCCAAAGTATCACATTATCATTAGCAAATACTTAATTTAACTTTGATGCCTGGCCAGTTCTGTTTTATCATTATTAGAGCTTAGCTTTAAAATCTAGCATTTTAAAGGAAAATACCAAATCAACACATGTTCTATTGTTTGTAATAGGAATATCCAAGGCAAGAAAACAGGTATATCCCCATCAAAGCAAGTATGTTTGTACATTTTATTCCTAGGTCCCATCAGAACAAACTTAAAGGGACTTCAAACACAAAAGAAACTAAACAAAGTTATAGAGGTGATAGCAATTTTGAAATGTATTGTATATAAGCAATTACGCTACTGCAGAAACAAACAGGACTGATTTGATTTCCATTAGTCATTTGAAGGTCAAGATATCTGTGGCATGTTCAAAGTCACACAGTCACTCTTATGTCACGTACACAGTACAAAAAAATCTTTCCTTGTTGGAAGAATTCTTCCATGTTTGGTTTCCTGCACTCTGCTTTTCGACCATGTGACTTTTTGAAGTTACATTCGTATGCATGTAGGTAAACATTAAGCACTGTTACAAGGTGAAAATCTTTGTAGCTGATATATGGCAAGGCAAGCTCTGATTTTGATCCTAGAATTTGTACAGAATGGTACTTACACTGCAATCATTTTATAGTACTAACAGCAGTATGTTCAAAATAAAATTTTATTGCTTATTTATGAGTGGGTCCAAATTTGGCTACCATTTTCAAGATGTATCTCACATCAAAAATAAAGAGTGTAATTTTGAGTGGGGGTTAATCTCATTTTACTTTTGTTTTTCTGTTTTTGTTTTTCTCCATTGTATTTCTATTTTTCTGTAGTTTTCTTTGCATTCATTTTGAAGTAAATGGTTGTGTTTGTTATGTTATTATTACATGTTTGATTGACTAGCATGCCATTATAATGCTCTGAGGGTAATAGAAAGTATATTTTGGCATAGACATCGTATGATAAAATATTATATTACTGTTTATAAATTCTATCCATTCAAACATTTTCCCAACCAGGGGAAGCTGGAGCCTATCTCATCAAGCACTGGGTACAAGGCAGGAACAATCTATTGCAGTGTGAAAACACACACACCCACATCCAGACTAGGGCAATTGTAACAACAGTAACACACCTAAATTGATGCTTTCTTTTAATTAGTCTTCATAATATTCCTATACATACAGTGGCAATGAAAATATTGAATTGTATGAGTAAGTCATATTTATTTTATTTTTATTTTAATTACTTCTCTCCCTCATTAATAAATATTCATTAATACTGTACACAAACACACATACATACACATACTGTATATATGCATAAAATAGAAAATACAAAAGAAATATCTTTAAAACATACATAACTACAAGAAAAAGATCATCTAAAGCATTAATGAGGTTCCAATTATATGAAGGTTAAAATAACTTCAGTGGTGACATGGTGACTCAGTGGTTACAACTTAGCTACTGGGCACTAAGCACTAGAGTGATTTCTGTCTTCTTCCAGTTTAAAGGCATGTACTCCTGAGACATGCAGACCAGAACTTGTACCTGCCTCGAGCTGTTTTATGCTGAGCTTCACTAGGAGTAAGCAGATATAAAAAGAGAATTGATGGACACATACAAATTATGCATTTACCAGAAGTGTTAGGTCTGTCTGTCTGTAATACTTTATAAATGACTATAACCAATCCTTTAATTATTCTACATTCAATAAACATTGTACACAGAATAGCTAACCATTTTAACATAATTTATGGGATTGGGGAGTGACTGAAAAACAAGTTATTACTGATTAGTAGTGTAGAAACTGCGCAATTAACTATGGATTTAAACTCATAAATGCAATAAACAGCAACATATTTTGAAACAAAGATAGGCTTTCAAAAATCACTCTTTATCTTATTAATGTATTTTCGATTGTTTTCTCATTTTGACAGAATATGGAACTAGGAAAATAAATATGCACACAAAAACCTTCCATTCTACTGCACAGTATTTCTTATGGTGCAGGAAGAAACACCTACAACTCAATATCAGCAAGACAAAATAGCTGGTGGTGGACTTCCAGTGTGCAAAGGAGCCTCTGAGACCAGTCACTATCCAAGGAGAGGATGTGGAAGTGGCGCAGAGTTAAACAACAAACTGGACTGGTCTGACAATACAGTGGCGCTGTACAAGAAGAGCAGACCATGCTTGCTAAGGAGAATCAGGTCTTGTGATGTATGCAGCAAGTTGCTGGAAATGTTCTACTAGTCCATAGCAGCCAGTGAGGTGTTCTATGCTGCAGTCTCCTAGGGAAGCAACCTGAGCTCAAAAGATGCACAATGGCTGATCAAACATATCAGGAAAGGCTGCTCCATCACAGAGTAAACCTTGGAGAAACTAGTATAGTGGCAAAACTGGATGCCATCATGAAAAATCCCCTCCACACCTCCTGGAGGTGCTCTCTTGGAGCACTTTTAGCCACAGATGCCTCTAAGGATTTCCTCCTGACATACTCTCTTTAAGTTCATTTTTAAATTTCTGCACATTTATTTATTTATCAATTAAATGATTGCTTGATTGGTTTCATTATTTGTCCTGTGAGTCTATATCCTTGTTTTTTATGTTTTTGCTGCTGTATGCATCTAAATTTCCTATTGGGATTAATAATGTTTACCTTATTTTATTCTATCATGACTTTCTGAAAATTTTAAAATTCCACCCAGTTAACTAGTCAATTGGTGAAGCATCATTCACAGTTCTTGGACTCTAACTTAGTTTTTTGTGATGAAATATTGTTCAATTCCTGAATGGTTCAAAACTCCATAGCTGTAGACTATGCCAGCTGTGTTTAGTGTAATGTGTATGATTCCAGCAGTAACATTTTTTACCTCTCTTACTCCCATTTTACATTATTTATTTATATTAGGTAGCAACTGTTTTTTCTTTGAGTATCTTATTTTGAGAAATGCTTGCCCCCTTTATTTAATATGCGTTTGATAATGGTTCTCCACCTTCACTTTTTTCTTCAGTTACCCTTAAAAACAAAGAAAATAAGAAATGCTACTGCAATTTTGTTTTAATCGGGTAATGCAGTTCTCAAATTACATTCCGTAGTGGAATCCGCTTTTTGTAATTATTTGAGTTGGCTACTTTGCTCTGAAATCATCATTCCTATTCTACTTTACTTTAATCCTTCTACAGATATGTCAAAAATAAGTGTCTGCAGAAAGCCCATCAGCTAAGTATAGCTTTTTTAATATGTTTTGTACTATATTTGTCGTTATTAGCATTTAAATTGTTATTTTCCAATTCATAGGAAAATGTCTTTGCTGAAACAATGTGCAGTCTGTAAAAAGAAAAAACCTACTTAATCTGACCCTGTCACTTAAGGTATATTTCATCAAATGGTTCCTCTTATACTCTGGTCACTTCAAGGACGTACTAAATGAGGTTATTAACATTCAACAAGTCACATGTCCTCTTTGAAGAAAAAATGTCTCATGACAAACAGGGCATGGCCCAATCTGGTATGCTGACTCACTGCTGCTTCAATCTCTATTTGTCATGAGTGCAAATATCAATTTGATTCCTAACAGGGGAACGTTTAAAAAGGACAACCTCTACATTGCACATTTCTCCTAGAAAGAGTAGCTTAACATCAGGCAGCAAGAGGATTCTTACCAGATATATTAATTTAATAAATCTGACAAAACCATTAATTTAGGACTGTGAGTTTCTCTATCTGTCAACAATGGTAAAAAGCAAATGTGTACTGCAAATAATACTAACATTAAAAATACTTAATTTAATATATCTGGGATCTAAAGTTCTAATGTATCAGTGCATTTTTAACATATATCAATGATGTTTGTAGCAGAGTAATGTCCAGGTTTTTGTCCTCTCTGTGTTTGGAATTCATATCTGAATGATAGGTTTTCTGCGGTGGGCTGGTGCCCTGCCCAGGGTTTGTTTCCTGCCTTGCACCCTGTGTTGGCTGGGATTGGCTCCAGCAGAACCCCGTAACCCTGTAGTTAGGATATAGCGGGTTGGATGATGGATGGATGGATGATAGGTTTTACATAAGTTACATAAAAGGTGAACTGCCTTACCTCCAAAGAACACTTAATATACAGTAGTATAACAACATTATATTTCTGAATATGGAAATGTTTTATGAAAAACATTGCCTAAATCAACAACAAAAAATGCTGATTGCAAAATTAATGCAGCTGTAACTAAATTTCCATCAGATATGTTTCATCATTTTAAAATACTGCTTGGATATTTCTACAATATGAAAACGGTGGTTACATTGTAGTTTTAATGATGGTCAAATGTAATTATACACTTGATGATTTTCTATAAATTTCTCAAAAATATTTAGTTAAAATGACAATAACATTTGGAAATCTTTTCAGTGATATCTGTTTAAACACAGCTCAAATAACAATATGTATTCATGGTCAAAGCTTGCATTTTTGAGAGCTTAGACATTCTACATAATGTAACAAAAACAATTATGGAAATACCAACACAATGATCAGTCTGGCTTGCTACAACTAATATCAAATAAACTAAATAGCTCAATAAAGACATACAGTGCATCTGGAAAGTATTCATAGCACATCACTTTTTCCACATTTTGTTATGTTACAGCCTTATTCCAAAATGGATTAAATTCATTTTTTTCCTCAGAATTCTACAAACAACACCCCATAATGACAATGTAAAAAAAAGTTTACTTGAGATTTTTGCAAATTTATTAAAAATAAAAAAACTGAGAAATCACATGTACATAAGTGTTCACAGCCTTTGCGCAATACTTTGTCGATGCACCTTTGGAAGCAATTACAGCCTCAAGTCTTTTTGAATATGATGCCACAAACTTGGCACACCTATCCTTGGCCAGTTTCGCCCATTCCTCTTTGCAGCACCTTTCAAGCTCCATCAGGTTGGATGGGAAGCGTCGGTGCACAGCCACTTTAAGATCTCTCCAGAGATGTTCAATCAGATTCAAGTCTGGGCTCTGGCTGAGCCACTCAAGGACATTTACAGAGTTGTCCTGAAGCCACTTCTTTGATATTTTGGCTGTGTGTTTAGGGTCGTTGTCCAGCTGAAAGATGAACCGTCGCCCCAGTCTGAGGTCAAGAACGCTCTGAAGCAGGTTTTCATCCAGGATGTCTCTGTACATTGCTGCAGTCATCTTTCCCTTTATCCTGACTAGTCTCCCAGTTCCTTCCGCTTAAAAACATCCCCTTAGCATGATGATGCCACCATCATGCTTCACTGTAGGGATGGTATTGGCCTGGTGATGAGCGGTACCTGGTTTCCTCCAAACGTGACGCCTGGTATTCACACCAAAGAGTTCAATGTTTGTCTCATCAGACCAGAGAATTTTGTTTCTCAGGTTTAAAAGTACTTCAGGTGCCTTTTGGCAAACTCCAGGCAGGCTGCCATGTGCCTTTTACTAAGGAGTCACTTCCGTCTGGCCACTCTACCATACAGGCCTGATTAGTGGATTGCTGCAGAGATGGTTGTCCTTCTGGAAGGTTCTCCTCTCTCCACAGAGGACCTCTGGAGCTCTGACAGAGTGACCATCGGGTTCTTGGTCACCCCTCTGACTAAGGCCCTTCTCCCCCGATCGCTCAGTTTAGATGGCCGGCCAGCTCTAGGAAGAGTCCTGGTGGTTTCAAACTTCTTCCACTTACGGATGATGGAGGCCACTGTGCTCATTGGGACCTTCAAAGCAGCAGAAATTTTTCTGTAACCTTCCCCAGATTTGTGCCTCGAGACAATCCTGTCTTGGAGGTCTACAGACAATTCCTTTGACTTCATGCTTGGTTTGTGCTCTGACATGAACTGTCAACTATGGGACCTTATATAGACAGGTGTGTGCCTTTCCAAATCATGTCCAATCAACTGAATTTACCACAGGTGGACTCTAATTATCTGCAGTAACATTTCAAGGATGATCAGGGGAAACAGGATGCACCTGAGCTCAATTTTGAGCTTCATGGTAAAGGCTGTGAATACTTATGTACAGTACATGTGCTTTCTCAATTTTTTTTATTTTTAATAAATTTGCAAAAATCTCAAGTAAACTTTTTTCACGTTGTCATTATGGGGTTTAGAATTCTGAGGAAAAATGAATTTAATCCATTTTGGAATAAGGCTCTAACATAACAAAATGTGGAAAAAGTGATGCACTGTGAATACTTTCCAGATGCACTGTATGGAGACAAAAAAGTAACAAGAATGAATAACTTTAAACAGTATAGCAAATAAGGAAACAGTCCTCTTAAAAGCGACATACAGTACTGCAAATGTCACAAGATGTTGCTGACTTTTAACGCTACACAGTCTCTGTTTATGCACAATACTCATGCTGAGACTATTGCTGTGTGTTGTGCTGCCCAAAACTCTACTGAGAATTTAATGTCCCTGTACTGTATTAACAAGAAGCTTGGTGTACATTCATTCACTTGTATTCTTTAAACATAACACAGGGCTGCACGTGTTTCACAAATTTAATCAGTCATTTCATGTTTGATACATAAACATTACTGATAATTATAACACCCTTTTCATTGTATTCATGCTGGACAAAGAAAGTCACTGAAGCCTGGGTATTCAGGCACTGTTGTTTAGTGGATATGCTGCCTTGCAATTCAATGGAAATCGGGGGAATAATTACAGTGGGTATTTAATTCATCTATGTCGCAAATGAACACCACAATAAAGACTCTGACCGACTGTTACACCTAGAACAATGTCATTAACCATTCATACACCCAATTATGGAAAAAATTCTAATTTTAATTTGGGTTCACGGGAGGTGAGCATCTATCTATCTATCTATCTATCTATCTGTCTGTCTGTCTGTCTGTCTGTCTGTCTGTCTGTCTGTCTGTCTGTCCTTAAAGCAGCATGGCACCCCATCACAAAGCAGGCTTACACACACATACTTGCAGCCATACTTAATCATATCAAGCTAATGTACAACAGAGTCAGCAATCAAATGTAATAAGTTTCAACAAAATGCAGCACTAATACTAATACATTTTCACAACAAGCGCATATTATACATATGAAAAAAACTGCTTTTTTATTTTATTGGACAAACTTAATGCAATTGTCAATTAATGGTCTTTTCATATCAGATTTTAAAAGCTACATTGTATATATATTGCATTATATATATATATATATATATATATACACACACACAAATATACAGTTGTACCTCGGTATACGTCCTTAATCCGTTCCAGGTCCTTGGACTTATACCAAACAGGATGTATACCAAACTAATTTTTCCCATAAGCAATAATAGGAAAATGATTAATCCTTCCCCTGAAAAAAAATCCTATTGCTAATGGCATATTATACATCGATGGGGTTGTATAAAATAATTTAAACACTGCTTAATACTAAAATACATAAATACAAAAGCAATTAGATGAAATAAATGAAAATTTTACCTCACTTTACTTTTTAATAACATCCATTTTTCACAATCGTAGATACCGTCGTTCTCGGCAAACAGTATGCAACAGCCATGTCCCGGATACACATGCCACCTATATACTTTTCAACAATCAATTCAAATTTACGTGAAAAAACACAAAATCATGTTGTGACGATGCGGGTTTGCTGTATGCTCCCATCTGCTGTCGGGGAGCCCTTGAACCCTACACCGTCGGTAATGTGCCTTACTGCTAAGCTCATCGGTAACAACAAAGCAAGGGGATGGTGAAAAAGTGCAAAGTGCTTTTATTAAAACAATCAACAAAACAAGGTGTTCAAATTAAAGTGCAGTCTCCAAAGTTCCAATAAATAATCCATAAAATCAGAAGTGAAAAGTGGAGGTTAAAAACAATAGAAAAAAGTCTTCTTAAAAACAACGTGGTTAAAATACAGCAGGAAGCATTCTTAAAAAAAAAAACAAAAAAAAAAACAAGAAGAAGCCCGGTGCCTTTTTACCTAGTTTTTACCTAGCGGCCCCCCTGCTTTCCAACAGGGGAGTCGCCCTACTTGCAGCTGACCTTAACTCTGCCTACTTCAGCTACTTCATGCGCGCTCTCTCTCTCTCTCTCACTCTCTCTGTCTCTCTCAACCTCCCGTCCGTTCTTTCTTTTTCCTCCCCTTCTAGCCGACTTGCGCTTTTATTTATCAAGATAAGCAGCCCCATGAACAATCACGAATGCGGATGGTCACTCACCTGTGCACTTTGGTGAGAAACGCCCACATCGCGAATCGCCCTGAAAACCTTCAGCCACAGAAACCACCACGCCCCCTCACCAAGCCGCGAGGGCGGTGATTATTTATTTTAAAGCTGGCCTTTGACAGGAGCTGTGGACCCGCTATACCACACACGTGAAAATTCACAGAGAGTTATAGCGCGGGTTGTTCACTGAATGCTAGCAACTGCCGCACTGACGCTCGAGGGCAGTTGTAGCTTTGTGCTAGAGGTAAACAAGGTAGCACGCGAGTCGTATTCCAAACAAAGGTTGTATACCAAGCAAAATTTTTCGTGTCCAAACAGGACGTATACCAAGTTGGACTTATTCCAAAGCAGATGTACCCTGTATACCGAGGTACCACTGTATGTATATATATATATATATATATATATATACACATATACATACACACACAAATACACACACACACAGATACACATATATAAAGTGTCTTTGGATCACCTAAAGGGCCCCCTGACCAATCATGCCCTCTACTCCACTCCTTCCACTCTCCTGCCTATAAGTCATGGGTTTGACAGAAGATGGTGTCACTCTGTGAATGCAGCATGGCACAGGATGGAGCTCCTGCGTGGTTGACCAGCTTTAAAGCATTAAAGATCTGAAGTGTGATTTGGCAACCTTTTTGTTTATTTTTATTTTCACTGCCTCTGTACCATTGTCTGCATTTATTTTGCTTTCATCTCTGTTAGAGGTAAACAGGGATGACTGGGTTGGTGCCCCAACGTTTACTGTTTTGGACTTGTGATTCCTCACTTGACCACAATATATATAATATTTGTAATTAACTTAGATTACTTAGCAGAGATCTGTTTTTACTTTTACATTAAAGATTTGTGTTCTGTTGGTCAGTGTCAAAAAAGCCAAATTAAATTTGCTGTGAGTCAAAGGTGTATAATAATCTAATAAGAAAACTTCCAAGATGGTGACTACTTTTAATAGACACTGAAAATATCCATTCATGCATCCATTTATATATCCATCTCTCTCTCTTATATATCCTGCTGGGGGCCATGGCCACTGCCAGGGGGCGCTTGAACAATCTCAGAGCCTTGGACTACAGCACTTCGGTCACACCAGGAAGTGCTACTGGAAGAGTGTCAGGGAGCACGTTGAACACATCGGGTGCATTATAAAAGGGGCCGCCTCACTCCATTCGAGGAGCTGGAGACGAGAGGCAGAGGACAGAGCTGGAGACGAGAGGAGTGAAGGTAGCAGTGAAGAAAGAGAGAAGGAAAGAAAGGACTGAGTTTTGTGGGTTTGTGCATTGTGTGGTGCTGTAGAAAGCAGAAGAACAATAAATGTGTGTGTTTTGGACTTGGGTGTCCAGTGTCTGTCTGTGTTGAGGCTGAATCTTCCACAACATATATATAAATACACACTACATATTTTATAAAATATAAAAATAAACCAATGGTACTCATTTTAATCACTGAATATGCAAAGATTTAACACACAAGACTTGATAATGAACTGAGAAATGTAATATTTAACTATACA
>JANRMT010062792.1:111533483-111674896 GCA_026402145.1 Polypterus bichir lapradei | reverse complement strand
TTCTGCGTTAACCGCATGCGTTTTCATACGTCTCAAACTAAGGTGATGCGAGGTTAAAATAAATCGAGAAGCGCGCGTACATACTTAGTGCATCCCCTCTCGGGAATCGAACCTCGGACGTGGGCGCTACAGGCGAATGCTTTACTATCGCGCCACTGCATGTGGTTTATCTATTTGAGCATAGCAGTGTAATTCGGTTTTTGTTCAGCACTCTTTGGAACTGTTACTTTTTGTCTGCGCACTGCGTCAGTTCACGTGAGCCGCTGAATATGGTTTTATATGTCAGTCGCTCGCTTCTAATTGTTTCGCTGCCTTCTTAATTATATAATGCATGTTTTCTAAAGCGCGTTTTGTAGCTCTTCCTGGCTTTCTACGTAATGCGTGATTACGTGAGAGGCGTGATGATGTCATACGAAACTCCGCCCCTCCAGCTGAACTCCATTACAGTAAATGGAGAAAAACAACTTCCAGTTATGACCATTACGCATAGAATTTCGAAATGAAACCTGCCCAACTTTTGTAAGGAAGCTGTAAGGAATGAGTCTGCCAAATTTCAGCCTTCTACCTACACGGGAAGTTGGAGAATTAGTGATGTGTCAGTCAGTCAGTCAGTCAGTCAGTCAGTGAGGGCTTTGCCGTTTATTAGTATAGATATATATATATATATCGTATATAAAGACTAGCCAAAGTAAACTACATTGCCCAGGTATATTTGTAGAATGTGTTAAGGAAAGAAAGTAAAGGTTTATTTGTTTCTCTTTATCGACCCTGTTGTTATTGCTAGCTGTCCCATCCGTCATTCACAATGCCCGTCTATCAATATCTCTTTTCTTGTAAGTTGAGTATTTATTCTTTTTGGGTCCCTTTGGAGTCCAGAGCTGCAGTAACTGCCTGCTGAGTTGTAACCAGAAAAGCTGTCATATCTAACTTGTCATGTTAGTTCAAAGTGGACAGTTCATAATGCTTAAATTATTAAGAAAATACGATAAAGCAGGAGTTAAACAACAACCATTTGATTCTCCTTTGTACTGTGTTACACTTCCACTTTTGATCAAGCCTCACCCAATACCCCTCTGCAAATAGCACAAGGATACTGCTTTTAATAATACAATACATAGAATCAGAGTGTTTTGTTGCCCAGGTTAGTAAGGTAAAGCTTTGGACACTTTGTCTGCTAGTCTGGGTTCAGTCTGTTCGGATGGTTCACTTGCATTGAGCCAGTAGGTGGCACTGGTTGGCAAACTGTAGCACACAGGAAAAAAAATACTGGGACTCCCAGGATCAAAATTTTGGGTTCTTAAGTAGTCTATTTTGTCCATATGGTCCTACAGAGCAACTATGCGAAATTCGTACCAGATCCGTCAAAGGGTATAAGATTGTATAGGTGACATACAGACAGGCAGACATTCTATTTTGAATATATAGATTACCTGTAATAAACACCCTCAACAAACCCTTTCTCCCTCAGCTTCATCACAGCATTGGCTGCTGTAACTTTAAAAAATCTAGCACCAGGTAAAGACCGTTTTTCACATTCAAAATTCAGGGAAACCTTTTCTGAAGTATACCTTGGAAAAATGTATTAATAGTCACTTGTTGGAATATGCCAATTGCACTGCAAAAAAGGATAGTTCTTGAGGAATGACAACTCTTTGCAAGGCCTTTCATTAGTTATTTGCTCTGTCTGTGAGTCCTGACTGTGATCTGGCAGAAACACCCCTGCTGAAACAGAAGTGAACCAGGACATCACCTCTTTGATTTCTTCTGCTAATGTGTGTAAAGTTTCTTTACTCTTTTTTTTTTTTTGCGTTTCTTTTAATACTTTATTAATTTTATTGCAATCCATACAGAGCAATCAAGTTTTTACAAAAAGAAAAATTAAGTTAAAAACACCCCTGAGAGAGAGAGCAAGCCAAACGGTGTGAAATTTAAGGCTTGTAAACATACCTAAATTAATAAATTCTCTGTGCTTTATGAGCTTATTTTAGAATATTACTGATTAGATCCTGCCATGTTTTGAAAAAAGTCTGTACGGATCCTCTAGCTGAGTATTTGATTTTTTCCAATTTCAAATAGTATAACACATCAGTTTCCCACTGACTTAAAAGAGGAGAGTTTGGGTTCTTCCAGTTTATCAGAATAAGTCTGCGTGCCAAAAGTGTAGTGAATGCAATCACAATTTGTTTGTCTTTCTCCACTTTAAACCCCTCTGGAAGAACCCCAAACACAGCTGTTAATGGGTTAGGAGGGATTGTGAGTCCAAGGCTGTCTGAAAGGTAATTAAAAATTTTTGTCCAGAATAATGTTAATTTGGTGCAGGCCCAGAACATGTGACCCAGTGAGGCTGGGACTTGGTTGCAGTGTTCGCAGGTTGGATCATGCCCTGGAAACATTTTGGAGAGTTTTAGTCAAGACAGATGTGCTCGATATATAATTTTCAGTTGTATAATTGTATGCTTTGCGCATATGGAGCTCGAGTGAATTCTCTGCATTGCTACTTTCCACTCCTTTTCTGATATATTGATTGAGAGATCTTTTTCCCAGTGTCCTCTTGGATCTTTGAAAGGGAGGGATTGTAAAATGATTTTATATATTGTAGAGATGGTGTCTAAGTCCTTGAGATTGAGCAATATTTTTTCCAGCATGGATGAAGGTGCAAGATGAGGAAAATCTGGAAGGTTCTGTTTAACAAAGTTCCTGACTTGAAGATAGTGAAAGAAATGTGTAGCTGGAATGTTAAATTTGGAATGTAATTGTTCATAGGATGCAAAGACATTGTCTATATAAAGATCTCTAAGCAAGTTAATTCCAAATTTTTTCCAGGTATTAAAATCTGCATATGTTTGCGAAGGTTGAAAGAGGTAGTTCTCTTGCAGAGGTGCCACAGATAGAAGCTTTTCCGTCTTAAAATGCTTTCTACATTGGTTCCAGATTCTAAGTAAGTGAAGCACAATTTGGTTATTGGTATATTGCCGATAACGTGTGTTTATTGGAGCACAGAGCAAGGAATACAAAGAAGTACTGCAGGATTTTACTTCTATTGCGGACCAAGCTTGTGTATGTTCTTCTATTTGTGTCCAGGTTCTTATCGTCTGTATATTCGCTGCCCAGTAATAAAACTGGAAGTTATAGTAGTCTCTGAAAGTGTGCATTATATTTTTGTGGTCGACGATTTTATCTCCGTTCGCGTTGGTGATTACTGAGATTGCGTTGCGCACTTCTTGCTTGTGAATTTGTTGAGCTAAAAGCTTGTTAGCTTTCTCTCCATGTTCATAGTAATGATGTCTGGATTTATAGATTAGTTGTTCAGTTTCTTTAGTTGTCAAGAGGTTTAATTCTGAATGTAGAGCCTGCCTTTTCCTATGTAGAGTCTCGCTTGGTAGTCTGGCGTGTTCTTCATCTATTCTAGTAATTTTGCTTTTTATCTCTGTTACTTTCTTGGCTTCGGATTTATTTCTGTGGGAAAGATATGAGATAATCTGTCCTCTTAAGAAGGCCTTGAGAGTTTCCCAGAGTATTCCTGCAGAGATCTCGGGGAATGTATTTGTCTCTAGTTGATAGTTGATTTGTTTGGATATAAATTCCGTACAATTCTCGTCAGCTAATAGAAGCGGGTTGAGGCGCCAACTGCGGGGTGAGTGTATGGGGCTTAGTAATTTTAGCTCCAAGACCAAAGGTGCATGGTCAGAAATAACAATAGCATCGTATTTGCAAGATTTAATCATAGGCAAGAAGTTATTGTCTATAAAGAAGTATTCAATCCGTGAGTAGCAATGATGTACTGGTGAGTAGAAAGAATATGTTCTTGAATTTGGGTTTAAAAACCTCCAGGGGTCTGATAAGTTGTGATCAGTTATAAACTTTGTAATTATCTTTGCGGTGTTAGATGCCGTTCCCCCTGTGGAAGAGGTCCTATCTAAAAGTGGATTTAGAACACAATTAAATTCCCCAGCCATTATAACTTTATGAGTGTTCAGATTGGGAATGGATGCAAATAAATTTTGTATAAATTCCTTATCATCAACATTAGGTGCATAAACATTTATCATTAACATTTTACAGTTAGATAAGTCTCCTATGACCATTACATATCTCCCTTCAGGATCCAATACTACATCTGATGCTACAAATGGTACTGTTCTATGTATGAAAATTCCCACACCTCTAGTTTTCTTTGTATAACTAGAATGGAACATTTGGCCAGTCCAGTCTTTTTGAAGCTGGAACTGATCCTTGCTTAGTAAGTGGGTCTCCTGTAAAAATACTATTTTAGCGTTTAGACCTGTTAGGTGAGAGAGTACTTTCTTTCTCTTTAATTCGTGATTCAGGCCTTTAATATTCCAGCTCACGAAGTTAACTGTAACATCATGGAGACATTGATTCTGAGTTTTTGATGTCATTTTATAGTCTTAACTGGAAGTGAGATGCTTCGGCCTTAATTTCCTATTTCTCCTAGAGTTGTTGCCATGCAGCTTATTATTACGTTGGTAGTTATAATTATAAAGATTAAGAGGATAGATTAGGTATAGATCAAGCCTGCTCTCCTTCTCTCCCCCACTTATCCCCCCACCTCACTTTTTGCCTCCTCAAGTGAGGCTAGAGCCCACTTCACACAGTCCCAGTCCTCTGACATACCCAGAGACAGAGCACGTCCAAAGCAAAACAAGCCCCCAAGCAGCGACGTTTTAGGGTTAAAAGATAGAGATATCTATTACCAATATAGTCAAAAAAAAAAAAAAAAAAATTTTGCACTTAAAATATATATATAGTCTTCAGCAATCTTAGTGCGTTTCTTTACTCTTTTAAACAATCATTTTCTTTACATGCAGTTGATTCACACACACTGTATCTCATCAAAACCTCCTGCTGTTACTCACAGAGGCAAAACACTTTACATATTTCACTGTCATCTGCACATACTGTATAACAATAATGAACCTACTTTATAAACTGATAATTGTAATCAAGGATTCAAAAAATATATTGGTTACCTTATGACAAAGAAAACCTGGCATCTTCAGTCATCTCAGAATGTTAAATTATTGTTAGATTTGACATTCTTTTATTATTACTTTTTATTTGGCTGATGCTTTATCCACTTGGACTTACAATATTTGAGATCTAATTTGTTACATTTCTGTTGTTTTTCCAACTGGTGCTCAGGTAGGTGACTTGCTCATTATCACACAGTGTCAGTAGTGGAATTTGAACCCCCAACCTCAGGGTTTGAAGTCCAAAGCCTTAGACTTAAACATTACAAAAACTGCTTGATATTCTTCAACTTCAAATTTCATTTTGCATTGTTAACCACCGTTAACAATTATAGCTATGCACATGTCTGTTTACTAGCCGAATGCCGTTAACAGGAAACCACAAATTGTCATTTGCTAGGAAAACTTAAGACAAACTCAAAGAAACTCTCCTGATCTGGCATTCTTTTATATTTTGTGCTTTAATGTGTGTCATTAATATTTCTACATTGAATATACTGTATAAATAATAAACATTTTCTGCAACAACAAGAAAGAAAATTTAACTTAATGTTTCTTTCCAGCTCATTGGTCAGTTGTTTATTGCACAGCTGTGTGTGTGTGTGTGTGTGTGTGTGTGTGTGTGTGTGTGTGTGTTCAGACCTGTAGGCAGGTTTTTCAGTTGTTCATTCTAACATGATTATTAATTATTTATGCACATTTTCATTGTTAATGCATTTAGTTGCATGTGATAAGCATGTTTTCTGATGTATCCATCTATCTGTGTTGAAGTTCCATGGATTTCTAGCAACAGAGCTTCGTTCTCCCAGTTTGTGTGAAGTATTCAGACAACAATTACTATTAATGAATTACAGGCACATTCCTCTTTTGTTCATCCTTGACTTTCTGAGATTCCTAAATTGACTTCTAATCATTAATTGACTTTTATCCTAGCAGCTGATGATCTCTGGGAATAAGAAGACTACTCTTTATAAAAATAAATTCAATGTTGAAAATAAGAGACTTTAATGTTCTGTTTTGAACGGATAGAGTATGGACATTGTTCAAGCAGTTCAATATGATCCTTGGTTATTTATGTTTTCAATTACATATTTACTTGTCACTTTTTGTTTTGATTTGTTTATCAAAGGAACAACACTAAAATATCTTGAAGTTCAAGAATGTATTGTGCATTCGCCTCACTTCAGAAATCCTTATTATTATATCAGTGGCAACATACAGTATGTGTGTAAAGTTATGCTTTTACATCGCACATGGGTTTTTGAAATAATTTACTATTGGTACAATATGCTAGCTCCATAATTAGTGGGATTGGATTTTAAGCAGCCTTAATAGTCTCACTACTTTTTTATTTTTGTTGGAAAGGACACATTTATCCATAAAACTGTAAGAATCATCATGTCTTCATTTCCATAATATTCAAAATGTAGTGTTCCTGATATTCAATCTTGTTAATAAATGAAGAAAAATTAGAAAGTCAATTAATAGCAGTAACCAATTTGATTGATTGCTCTCTTTGGTGTTTGTTAATATTTAGGATGGTTAAAGCTTACAAATTCAGGCAATCAATACAAATTCTTTTACATTTAGATTGTCAGTTTTTCTGTGAAGTTTGACAATATTCCATCCTTTCTTCATTTACAAAGTAAAACTGACTATCAAACCTTACTGGCTCAAAATATATTCTATTCTCAATCCATGCAATCAAATACTAAAAGCGCCTTTCATAAATTATCAGGTACAATTCACCATTGGTGCTCTATTTATCAATGAAAACAGACATATAACTCATTTATGGTTTCTCATTACTTCTGAAACTTAAAATTCGGGTTTAGTTGAGCTGCTTATTACTTTTCATGGCATTCATTCCCCATTACAGCTGGCCACAGTGTAACAACAGTAGCTAAGACAAAGAGGCCCAAAATATGCAATAAAGTAATGTAGACACTATAGTAGTCAACAGTACAAGGAGATAAGGCGCAAGGTGAAGAGAGAGGTGGTGAAGGCTAAAGAAAAGGTGTATGATGAGTTGTATGAGAGGTTGGACACTAAGGAGGGAGAAAAGGACCTGTACCGATTGGCTAGACAGAGGGACCGAGCTGGGAAAGATGTGCAGCAGGTTAGGGTGATAAAGGATAAAGATGGAAACGTACTCACAAGTGAGGAGAGTGTGTTGAGCAGATGGAAAGACTACTTTGAGAGGCTGATGAATGAAGAGAACGAGAGTGAGAAGAGGTTGGATAATGTGGAGATAGTGAATCAGGAAGTGCAACGGATTAGCAAGGAGGAAGTAAGTATAGCTTTGAAGAGGATAAAAAATGGAATGGCCGTTGGTCCAGATGACATACCTATGGAAGCATGGAGGTGTTTAGGAGAGATGGCAGTGGAGTTTTTAACCAGATTGTTTAATGGAATCTTGGAAAGTGAGAGGATGCCCGAGGAGTGGAGAAGAAGTGTACTGGTGCCAATATTTAAGAATAAGGGGGATGTGCAGGACTGCAGTAACTACAGGGGAATAAAATTGATGAGCCACAGCATGAAGTTATGGGAAAGAGCAGTGGAAGGCTAGATTAAGTGAGGTGATGATTAGTGAGCAGCAGTATGGTTTCATGCCAGGAAAGAGCACCACAGATGCAATGTTTGCTCTGAGGATTTTGATGGAGAAGTTTAGAGAAGGCCAGAAGGAGTTGCATTGCATCTTTGTGGATCTGGAGAAAGCATATGATAGGGTGGCTCGAGAGTAGCTGTGGTATTGTATGAGGAAGTCGGAAGTGGCAGAGAAGTATGTAAGAGTTGTACAGGATATGTACGAGGGAAGTGTAACAGTGGTGAGGTCTGCGGTAGAAGTGACGAATGCATTCAAGCTGGAGGTGGGATTTCATCAGGGATCGGCTCTGAGCCCTTTCTTATTTGCAATGGTGATGGACAGGTTGACAGACGAGATTAGACAGGAGTTCCCGTGGACTATGATGTTTGCTGATGACAATGTGGTCTGTAGTGATAGTAGGGAGCAGGTTGAGGAGACCCTGGAGAGGTGAAGACATGCTATAGAGAGGAGAGGAATGAAGGTCAGTAGGAACAAGACAGAATACAGGTGTGTGAATGAGAGGGAGGTCAGTGGAATGGTGAGGATGCAGGAGTAGAGTTAGCGAAAGTGGATGACTATAAATACTTGGGATCAACAGTAAAGAGTAATGGGGATTGTGAAAGAGAGGTGAAAAAGAGAGTGCAGGAAGGGTGGAATAGGAGGAGAAGAGTGTCAGGAGTAATTTGTGATAGACGTGTATCAGCAAGAGTGAAAGAGAAGGTCTACAGGACGGTAGTGAGACCAGCTATGTTATATGGGTTGGAGACGGTGGCACTGACCAGAAAGCAGGAGACAGAGCTGGAGGTGGCAGAGTTAAAGATGCTGAGATTTGCATTGGGTGTGACGAGGATGGACAGGATTAGAAATGAGTACATTAGAGAATCAGCTGAAGTTGGACGGTTGGGAGACAAAGTCAGAGAGGCGAGATTGCGTTGGTTTGGACATGTGCAGAGGAGAGATGCTGGGTATATTGGGAGAAGGATGCTAAGGATAGAGCTGCCAGGGAAGAAGAAAAGAGGAAGGCCTTAGCGAAGGTTTATGGATGTGGTGAGAGAGGACATGCAGGTGATGGGTGTATCAGAAAAAGATGCAGAGGACAGAAAGATATGGAAGAAGATGATCCGCTGTGGCAACCCCTAACGGGAGCAGCCGAAAAAAGAAGAAGAAGACACTATAGTTTAAGAGATTGCCATGCATGCGTTAAGAGAAATTATACATGTTCAGAATTTAAGGAAAGCATACTGTATCTTGGAAGAGATTGGTTTATCTTCATGTCATACCTACAGCTACTTTCTAAAAGGGCTTTCACAAAATTTTAAAAACCCACCATCCTTTAGAATTGGTGCATTACTTAGGGACAAATTTCTCCATTCACAATAAAAAGGGTCTTTTAAAAGGGAGGACATGCCTCTCTTATGTAATACACCTAAAGAGTATTCAACTTAACATGCATTTTTGTCACTTACGTAAACCTCTATAGCTGCATTATGGAACTAGGAAAAAGGAAGCACAGAAGACAATAGAAGGAAAAAGCCTAGTCTAAGACCGCTTTAATCAGAAATTTCTCTAAAGTAAACTTTGAGTTTAGCAATCTATATACTCAGATGTGTGAAATGTTGTACTTGTCCAATATTCAGATGGTTTATTTAAGTGCAGAATATTGTTAGCACATAATGAGTAGAACATTTGATGATGCCAGGGTAATTTTGTCAACTAGTAAAAACAATAGTAATCCTAAGAGTATTCTATACTAAACTACCCACACACAATGGAAAGAAATAAACTGTATTTTGAACGATGAAACAGTGTGTTTGTTGACTTAAAGAACCTTATTTAAAAGCCAAATTACTGAATTGCCTTGACGTACATGAAAAGTTTATCATCTCTATGACATACAGTTTCAGAAGTAACTGTATAACACAGTCTACTATCTTAGCAGACTTTAAGAAAGGTTTTACATAAAATAATTAAAAATCAATCAGGTTCAGAAGAAGCACTAGTTTAAAAAAATCATAAAACATAACGTGAACAAAACAGGAACATTTGTGTTTAATGCATTAAAATTGCACTAATCTATACTGTAATATTACAAAATCCTTAATGATTAAAAATTTCAAGTATGCAGTATATTACGAGTTGGCCAACCTTTCACAGCACTTTCAATAAATTAAACTTATGCATTTTGTCAGTTTTTTTATTTGACTGAATTTTTATCCATATTTGTTTTTTAAATAGAAGATATAGTCATCTAATTTAGTGAGAATTGAGAAACACATTTGTCAGACTTACCCCCTGCATACATGACAGCCAACATGATAGATGAAATCCATGCAATCTCGCTGTATGTGGTATGGAATATCTCCTGAATTTCTTTGAAGAATACTGTGATTGCTTTTGGGAATGCATAGGAAAATCCGATGGAGATAAAGGCACCTAACACTACAGCCCAGCCCCAGCCTCCATCAGGTGGAGCGATATCTGGGGGACCTCCGGCAACTGGTGGCATTGCTGGCTGTTTTGAATACTTCCTGAGCTAGAAATGAACAGAAAATGAAAATATTTAATACTTTGGTTAAATGTCATGCAACTCAGTTTCCACAAACAGAACCATGAAGGTTTTACTCATGTACAATAAATATTTCAATAAGACATTTTCCAAATAATATATCAAGCACAAGGAAGAGTGCAGCTGTTCAGTTAGAATTTATGCACTCCTGACAGCTGTTTGTTTAGTTGATTTTTGCTAATTGTACCACTTTCATTTAGCAGTTCATCAGTGGAAGCCCGGAAAAAATAAATGTTTGTACCATAAAGGGTATTCCACAAGAGAGGAGTAAAGTAAAGCAAACACGTATTCTTATGGATGACCTTATCTAGTTTATTCAGTGCACTGGAATGAGCACATTTTCAAATGTACAATACTACTTAATATGGTAGAATACTTAAAGATGTATAACTATTATATTTTTTCCATTTACAATAAAAAGAGGTATTTTAAATGGAAGGGCAAGCCACCCCTGCTCCACCCTAAGAGTATTAAACGTGGGAGGCACTTTTATTGCTTCTGACTCAGCCTTTAACAATTAAAACAGGTACTGTGCCCTTATGATAATCATTTCAAGATCAAGGATGTGAAGACTTATAATGAAAATAATTTTGCTTACAGTATTTCAGCAGTTTTCACATCACACAAACTAATTTATACAAAAAATTTTCAATAAGGAGAATATTGAAAAATATTTATTCAGCACAATTGTCCTGCCAAATATTAGTTAATACAGCTATATGCTTGCATTGGAAAAATTATAATGGCTGTTTTGAAGAGGTACACTCTTAAAAACACTGGTTATTTAGTGGCACTTCTCTGAATTATATGGTTTCTCATAGAACTTTTGCTTGACAAAGAGCCATTGCACTCAGTGAAGGATTATTTGCATAATAAGTTGGTTCTTTTGGTTTTGAAAAGCTGAACAGAACAGAAATCAGATGAAGAAAACCTGAGGGTAGGCTATGTTACTCTCCTTTTAAAATCATGTTCCCATTTAAATTTTACAAATGTAATATATTATTATGGTTATTTATGTTACTTGTTATGGATCTAAAGGTTCTCACTGGAACCTTAATATGGCTGATTCTCTTGGGAACCAAAAATGGTTCCCCTGTGGGATTGTTCTGAAGAACCACTCTGGCACCCTTATTTTTATGGCTGTAGGTGGGTTTGAATTTATAAAGTGCAGGGTTCCTGTATTAATTACACGCCATAAGGTTTGATGTGGTTGTATCTCAATTTCACTTAACCCAGATCAGGGTGACTGGGGACTGGTGCCTATCCCTTCGGCAATGGGCACAAGGCAAAAACTAAACCCTGGAAAAGGTGCCAGTTCACCACAGGGCCCACTCATACAGTGGCAATTAGAATCTTTCTATTAATCTAACTTGTACATCATTAGGAATGAGAGAGGAAAAATGGAGAACTAGGGAGGAAAAATGATACAAACAAGAAGAGAACTTGTAAATACCAGATGGACAGCAAATGGTTTAAATATTCTCTAATGGTATGCTAGCTCTGTAGGACAGCAATGATAAACACAGTTGGCTGTAATATACAAATGTCTGTATACAGTTACAACTTCTAAAACCATTTCAAACATCATGAAATTGTATAAAGAAAGTCTGTTTTAATTATGTCATGATAATTACTCTGCTACTTCGCAATTAGGAAACCAGGGTTCACATCCCGGATCATCCTGCATGGAGTTTGCATGTTCTCCTTGTGTCTGCATTCAGGGTTGGTTTCTGCGTTGTGCCTTATGCTAGCTGGGATAGGCTCTGGCTAAAACCACAATGCTGTTCCGCACTAAGTGGTCTAGAAAATGACTGACTGATAATTTTCTTGCATTTGGTCCTGGTCCTGAAGGGCCAAGGTGGGAAGATTTTGTTCCAGCCAATTTTTTATTTCAGTCCTGTTATTAACCACTTCCTCATTTCATTAGATTGATTGCTCTAACATTACTGTCTTAGAAATGTGCAATAAAGTAAGTTTTATTTGAATTTGAAATTCATTAAAATGGTTATTGGTGTAATGTATTTTACTGTATACGAGTCTCTTGATTTTTGTACCTGTTTGTTTCATTTTGATTCAGTGGCTTCACAAGAATTTCAAGTTCTTTATTAATCAGAAGGCAATTTACCATGAGTCACAAATAATGAGGAACACAACAGCTTCCTTAATAGCAGTAAAACCATTGTCACCTGTACGTGTGTTTATTATAAAGAGGAAAATAAATTGGAAAAAAAAGAAAGAGGGAAAAGTTGAGAGTGGGACTTTTTAATCTTCTTCGATTGAGTTGGTCTTTTCTGAAAGTAAAATAATTCTGAAGAGAATTTCTGATATAGCAGAATAATCACAGTAGGGTGAAATGCCATGTTCCTTAAACTAAAAGATTTGCCTTATAATTAAGAAACTAGAGAAAAAAGCAAACAGCCTTTACAGCATTGCAAGATCAGCATTGCATAACACTGAGTTAAGTCAGTGCATCAGTGCCTCCAAGTTGCTTGCAGTAGGCCACAGACACTCCTGGCAGAGCTAGGTAAAAGAGGCAGAAATCCACACCCATTTATATTCATTCAGCAATGAATGCAACATGCACATCTTTGGTTCAACTTAAGGTAAAGTTCATATAATAATAATTTTATATGCAAAATTGTAATTTATTAACACACTTCAGATTTGCTTATTTTAATTACAAGATAGTATTTGTCATCAGTATCAGATGTGAAGCAGAAACTAACTCTGGAAAGGGTTCCAGTCCTTTACAGGCTTCATTTTTGCATTATTCCTAATCATTTACAGCAGGCCAGTTTAACAAGTTTAATTAATCTAGCATGTGTTTGGGATGCGGGAGAAAACCTTTGTACTTTAAGGATTCTCAATAAAACATATCAATAATGTGCATTCTTCACACAGATAGGGACTAGGCTGCTGTGACCTGTGAGAATGCACTGTGAACTATCATACTACTTAATTTTAAGATTCATATGCTGGTGCCTGTTAATGATTTCTTTCTGCCTTGAGCCCAATGCTTGCTGGGTTAGGTTCCAGTTTCTGTGTGACTCTGCTCTTGCTAAGTTGGTTTAGAACAAGGGTGATTAGTGCCGGCCCTGGAGGGGGGCAATGGCTGCAGGTTTTTATTCCAGCCCAGCTGTTTAATTAGAAAACTATCCTTGCCAATAATTTAATCTTATTTAATATCATGACTCTGCGGTGGGCTGGCGCCCTGCCCAGGGTTTGTTTCCTGCCTTGTGTTGGCTGGGATTGGCTCCAGCAGACCCCAGTGAACCTGTAGTTAGGATATACCGGGTTGGGTAACGGATGGATGGATGGATAATATCATGACTTGTTAGTATTTGAACTCTGCAATGTCAGGTCATTCTTAAATCGTAATTCTTTTTTCCCTTTCTAATGATATCATCCAAATGATTTGAAGTCTAAACTGGCTGAGAAACTGTCAGTTCTTCACTGTCTCTTCAGTTTCCTTCTGAGTACTTTATTAAACTCAATAGTGCACAATCAATGCACACAGATGTAAATGGAAACAAGCTACATGGAGAACTGCTGGCTCCTTTGTCATTTGCATCTTAGTAAAAACAGTAAATGCAGCTGTTTTAAGACTAAAATAAGCAATGAAGTGTTCAAAATATTAACAAGTGAGGCAACCAAAATGAAGCAGAAAAATGTAATTTGAGCAAGAATGAATGATTTTTCATGAAGCAATTGGGTTGGAACAAAAACCTGCAGCCAGGTTTTAATTAATAATACAAATCAGAGCATACACTAATGGAACATTAACAGAAGCATTACTTGAAATTTGGATGAATTTTTAAATATTAATGAAAATATTGTCTGTTGTATATTAGGACTAGAGAAAAATACACTAATAAGTAATGTGTATGATGTTCTTGCTTACCAAGTTGTAATTTCTTTTTTCTTTCTTTTAACTTGAGTAAGTTATTAGAAAATAATGTATTCTGGGAGGATGTACACTGTACAGGTACATCATTAATGTGAGTGAAACATGACTTTGAATTGTTGTGACATGTGCTGCATGAACTGAAAAAAGATTACATTTTTATTTATTCCACAGTAATCAAAAATAAAGTTATTATATGAAACCAGAATTTCTCAACAAACACTGTTTGGCTTTATCAGTGATACTATTTTGAGTTTATAATGTCATGTTATAAGCTATAAAGGGATTCAGGAATAACAGACTAAATACATTTTCATATGACACCTTAAACTGTGTCTTGACCTGGGAAACTATGCCAGGTTGAGTTTCTGAGATACTGACTCTAACTGTGCAGACATATGCCCTCAACTTGGAAATTTACCATTAAATTCCTGGCACAAAATGTGTGTGAAATCAGATACAGCAAATATCATCCCTAAGGGCTTTACACAGAGTACAACTGTTTATAATTTTCCATTATGCAATGATGGGAGAGTTCAAATGACATTTCCAGGGTTAATTTTATTAAACAGTAATGCAATAACTGTTGGCTAACTACTGTAATAACAAAAAATGTTGCATATAACTTTTATTTTCTATTTCTTTTTAAGTTAGCTAAGCTAAAGTCAAAATACTGTACTTCACATTTTCTCTTATTATCTAAAGATTTTATTTATAAAGTTCACAATCTTACAGTTAGTAATTTATAATTGTTGCAAAGTAATTTTCACTAGACTGGGTAATCAATACACATCTTTATTTTTTAACATTACGTTTTTCAATATGTTTCAAAGAATTGGATAATGAAAATGCAAAACTATATTACTCAACCTGAAAAAAAAAACTGTAAAGATTTAATTATAAATTCTTGTGACTGCATTAGGAATATGAAAATGGTGTGACTAATGTCTGGTGATAATCGTTTAAAACTATTTTGCCTTTTGAGGATGGTAATATAATGCAATATAATGAAAGTTTTAGTCTAGATCTTCTTGGAAGCAGAAAGCATGGTTTCTTTTCATCATTGCATTTACCTCGCATCTGTGTCACAGACAGCCAAACCAAATAATTAATATTTTTGAAGTGGATCTACATTCCACCATGTATGTATTAAAAGGTCCTTTCTGAAATAATGTTTTATAAAATAGAAATAAACTCTGAATAAACAAGTACATTTCCTGTTTGCAGTAAAGAACCACGGTAGAAATACAGCACAGTACCTGTGTGACTTTTCTACAGATTGTGCATTAAAACTTGAGAAGGGTCATGAAAAGATTATCAATATTGTTCAAGTACTACACCATACAGTATAAAATCAGGAGTAGTGCAGTTTATTGGATCTAATATTTTAAATCTGTTCTATGTGATTTTGCTATCTGTTGTGGTGGCAGATGCTTCCATGTTTTATACTTAAAGATTGTCATTATAATTGCTTTGGTATTTTAGAAAGAATTAAAAAAAATGTAAACTTTGACACCAGAAATTGCACAGTTCATAATGCTTCTTTTAATGTCCCAATAAGAAATATGTCTACAACAAAGCTGAACAGTATTGGGAAATGACAAGTTCACAGATGATTCATTTAAATATATTTGCTTTTTGCCTCTTTTGTTCAAACCAGCTGAAACAGCTCAAGGCATATATTCCATTATTACTTTCTTCCCATTTTAAAATACAAAGTTTATTTGTATAGATCTTGTAATTTTTTTCATGTATGTCTATAATTGGTGACTAAACCATGAAGAAAATATCTCTGGAATCTTGGGAACACATGACTGCACATTAAAAGGCAAATTCTTACAAAAATAAGGTTAATTCTTCCATTTATCCAATTTCTGTAGCTGGCAACTATTAAAATCTGTATATAGATCAATTACACATATTTTTCATGATATTCAACTTTAAAATAAATTTAAATTAGTTATAATAGAGAACCTATTAAGTTAAAAAAATTATATTTATTCATATTGGCATTGTTGGCTGTTATATACAAAATTGCTCATTAAGCTCATGACCATGTTTTACATTTGTCATTGAAGAAAACACAAAAATGTTGATCTTCATGACCCTGGGAAGGTTACAATGAATATTTACAGTGAACTGTTTTAATACAGTGAAGGCCAGGTATAACTAAAAAACAACACATGGCAGGGCGAGCTGTCACAGTTCTGCAGATGGCACTAATTGAAGACTCCATGTGTTTAACTGCAAATGAACAGAATATTCTCCTAATGTATTTTTCTAAGAACCAAGATATGACTTTCACACTTTTGCTCTCATAAAAATTCATAGACAACAACAAAGTAAGTTAAACTAATACTTTTTTATTCTTATTAGCAGCTATGAAATAAAAATCTACATTAAACAAAACAGTATGAAAAACATGAAAATGAAATATATTCATAAATGAGTTAATTTTTTTTTATAATTTACTCTGATTTTACAGTCACCAGGACTAAACAGTAGGCATTAAAGAGAACCAAAGCAAAAAGAGAGAAATTGACTCTTTTCTTTGCCATAATTATCAAATAGTTTTTAAAACTTTATTACATAAAGTATTTTTTATAAAGGACAGACAGGAGACCTTCAACCAACAGATGATCTATGGTAGGATAAGCACAGGCTTTGGTATGATGCCAAACTAGTTCTAGGTACAGTATAGCTGACATTGTATTAAAATGATTTTATTAATTTGATTTCCTGCATGACAAAAAATATTTATATATATTGATTTTAAAATGTTGACCTGCAAAATAAAATAAAATACACTTTAAAGAACTGCTTTTTTCTGAATGCAGAATAAGAAAAATAGACCAGCTAATTAAACAATGAGGTCAATTAGAGGGACGTTGACTCACTTATTGTGAAACTGGTTGGAGCAAAATCCAACAGCCATGGGGATCCCTTGGATTGGAAACCTCTGTACTAACAGTTACTTAGAAAGTCAGAACCTAATAAAATAGTCACTGTTATTGGTACTATTGATGAGATTACATTTCAAAAGCAGAAAGCAAAAACTGTGAAAATTATATAATTGTGTTTTCTCCTTTATGTAGGGCTTGATTTATAATGTTTTAAGCATGCTGGAAATGACCTAATGTTAGTTCAATGTTAACCAAAAGGTCTTCCATTAGTTTGGTGTATACTATATTATTATAAAATAAATAACAAAATATTTTTTCTAATTCTGAGAACAAAGTCAGTTTCAGTCCACTCACACGTTATTACTCAAGATAGACAAAATATTTAAATGCCATTAAAGTAATGCATCAGAACAATACAGGCAGATTAAAATAACAATATCCATCCATTATCCAACCTGCTATATCCTAACTACAGGGTCATGGGGGTTTGCTGGAGCCAATCCCAGCCAACACAGGTTGCAAGGGAGGAAACAAACCCCAGGCAGGGTGTCAGCCCACCACAGGGCACACACACCCACACACCAGGGACAATTTAGGATCACCAATGCACCTAACCTGCATGTCTTTGGACTGTGGGAGGAAACCGGAGTACCCGGAGGAAACACACACAGACACGGGGAGAACATGCAAACTCCATGCAGGGAGGACCCAGGAAGCGAACCCGGGTCTCCTAACTGCAAGGCAGCAGCGCTACCCACTGCGCCAGTGTGCCGCCCAAATAACAATATGCTACTATACAAATAGACGCCAATGTGATTTTTTTTCAATAACTTAGTCAACAAATAATAAATACTCTCATTTGCAACAGTTAACATTTTGTCACACATTTCTCCTTTCATTATTTTCCTACTTGCACTGAACATAGTGCACACACTTTGGGTACTCATGATGAAGATGACACCTGTTCTTCAGTACAGTGATCAGCAAGATTCAAAGCACTAAAGTCATAAATTATATTTTGAAAACACAACAACCACTTCACAAAATACAAAATGGAAATGATGCCAATTATATTTTCCCTGCAAAACACTTCTTTAGAAATGTTGGGGAAAGTGCTTGAAAATCACTTAAAAATGCCCCAAAAAAGCCACAGAAATGCTTGAAAAATGACTGCAAAGCAACATTAAACACTTGCCCAACAAACACTAGAAATTTACAATGGTGAACTGACCCTTAAGGTTTATGTGACATCACATTGAAAGAAGCAGAATGATTTGTTCTGTAGCTGGTAACTGTGAAACATCTCTGTCTGTCATTCAGAAGAAACAACAGCAAAACAACTAATGCAGTGAGGAACTACAACGCTCAATGCTTTACAGTGATCCCTCGCTATATCACGCTTCGACTTTCGCGGCTTCACTCTATCGTGATTTTTTTCTCATACACGCTTACGTCACTACGCATGCGCTTTCTGAGAACTTTTATCTAAGCCCTACGATGGCTCCTAAACGTGCTGCTTTTTCTAAGCCTTCTGACAATAAAACTAAGCGCCGGAGGAAGATGCTTACTATCCAGGAGAAGGTGAAACTCTTGGATATGATTAAAGATGGCAATACCCTACAAAAGCCTCCTTACGCATATGAAAAGACAGCGCCAGCAACTGCCTATCAAGACATTCTTCAGACGCGCACCCAGACACCCACTGCCTACTCCTAGTACTCCTTCAGCGGAAGAAGACAACAACGCACCTGCTGAAGATACTGCACCACCTCTGAAGACTCTCCTACTGAGGTCGTACCTTCATAGGTTAGTGGTTGTGTGTAAGAACTGTGTGTGTTTGTGTGCAATTAAATGTACAGTACAATAATCTACTATATAAAAGCGTTCGGGATTGTCCTTCCGTCCCGTGAGTGCAAAGCGTAGCAGTATTGCGCTTATTACAGACTTACTACTTGCGGCTTGAGGTACGAAGCGACGCGATGTGAGCAGAGTTCCGGTTCTCTCATCGTTCCCTTGCTTTTGTGCGCGATGCGCTGGAAAAATAGACAAAATTATGTCTCTGGAAATAATTAATGTTGATGGAGTACAAATGCCTCACTGCGTAGTAAATATCAGGGGAGATGGTGCTTGCTTATTCTCATCTATAGCTTATTTAGTGCATGAAACTCTGTCTTTAGCGGTACAGATTCGGGCTGACATTGTACGACTTTGGACAGGCACTTGAGGGGATAAAAAAAAAAAACTTAGGTTTTCGGGAGATGTTATGAATGGGCACTTTGATGTTCTTATTCCCTACACTTACATGCCTGATGTACACATGGAGCGCACACAAATTCAGGATAAAAGTCGGTCGCCTTAAAAGGCGAGTGCGCCTAGTAATATGATATTTGTAACGTCTAATATGTCTTATTTTCTCTTATTTTGTCTAATATATTGGGTAATACGAGTGTAATGGTGACTAAAGGGTGTTATTTCATGTCTAGAGGGCTCTAATAATGTTAAAAAACGTATTTAGAAGGTCGTAAACAGGTTTTCTATACTCTAACTGCGAAAATATTCGATTTATAAATAAAGAATCCTACTTCGCGAAAATTCATTTATCACGGTAGAGTCTGGAACGGATTAACCGTGATAAACGAGGGTTCACTGTAATTGGTTTTGTGAAATTTTCAGAGCATAACACTGTTTCAAAGCGAAAATTACAGGATAGTTGGCACAGCCTAAGGACACATCATGATAGGTGTGTAGTATCATACCACAAACATTGACCTTCCTAAAGTTCCTTATCAGACATGAGAAATGAACCATTAGACTGTCGATAAATTAAGCGGCCAACCAGAGTGCCATTGACATAAGGCAAGATAATATGTCTTTTTATTTCAGTTAAAGTATAACAGCAGTTAATTTATAGAACTGAAGGTGAAAGCCTGCTATTTAATTTTTACTGTAGTATTTTTACTATTTACTTATTTATTTATTTCAGTTGCTATGAGGAAGCAGAAACCACAAAATTTGTGAAAATGAGTACTAAAAGTGGTTGTGTCCTTCTTATGGAAATGCAAAAGTCAAATCAAGCCTTCACAGCCTAATGCTTGAATATTTACTCTTTATAGAATCACTGGTTTCCAGTTGCTGACAACACTTGTGTATTGCATTAACAAGTTTTACTTACTTGCACCTTTGGCCTCTTGCACTTTGTGTTTAGCAGTGAATAGCATCGCAGTGACAATTCAGCATCTATCTGTTGAATCTAATTCATGGCACCAGTAAAAGAGGATGTTTTATCAGCTAACACATCCACCATGAATTCTTACTGTGGTGATTGTTGTGGGGTTGCAAAAATCAAATCTTCATAGTTAACATTAAAGAGCAAATATCAGTGATGTACTCCAGATCTTTGGAACAGATGTATTACCATGGATGCATAACCATGGAAGATTATTTTAATGACCAAATAGACCTCCTATATACATAGTAAGAGTCATCTGCATAATTCTTACTAAAGGTCATGCGATTTTGAATTTTAACTGCTCAGTATGTAATGGTCTTTTATCATTTATGTTATCACAAATGCCAGAAAAAATTGTAAGAAAAAGCTACTTCACTAATGCATTTGCAGCATTTCACGTAAAGGCAATGAATTAGCCACTGTGATAAGTAAAATGAAGCAAAGACACAGGTTTTGTGAATAGAAACTATATAGGTAAACTATATTGACATAAAATTAAAGAGTGGTATGTGCTTTTATTAAAAATAATTAAATCTTTTTGTGTGCACGACTAAACAGAACAGAAAATTATAAACTATAGTAACTAAGGTTTTGTTCACTAGAAATTACAGTCAAATGAGTGCCAGTATCATATCTGTGAAAAACTGAATGCAGGTGAGCAACAAATAGTAAAGTGCAATCTCTAATCTAAAACATGTAACCTTAAAAAAACATCCATATAATTTAACTTGAATAGGCCTCAGTCTGGTTACTTTATGCTTAAGTGGACTGTCACTGTATTAACAGAACATCAGACTCCATGTAAAACTAACTATGGTCTAATCATCCCATACTAGTGCTGTGAAAGACAGAACATGTTCTGTAACATACTGTAAATCATTCATATCTGCTACTGACCAATGAAAAAAGTCATTTAGGTTGTTTCTAAACAGGTCTCCATTAAATGAAATCTTTCTAAAAACACACTTTTTTGCCTACATCATTTTGTTCAGGTGTGTTCACGTTATATAAATTGAAAGATGCATTTGTTGCTCAAAATATATTAAAAAAGAAGAAGGGACATCTTACAGAATGTTATCTGGGTTAAGTTTTTTCTTCATTTTTTGTTGAATGGCAATGCTTGTCAAGTGCACACCACTGTACACTGTAAACAGAAGGTTAACCTCATCCTAAGCTGTCAGGTTTTTGTGCAAACTTAATTAAATCATCTCTGAAACTCCTTCTATAAAAAAAAGTCATCAAAAGAAATGTGGTTAGAAGATATGCCTTGTGTTATCAGTGGATAAAGTACAACATTCTCAATAAAATTATTCATATGTCAAATATTCCATTATTATGTGTGTCATGTTCCAATCCTGTTTTTATTCCTCCAATTTTAATCTTGCAAATTTTACTTTACAATAAATATAATGTTTGCTAATCCTGAATGGCTACATTCAAAGTTTATGGTACCTTTCTCAAAATACTAAACTTGATTAAAATGTGCATAAGAACTATGTTACATACACACAAGGACAGGTAAAATATATTATTCTTAAAGATGTATTACTGTCTTGTATTTCATGGTGTCATGTTTGTGTGTAAGTTACACCATATATAGGGCCTCAAGTGCCATGATGGTTATATTTTATGGATCCATCTATCCACCCATTTTCAGAAACTGCATAATCCCAGCAGCTCAGAATACCAATAAATTATTGGCACACTGACAATCACCTACACCTGTTTTCACCACATCAATTTACAGTAACCAACACTGACCTAGGACATGTAGGGGATGTGGAAAGAAAACCATATTATCATTATTAATAAAGAAATATCAGCTTGAAAGAGACAAAAAAGTTATTCAATACAGAAGAGGCCTTTAATTTCACATTAATCTGTACTGCATCTGTACAGTCTTTGAGTTCTGAATAAAGAATAACTTATCAGTCATATTTTATAAACTAGTTTCCACCATACCTTGTAAGCAGTGAAAAAATATTTTCAACATTTAACACTCCTGAATACTTATCTGTGAAATATTGACTAAGGTAATGGTCTTCATCTGTAATGTCCAGTGTTTATTCCTACTTTGAGTCATAATTTTCCTTTATTCTTTCAACTGCTCAAATGAAATATATGGTTAAATGATTTATTGTTTGTCTGTTTATTAACCCATCACTTTCTCTGCAGCATTCTGCCATTTGCTCAAAACATAACTTGTTTTATTGTTACTCACGGTCACCTATAATTGATGTGGCACACAACTTAATTAACTCAACAGCCTGATGTCAAAGAGCTTTTCATTTTTGATTTATTGTTATCGTAGTTTCACTGACATTTATTTTATTCAGACTGATCTAAGTTTAACAAGAAGTCCATATACCTATAAATACATACATACATACATAATTATATATATATATATATATATATATAAAATAAAAAACATAACCAGATTGTTTGATTGAGCCTACTGGTTTAAACATAACACAAGGAAAGATCATTCTTTGACATGATAATTTGTTTGGACATTTTGCAAAGAGCAATGTAGGGTACAGAGCAGACACTGTACCTCTTACAACACTTGATCTATTAATATGTCAATAAATCACTCACAACAACCTCTAGTTATCAACATGCACATGATTTGATTACATAGTTTCATCCACTCATTAATATTCTGTGCTTCGAAGTTGTCTGCACAGGCCAATTAACTTAATTACTTGTCACACTGTGCCATTTGCAACTGCAGACTAAGTAATAAAACGGTCCTACATTAACAGAAGGAATGCAAATAGTTTCATTGATGAACCACCATTAGCATTTTAAAAAGTGCAAACTAACAAATAAATGTTACAAACGTAATATAAATATTCTAGGGAGTGAAACAGTGCAAAACAGTAATCTTTTAACATTAATTTCTACTATTTAACATTAATATTCCCACTAGAATATTAATGTTAAAATGTTTTTTTAATATTTTTACGACCCAATATATGTAGTGCAGAAAATAATTAATTTGCAATTGTTATGATGTTTCAATACAGACAGAATATACTACTTTCAAAATAACATGCATGCTAGGTGATGTTATGAATTATAAATATTTTATAACAACAAATTTTATTACTTCTTTTCATCAATCCCTACTGGAAACAATTTGTCTATTAAATAAACACCCCCATTAAAATGAAATACTTGTAAATTCAAAATTTTCCACATATTTTACTTTACAATTTCAAGAAATTTATACTTTATATTAAAACAATGTGATATGAAACAAAACGCTCAGTTTCATTCAACTGAATTATAATACTAGCGCACATAGAGAAATATGGTACGTGAAAAATATGGTGAATAGATATCATATAATTCCTATCAAAAGGTACATATTTACATTGACACTAAGAAAATAATTCAGACTGAAGTTCCACTTCTGTTTAATTCAATACCATTCAATTTTTTTCTTTTTTATTAAGCATTCTTCCACTTGTAACACCATGTGCTATATAATAATTGCAAATACAGTATATAAACATAGAGCATTACGATGAAACAGAGAAACATTCACATAAGAAAAAACAGTACAATCACAAAAATAACAGGAAATCAATAGCAACAACACTCACGTAGTCCTTCAGTATTTTCTGTGATAACTGTTTGCTGCCTTCATTGCTCAACACCTTGGTCGTATTCAGCAAATTAAACTCTATTTGCAGCTAAGGATTGTTATCCAATTTCTGCAGAATGGCCTGATGAAACTGCTAGACTCCAGTAGGCAGAGGGTACTTTAGTACACCCCAAAGGTTTTGCACACTCAGTCACTGTCCTGCTGTAAAGTTGAACATAAAAGGTGCTAGCCTTTGATATGTCACCTTGCTCTAAGGCCAGCAGCATAAAGTCTGTAGCTCACTGTTAGTCACCAATGCGTGTATTGGGTCTGCTGGAAGTTTCAGCAGAAGTAAGGCTGTTGGTCCTATTCTGTTCTCCTCGTCTGCTGAATACTTGCCTGCTTTTAGGCCACAGCGGAACAGTATAATCCATAGTGACTGGCAATATTGACACATAGCATGCAGGACTGAAGCATACCATGGTACTCTCCCTTTCTTCAAGTGATATTCACATTATGGAAAGAAGAGAAAACTAAGGCCTTTTTAAACATAACCTGATCAGACATTTTTCCGCCTGGACACTGTGGGGTAACATTGCACCTAAAAAGCCTTTATATGTTTGACCATTTGCAATGTCTCACTGAACAAGCTTTGATACACTTTTAGAGGGTTAAACAAACTGACACCATTTGTGAAAGTACAGAAGCTGCAGGATATCTATATTTTCCTCATTCCATGAGATTTTGTGTTTCTTTTTTTATCAGTATATATATATCTATATTATATATGTGTGTGTGTGTATCTGTGTGTGTACAGTTGTGTACAGTCTACCCTAGCAGAATGTATGAAATACTGGCCATTGTTTGGAAAATATAAGTAATCATGCACATAGCCTTCCTATTAATTAGAGTGTGTGCTCAGGTGAGGCAATTTATTATCACATATTTGTGTGTGCCCTTTTTAACTTATAATGATAACTGAAATCAACCAAATGTGCCTGATCAAAAGTTTACATACTCTTGAATGGTGGGTTTGATAATATACACACAAGTTGACACACACAGGTTCAAATTCAGGGTAATTAAAGGAGTGTGTCCACATACCTAACCTCTTGGACTGTAATCAGTGCTTGTGTATAAACAGTCAATTTAAATTCATGCAGAGCTACACTGACTTTGCTGGACCCCAAGCCATTGAGAAAGCAAAATAACTGTCAGACAGTTGCAAGAAAAGTTTGTTCATTTATATAAATCAGTAAAAGGATATAAAAAGACATCTAGAGATCTGAAAATACCTGTCAGTAGTGTTCAAACACTGATAAAAAAGTGGAAAGTTAGGGGTTTTGTCGTTACCAAGCCACGGTCAGGTAGACCAAGATTTCAGCCTCAACTGCCAGATCATTTGTTGAGCTGCCAAGAAACACCCACAAGCTACTTCAATTGAGATTCAGGCTTCTCTGCAAACAAGTGGTGTTGCTGTTTCAAGATGCACAATAAAGAGGTACTTGAACAAAAATGGGCTGCAAAGTCGATTTGCAAGAAAAAAAGTCTTTACTGTGCCAACGCCACAAAACAGCCTACTTACAAAATGCCAAGCAACATCTATACAAGCCTCAAAAATTCTGGAATAAAGTCCTTTGGAGTGGTGAAACCAAAATTGAAATTTATGGTCACAACCATAAATGCTATGTTTGAAGAGGATGCAACAAAGCCCATGACGAAAAGTACACTATCCCTACTGTGAAGCATGGAGGTGGATTTCCGATGTTCTGGGGGTGTATGAACTACAGTGGCACAGGTAACTTAGTGAAAATTGATGGCAAGATGAATAAATATTGGAGGACAACTTGCATTCATCAGTCCGGAAGCTGTGTATGGGACACACTTGGATCTTCCAACATGACAATGATCCAAAACACAAGGCCAAGTTGACCCTTCGGTGGCCAGAGCAGAGAAAAGTGAAGGTACTGGAGTGGCCATCACAGTTACCTGACCTCAATTTCATTGAGCCAGTTTAGGGAGATTTCAAGCGTGCAGTACATACAAGACCACCCAAGGCTTTACAGGACCTGAAGGCTTTTCGTCAAGAAGAATGGGCTGCTGAAGGGCCTCATCTACAACTATCACAAAAGACAGCATGCTATCATTGATGCTAAAGGGGTTGCAATAAACAGTACTATGAACAGAGGGTATGCAAATTTTTGAACAGGGACCATCGCATTATTTTCCTCATTAATATGTTTTGTTTAATGGTTGTGCTATTCTGTGATGCCTTATAGTTTATATTGGATTCCATTAAAAGTAAATGAAATGTCTTTTGCCCAATCAGTCATCTTTTCTTTAAAGTATGGTACACATCTTACAAATTCTGCTAGAGTATGTAAACATATGAACTGTATAAATATGTATGTATGCCGTTTTCATTATTCCACAACTTATTAATATAAATGTCTTTAAATGATTTACTAGAATGTAAAATGAAAATAGTATAATATCAAATGTTTAAGTGTAATTAACAGAATCTATGTGGGAAATAATTTTTAGATAGTTCAAATATGAATTAGCCAAACTGTTTTACCACATCAGCTGAACTTTCATTCACAAAATGTTTTTTATTTAGTCCACCCATCCATTATCCAACCCGCTATATCCTAACAACAGGGTCATGGGGGTCTGCTGGAGCCAATCCCAGCCAACACAGGGCGCAAGGCAGGAAACAAACCCCGGGCTGGGCGCCAGCCCACCGCAGTTTTTATTTAGTATTGGTAAAAAAAATTTAACATTAAGTCTGACCAAACCACTCTGTCATAGTTTATATTTCACTGACATGCATAGTAAAAAGGTGTTCACAGTTGTTGCATTGTCAGTTATTTCGAAATAAATTAAATAGTTTCACAAAGTGCCTTTCTAAAAAACATCTCATTACTTTTTTTTAAGAGAAATACATATTACACATTTTCTTAGACATTTTTGGACATTCATGGTTCAGTTAGTTGTTGGTGCCTGTATTTACCAGTGTCCATATTATACTGTATAGATAGATAGATAGATAGATAGTGGCAGAAGGCCTGAAAGCCTAGATTGCTAGATGGCAGCTCCCCTGAGTTGCCACAGCTCCACAGATTCCCACAAAGCTTCATGGGGGTTGGAGTTCTATGACTCAGCCGTGTTGGGTCCCATGGGCACTGCCAGAGGATGCTGCAAAGACTCCTGAAGAGTTTGTATGCTTCCTCTGCATTTGTATAGGTATGTTCTCCAGGGAATGTAGTTTTTCACCTATATCCCAATGTGTGTGCATAATGGTTCTGAATGAGTATGTGTTTGTATGTGTGTTAAGAGATGGTTCCTGCGTTATACCAAGCACTGACGGGACAGGCACAAATTAGGATACAAAAGGTCATAGTCAAGCCCAGATTAAGACCCATAGGCCCCTGAGTGACTTAGCTCCTTAACAGAGAGCTGATCTTTCTTTTAACAATGCAGCACACGGATGCCTGGTAGTTTAATACTATGTGCAATTTCCTACTCTTTCATTTGCCACATGGAGTCTTGATTGTTCCATCTTGGTAGAAGGCCCTTTGCTGTCACATACACAGAATGCCCTGAAGGTAGATCTACTCTTGGATTTTCATTCATGGGTCAATCTTGTGGCCCTGATGTCCAAGAAAAATCTAACCTCACCAACAAGCTAAAAAATTCAGAGACAACAGTGATGATGTTTGATATTTCATAGTCAGAAATGCTGATTGGTAGTTGCAGAGTAGCACAGATGGCCGAATGTCCAACTGCAAATCAACAGCATCATGGTTCATGTCCTGTCTCTATTCCAGCTTTTATCTTGATCGTATTTATATTTCAAATACAAAAATATCTGCTGAAGAATAATTATCAAGTGATATCAAAAAACATTTTATAAGAATATATCTAATCAGTGAAAAAAATGTTATTCCACACTTTTCTAAACAATTTAAGATATTCATACCATTCCATCTTTCAGGCTTTTCATCTATCCTTGTGTTAAGTATTGAGATATGGATTTGCTTCATCTAATTTTATTGTCTGGAAGCATAACAACATCTTTTGATTTCCTACTGCTGTCTTCTGTAATTTATAAAACTTGGATTACCAAAGTCCTTTCAATGTATTATTTTTTAATAATTTATCTATCTGAATTGCTCTTGGACAGTTATTCAACTGGGAGTTTAAAATTATCACTATGGTACATAAATATGCTATTAATATTCAATTTTTTTTCTGGTGGTATATATATTATCATGATAACTCTGTTATCCACTCCACATGAAAAAGTAAATAGTTTGCACAATGCAAGCTTTAGTTATTACTAGTACACAAGTGAATCAGAAAGTAATTAGACTGTTTCATAGCACAATATTCTTTAAAGCTTGATAGAGGTTGGGAGTATGCACTGATACAGCATGTTGCTGCCCTCACCACATTAAGAACCACCTCAGTGCAGCCGTGTAACGGACGACACCTCAGCACCACACCAGTTCAAATGGAATGGAACATTGTGAGTTTTTTTTTTTTTTTTACAGTGGCTGGAGTGCCAGACCTGCCACCAACTCTCGAATTTTCCCTGCAAGTTGGATGACCTGCTTGCAGGGCTAGATGCAGGTTAACATCATTCCCAGAAGGTTAAGGGCCTTGCTCAACGGCCCAGTGGAGTGAAATCACTTCTGGCGTTTACAGGATTTGAACCGGCAACCTTCCGATTGCCAGCGCAGATCTCCAGCCTCAGAGTCAACACTCCATTATAGAAACCAAGCTTGACAGTTAATACAATAATTGTACAGCAATGTCTGCTTAAATGTATAAGATTTAGGTAAATTACAGATTGATAGTTATTTAGTATTTATATATTTAAGCTGTAAGAGAATTAAGAATCATACAAATGTTTAATGATGAATATTTTTACTGCATATTTACATTATAATGCATTGCATTATAAAAGTATTAGCAGCAATAAAGATCTTAATAATAAAACATGTTGAAAAGCTGTATTAGGAAAAATAATTTATTTTCAATTGCAAAACAAGCTGATATGGGAATTAAAGCAAGCTCTAAGTACTTGATCAGCATGTTTAGCATTATTTTAGGATTTTCACAGTTATTCTAGGTTTCATTGTTCATGCCTTCATAACAATGCTGAAAAATGTTAAAGTGCTTTTATAAATAAAAGTGATGGTGTAATGTGTGTAATCTTTGCTAGAAACTGACATGAAGTGCTCATCTGGCTCTTGTACTCTGACTACATAGGAAGGCAAAGTGAATTTGTGGCAGACTTCCTTTGCCACACTTCAACAATTTCTTCTATATTCTGTCATAGCAGGGAATTGTCTTTCATGGTTCAGTAGATTGTAACACCTGCCATTTTACTCTTCCGAGTGACAAGTGGGTGACTGATTGACACCTGTAACAGAAAGGTTTATGTTGCACCTAAACACAGCTGAAGAACAGAAACAGCAAATTAATCGGAAAAATAGAATTTTCTGATTTATAGCATAGTTCACATGTACTGTATTATCCAGAGAGGGTACATGTCCAGTTTCCGTCACTTAAAATTCATGAATAACATGCCTTAGATGCTAAACTTTATTGAAATATGTGACTCTTAATACTTTCACTCATTTATTGAACAATCCAGTAACTATTTGACCATTACAGTACAATACTCACAGTATTAGCAGGAAGAAAGACAGTCAGTATTAATTTTAGAAATTAATGCCTGTAAAAATGACACATTTTAAAATGTCAATATGTGTTGTTTTTTATTAACTTTTAAAAACTGCTTTCCAAGAGATATAAGACAGCAAAGTGAAATACTCTGTCTTACATGTACTGGGGTTAGTAAGACATTCACTAAACCTAAAAGTCCAAGGGTTTGAATATTTTATAGAGATATGGAAGTAACCATATTTGGCTTTTCCTGTAAGTATCATCAACATATTGTTTTTGAGAATGTGATGTTTTCCTATCATAGCATCTTCCGTTAGGACAGTACACCTGAGCATTTTACTTTACATATTATTTTTAAACTTGTTTTTTTGCTTTAATAATTCACCAATGCATCATGTACTTTTTTTTTTTTTTTAGAAGTTATGGTCAACTTCTAAAACCTAACTTAACACCTGCAATTTATTACACTAAACATGCAATCCTTGAAAAATGTCCTAGCAATACTCAGTGGAAGAAGAGTTGACAAATGTATGTAGCAGCTCTCTTTTACTTTAAAAACACAATTCCCTCAAGTAAATGAAATATCTGCTAATGAACTCTGCACTGATTTTCACACATTGTTATGCTGCAATGTGGAAAATGTGTTGGCAAGACAACAAAACACAATGAAAATGAACATGATATAGTTAGTCCCACCAGCACACATTAGTTATACATTACTTGGATACTGTTGTTTGTAATGTTGCCAAATAGAAGTGTTATCTGTGCCTGCAAAGAAAGTATTCATACTGCATAATTCCAGTCATATGATGGTTCGGCTCTGCATTGTAATACTTATAAAGATGAGATGTTTTACCAAGATAATGAAACCATTATTAAATTGCACATCTTCTTATGAGTGAAAGACGTGAACTCATCTGAACCAATGACTGACTGTTTTTAAACAAGCTATTAATAACCACATTTGACTTTAGTCCAGTAATATGCTTGTCCCCTGAAGGAAAGTTTGTACTGTGTTAACTGTACTACAATAATTTTCTTTTTAAAATTTCATCTAGAGTAAGTGATGTCTCAGAACTCAACATTATCAAAAAAGTACTTTTTTAAAATAAAACTCACTTTAACTTACTGCACAGCCACTTTATTCTTTTTACTGTTTTTAAAGTTTCAGATTTCAGCTTTTAACTCAATTTTAATCTAGTTTAACTTAATTTAATTTAACTAAGTTAATTTTATTATCTTTTTCTTAATTTTATAATTTATTCTATTGTGTTTGCTTTTTCTTTGCACAATCTTGAAGTAGGCTAGCTTTTTCATTTAACTGCATGTTGCACCTGGATAACTGTGTGTGTGACGAATAAAACTCTTGAATCTTGAAAAAAAATTACATAAAGTATCAGTCTAGTGCTACTATGACACATTTTAACAGATGGGTGAAAGTGAAGTAAGATATCCAAGGTCATATCAGGCAAATGAGTCAGCTATTTTACTCTTGACAAGTGACTGAATTTCCACAGCTCTTTTTACCTTTAGATAATATGCATCAGAAGAAATGAGAAGCGAAGCGTTTTACTTTATTTACTTACCACAAATTATTTTTAAAACCAGAATCATATGAAAGAAGATAATAAAAATTAAAACTGATTACAGTATATGTAGATGCTTTATATGGGAGTTGCAAGACAATAAAAAAACAAACGATATACTCACTATAGCAAAGTACATAAATGACACGTTTATAAAATTTTATAGTTTAAGTGATTCAAAATAATTTCTTAATAAGCTCATTCAAATTTTCATTTACTTAAAGCCACAAAAATGCTAAGCAAAGACAACAAAATAGTCCAATACGTTATGCATTTTTTCTCTTTTTTGCCCCTTTAATTTAGTGACAGGACAACCAGTTTGACTGTTTTTAACCCAATTATACCAGTCCAGAATTACAAAGAGCTAGTCTATCCTGGCAGCCCTGGGTAAGATACCACTTGCTGGGCATGCTTATGTAAACTCACTCACAGATAAAATTGATTTATTAGAGTTACAGTACCAATTAAATTACTCTAAGTGAATTTCCTTTAGATTGTAGACAAGACACTCCTATTAAACACATAAAGCACTCTAGCTGACTATTAATGCTTTTTGTTCCAGTGTTTTTTAAATAGAATTAAGCCCAGAAGATGCAGCAATTAGGGTCTGAAAAATAGCAGTAAGTAATAAATAACTAAAATCATGCTAGTAATGCCACTTTTGCAGGAAAGACATGATGACCTAGAAATGATGCCGATGTTTTCTCAATCAGTGCCTCTCAACTTTAACATGATATGACACATACTCAGACCTTACTTTTTGCAATAACTAAAATGATACAGGATAAGCAATATTATATCCTCTTATAAACATTTATAGGAAAGTTTCAAACATGCTCACCAAAATAAAAGACATGCAACAGAAAATAGAATGATAAAACAAAAACTGTAAAAACTATAAATAATGGTTTCATTCATTAAGTTAACATACAACAAACAAAATGAAAACCTCATAAAAATGACCATGTAATAAAAGAATGATGTTAGACTAAATTAATTATTATACAGAAAAAAATATAAAAGACCAACAACTAAAAACAAAAGTAATGAAAAAAACGAAGGCAGTTAATTAAACTGTATTCGATTAAACTTCTTTTCCCTGTTAGAATGTATGTTTTGCCAACACTCCCTTCCAAGTACAAACACTTTCTGGCTCTACTAAGAAGAAACGGATTTATCTAATATTCTTTTTGTACTGTATTTTCTTCATTTTATGGGTTCACCCTTAAATCATCTTTTGATAATTCATTGACTATGCAGGAACAAGAATGCTTTTGTCAAGTAAATACAAAATCCCTACAGCTGCTTCAATTTACATGCTCAGCATTACTCCTGTGAAACAACAGAAAACCTTACTAAAGAGAAACAAACTGTAGAAAAAGTACTCTGCAAATACAATTAAATTTGTATGCAAAAAAAAAAAAAAAGCCAAAGCACAAGCTCTTCTCACTCATTACTTTGTGCTATTTTTCTTAAAATTCCACAAAATGAACACACATATATTCAGTAACAGCAAGAGTTTCAGGGGTTAAGTAAAATGCATTAATGAATAAATTAATTAAATATCATGACATGACTGAAAATAAATGTAAGTATGAATAAAACGCATTAATGAATAAATTAATTAAATATCATGACATAACTGAAAATAAATGTAACTATGAATAAAAGTGCAGTCTGCAACTTAAAACACTTGAATTTAACAAACTAAAAGTCTTTATATTTTAAAGCCCTTAATCAGTGTTTTTTTTTTTACATTTATGCAGTGTTCATTGTCTTAGTTCCATTTCTGACACACATCCCCACTGAAGTACATGGTTGTGAGGCACTTGGTGTTCAGCTCATGGTGTGAATCACTTTGTGTCTGTGAGGAGTGTCTTATATTTGCTGAAGCTTCTCTTACAGCCAACTGAGCTACCTAGAAAGTATATGTAGCAAAATGCTCTGTCTGCAGCCTTTGAAAGTTGCTGTCTTGCATCATTCCATTGATAGGCAAGCTGCAGAGAAGAAGAGAGACATTTGTATATATACTCCAGTAAAGCTGTTGCCACAGTTCGTAAAAATCAATGGGATATTTTTATGTCCTGAATTTTGCAGTTAAGATTGTGTTTCATAGTTTTTTGGTCATTGTTGGAGTACCTGACGCAAGTCACTTTGACATTTTTTTCTATTTCTATTCTATTAGTCTACCATACAGCAAGTTAACCCACATGCCTGTACTAATGTACAGGAACTGGGCAGCCTGCACACTTTGTGTACATACATTCACAAGAATGGTTTCCACTAAATGAGCAACAAATGTAAACATATTATCCTGATGATACAAGGATAGATTACTCAAATAGTTCACCATGTTCAGACATTTTGTAATAATTTCCCTCAAATCTCTGCATTCTGTGCATTTCTGTTTATATGTGAAATTTGTTTTTATGCATCAGTTCTGTGATTCAATCTGGAAATCACAGAGTCGGAAATGTCAGCAGGCTGAACATACACTGCACATAAGCAAAGCCAGTTAAAGAATAAGTCTGGTATTTTTCAATCAAATTATTTCTTCATGGTCATGCTACATATTAGTTTCCCACATAAAAGTGTGTTCTAAAGTGAAGCTTTGTTTATCAATTAAAAAAAATAATTAGCCTTTTCTTGTGTTTTAAATTGGAAGAGATGGGGCCAGAGTCCAAACATGAAAACAAAAGCTTTAGAACTTACAGAACAGGTCCATTTTAAAAAAGGAAATATTTTGATTTAAGTAAGCATGCCTTATGCATTTCTGAGGTATGCTTATGACAACAAAAGTAAACTGGAAGTAATACATTTTATCCAAGATACCATTTTATTGAGGTAAGAAAATGTTTTCTGTTCCCTTGTCTGCTCACAGCGACCATGGTGTGTGAAGTTATGACATTTACCCCAGACAAACCCCCAATTTGCTGCATTTTATCATACTTTTATCTCTACAGATTTGTTTAGTCAATGGTTATATTCTTGAATGACTTGCAACAAATTATGGTCTGCACAAAAGAGCAGCAGATCTGTCACTATGCAATGAACTCACATGATTTGAGAAAGCATCTACCATGATTAACAACATGTCAATGTCAATGTCAATGTCAATTTATTTATATAGCACATTTAAAACAACATAGTAATGCTGCGGCCAAAGTGCTTTACAATAATAGAATAAAAGAAAAAACAATAAACAATAAAACATAAATAGTAAGAAAATATATGAACATAAAATAAGATAGATAATAAATAGAAATAATGTTATATGATCATAAAGAGGAAAACCATCAGTATTACTGAAGGTCACTGAATGCAAGTGAAAAGAAGTGAGTTTTTAATCTTGTTTTGAACTGTTCAATTGTAGACGACTCCTTAATATGATGAGGTAGAGAGTTCCACAGACGAGGGGCAGCAGCTGCAAAGGCCCTGTCCCCCTTGGTTTTACATTTGGTACGAGGGACAACAAGAGACAACTGACCAGAAGATCTAAGCACTCTGGATGGCTGGTGTAAAACACACAGTTCAGATAAATAGGCAGGAGCTAGCCCATGTAACGATTTAAAAACTAGCAGCAAGATTTTAAAATCAATTCGAAAACTGACAGGCAGCCAGTGTAACGAAGCTAAAATAGGAGAAACAGAGTCATACTTCCTTGCCCCAACCAGAAGGCGAGCAGCAGCATTTTGGACCAGCTGTAACCTGTGTATCAGAGATTTGTTAATCCCAGAATACAGCGAATTGCAATAATCAAGGCGAGAAAAAATAAAAGCATGAGTAGCTTTCTCAAGATCTTTAGAAGATAAAAAAGGCTTTATCTTACCTAATAGACAAAGTTGGAAAAAGCAACTCTTGACAACAGAATTTACTTGTTTCTCAAAAGAGAGGTTGCTATCAAAGGTAACACCAAGATTGCGGACTTGAGGTTTGGAAAAGGCAGAGAAAGAGCCGAGAGGTCCAAGACCAATTTGGCCTCAAGGGTGTCAAAGGCAGCGGACAGGTCAAGGAGGACAAGGACTGCCGCATCACCTGAGTCAGTAATAAGACAGATGTCATTGAACACTTTCAGGAGTGCCGTTTCAACACCATGATAACGCCTAAAACCAGATTGGTAGGTTTCAAATAAATTATTGGGGTTAAGGTGATTGACCAATTGATTATAAATAATTTTTTCTAGTATTTTAGCCAGAAATGGGAGCTGGGAAATTGGACGAAAGTTGGTTAAAACTCCAGGATCTAATCCTGCCTTTTTTAGATGGGGACGGACTGCAGCATGTTTAAAAAATGAGGGCACAACCCCCGAACTAATAGAATCATTTATAATGGCTAGTAAAGATGGGCCCAACACATCAAAGGCTTCCACTAAGAGACGTGGTGGTACAATATCAAGGGGGCTGGAAGCTGGTTTAAGGGTGTCAATAGTTCTTTTTAGCATTGAAAGTGAGACTTGATCAAAGGAATCTAGAACAATGTCATGATTAACAGTAGGAAGTTCATAGCTAGTTTGAACAATGCCACGGCAGATAGTATCAATTTTGCTGACAAAGAATGATAGAAACTGCTCACATGAATGAACAGTGCTATTTAACCCCATCGTAGAGTGAGGGTGAATGGCCGCATTAATTGAATTAAATAAAACCCTAGGATTGTTTGAATGGTGGGATACTAAATCGGCAAAGAAGTCATGTTTCGATTTCTTAACTTCAGCCTGGAAATTGAAAAGAGAAGTCCTGAAAATCTGTTTAGAGATAGTCAGTCCATCTTTTTTCCAACGCCGTTCAGCAGTTCGACATGCACAGCGCAGTGATCGCGTAGTTTCATTTAGCCAGGGAGCAGGTCTTACCTTATTACTGCGTATCTTTGGCGGAGCAATTGCGTCTAAAACCGTTTCACAGGAGTCATCGATATCATTATTTTGGTCATGCATATAAAGATTAGAGAAAATGGTTTTAAAATCAGATATAGTAGAAGAATTTAAAAAGCGCGAGCAGCGTGGGGGACAACTATTAGTCGGGAGATCAACAGTAATATTCAGATCCATCATTACAGAAAAGTGATCAGTGAAAGAAACATCACATAAATCAATACTATTCACTGAAATATCACGAGTAAGAACGAGAGCTAGCAACACATACATAGTAAAATTATATTATTTTCTTATCTCAGTCAGTCAGTCAGTCATTTTCCAACCCACTATATCCTAACACAGGGTCACGGGGGTCTGCTGGAGCCAATCCCAGTCAGCACAGGGCAGGAACAAATCCCAGGCAGGGCACACACACACACACCCACACACCAAGCACAAACTAGGGACAATTTAGGATCGCCAATACACCTAACCTGCATGTCTTTGGACTGGGGGAAGAAACCGGAGCACCCGGAGGAAACCCACGCAGACACAGGGAGAACATGCAAAATCCACACGGGGGGACCTGGGAAGTGAACCCAGGTCTCCTTACTGTGCCCTTTCTTATGTCATATTTACTCAAATCCGTTTTTTGCAGGCAATGCTATTGCACATACTGAATTATATAATGATAGATACCGTAAGCACTCAAATCACATATTTTTTCAGCACTACATTTTGACTATTCTCAACACCAAGTTTAGTATACATTCTGTGTTTAGCTATAATGTTGGAAGCAGGCAGAAGCCAGGGTTGTGTTCTGACATTCCAGAAAATTAAGTGCCTCCATTAGCACTAGAATTACCAGAGCCTACGAAAAAACTCGTAGATCCGTCCCACCTTAAATCGCTTCTTAAAACCGCTCTCACCTCTCCGCCAGCCTCCTTTGTCCTGTAAATGTGCCGATAAAAACAAACTGCAAGCAGCCGGCTATTCCATCCCCCCACCGACTCAGAACGTGCACGAACTTCTCCGAGCTCATGCCTCGATTATCTAGGAGTGAAGTGGAGTTTTAGAGTGGAAATAATAGATTGTTATTTGGAACACACGCATTTCATGTGTGTTCCGTTTCTACAGTAATCTGTGTAAACACAATGTTAAAACAGAAACTTTTTCATATTTTAGTAATAAATGTCACAAAATGTAGACATAAACTATAAAATGTGTGAAGCTTGACAGCCAAAGAGCAAATACACTTTCATAAAAGGTTCAAGACTTTTACATCAGCTTCCATGGCATACTGGTAAGATTTCGTCACTTAGAGCACAGCAGACTTGTTGTACTTCAAGAGATCCGAGTTCGAATCTCCGCTAGGGAGAAAATTTATTTATTTTTAACCTTCGCCGTTCTGCCTGCCTGAACTCCCTGTCTATCTATATAGTAATAACAGTAATTTTATTATTATATAGGAGCTTCCCTGTCTGCCTATCATATAGTGCCTTTCCTTCCTACCTATCTATATATCTATCCCCTTAGCTGTTTTTTATATATCTATTATACAGTGCCTTCCCTGTTTATTTATATATCTAGTGCCTTCTCTGCCTGTCTGTCTGTCTGATTGCATATAGCGCTGAACTTACTGCTCTGTATTATTCTGTCCTCTGCATGTCCTGGAGTACAAAAGAAACACCACCATACAGCAACATGTGCGAACTGGCAAGATCGGGGAAAAAACACGCGGTCACTGATTACAAACCGCAAGATGAATGAAAGAGACAATATATGTAAAAACATCATCGCACTAATGCAATATTATTTGAAAACAAACAGCGTCAGATCGGGTTTGAATATGCGCCCTATCTGACGCTGTTCGTTTTCAAATAATATTGCATGTACTGTGCGTTGAAACTGCGGCACTGAATAAGCAGACTCCTTCTGTAACAGCGTCAGCGTGTATTCAAACCCGATCTGACGCTCTTCCTTTTCAAATAATATTGCATGTATTGAACTATTTTAGAATAAAAACATACATTTGATTTCAGTCAGTCTGCAAGAGCCAGTGTAAATGCATGATAATTATAAAGGTTAGCTTTTTTTCACATAAAGACGCGCTATAACTCAAATGTGATTTATTTGGAGACGCGCTATACTCGAATGTGATTTATTTGGAGACGCTCTATACTCGAATGTTATTTGTATAGGGAAGAAAGTACAATGTCAGGTGCTCATTCAGTGTAATAGGAACCATAGCACAGAGAGATGTGTACACTGCAACAAGTACACATGTCGTGAATGTAGGAAGGGTGTGTGGGAATTGTTAATATTTGAATGTGATGATTTTATATAGCACGGATCGGAAATCAGCAGTTCTTAGCATTGCACCACGCAAGCTGTCGTATCAACCGCCTACTGTAAATTGCTTTATTTTTTCTTCACGTATAGTCTAGAATAAAAGAGCACTTGTTTTGTTATTCTTGTACACCAACATATGTTCCTGTGTTTGAGCGACACGGACATGCTCAAAAAAATAGACGTGTAATGCCACGAAAAGTGCACGCAGGCTCTTCAGTTCGCAAGCATTGGTACGAGAATGCAGTCACAAATACGCTGCAGAGCTATAGCGCATCTTTATGTGAAAACAGCATTCTCAATTTGGGGGGGGGTGTAGGGAAGGATCCTGAACACGACTGAGAGAATGAAAAGTGAATAAAAAAAAAATAACCTTTACAAGTATAATAAATTACAACGGCTGTTACGCACTGAAATCAAATGTATATGTTTTTATTATAAAATAGTAAGTATAACAGCAGTTTACGTCTCAAAACTGAATCGCGCGGGATCGAACTCATGACCTTTTGAACCCTAGTCAGTGATTGATACCATTAGGCTACCGTGGCAGCTGGAATAAGTCGGTGTCAATGTGGCATGCTAAGGTGGCTTTTTTCTGCAGTTATATTTTTGAATAAAAGCATACTTGTTCTGTTATATTTGTACCTTTTGTAAATGTGTTTGATATTTGGACTTCAGGCTTCATACATTATATAGTTTATGCTTACATTTTGTCATTTACTACTACAATATGAAAAACGTTTCTGTTTTAAAAATGTGTTTACACGGATTACTGTAGAAACAGAACACACGTGAAATGCGTGTATTCCAAATAATGATCTATTATTTCCACTCTAAAATTCCACTTCACTCCCAGATAATCAAGGCATGAGCTGGGAGAAGTTTGTGCACGTTCTAAGTCGTTGGGGGGATGGAATAGCCGGCTACTTGCAGCTTTTCTTTTATCAGCACGTTTAGATTAACAAAAGACGCTGGCGGAGAGGTGAGAACGGTTTTAAGAAGCGATTTAAGGTGGGACGGATCTACGAGTTTTTTCGTAGGCTCTGGTAATTCTAGTGTTAGCTGATGAATGTGACCAATAGAAACTGGAGAATGACAGCTTTATTCTTCAAAGGAGAAGATGTGATGAGGACCAAATTAAAGTCTTCAAAATGTTCAAATTTATTGTTAGAGATGATCTAGCAAAATAATCTCACTTAGGCAAAGTATCACATACTAGAGAAAAACTGAGAAAATTATGTGGAAAATCATTCATGCCCTGGGTGTAGTTTTTAACACTACACATCAGCAAATCCTTTATAAAGCTAACACACAGAGAGTTTATACAAAAAACACTGATAGCTTAAAAAATCAAGTGTATGGTCAACTAAGCTATTTGCTAATTAAACCAGCCTGATGGACAGACTGGTCTCCTCTCATCTGTAAAATTTATTATGTTCTTAGGCTTGTAAATAATTAATTTTGTTGCTCTAGGTTCCTTATCTGATAATACTGTGGTTTGCCTTGTTTGTCTGCTCCTTTGAAGGGCATATAATGAGGTACAATGAACATTTTATGATGTTTGGCCATTTTAAATTAATTTATTACTTCATAACTTAAGCCTAGTCTTTTAATTATTTTTAAGTGTTGGCAGCACTTTTTTACTACAAGGCATCATAATTTATAGGCACAAATTTGAGGCAAGCTGAGATCAAAATCTCAAGAGTAACATATAATTTCCCTCAAAAGTAAACATAAATATACTAGCGATTTGACAGAGGTACTAATAAGGAATTATTGTATTATACATAAATGTAAAACACACAGTTTTCCTTCTCTATTTCCACATGTTAAATTAGTTTCTACAATTCATTCTTTCACTTGATCTAAGAGTCTAAGATTAAGTGAAAAATCTAGGAATTGAAGGTTAATTTGCAACAGTTTATCATTTAAAACCCTTCCATCTCTCTGTTTTTTAGACACATGTAGGCAAGCTCTGCTGTAACCACTAAATAAAAAAGAAGAAAGTACCAACAGCACAAGATGGCTGAACGAACTAGTCAAGTAATTTAATAGATGTTAAGAATGTATTTAATTATTCAAGAAATGATGCAAAGAACTAATAAATTGATCATTTAGTGCAGCATTTGACACCATAAATCACAGTATTCTTATCAATGGCCTTAAGACAATAGGTGGGCCTCTCTGGTAGTCCTTTTTAACAGGTAGAAAATTCTTTGTTAGATGTATGTGGTGTACCAAAAGGATCTATTCTGAGCCGCTGCTTTTTTCAGTCTACATTTTTCCAGTAGGCCAGAATACTTCTAAACACAAGGTGAACTACCACATCTATGCAGGTGATATGCAGCTTTATTTCTCTATAGCGTCTCAAACTAAACAAGGAAAAAAACAGAAATCTTGGGGTTTGGCAAAAATGGAAATAATGAGGGTATTAGGAATAAACTTGACCCCTTACCAGTAAAAGTCAAGACAAAGATAACTCTGACCTAAACTTTAAATCACGCATTAACCAGATTACAAAGACTACATTTTTTTTTATTTAAGGAACATTGCAATAATTAGCCCACTTTTAACATTGTAAGATGCTGAAAAAATTAGTTCACGTTTTTGTTTTTATTTAACTAGATTACTGTAACACACTCCTATCTGATCCACCTAAGAAACACATCAGTCTGTTGAAATTAGTGCAGAAAGTAACAGCAAGAATCTTAACTAGGAAAAGAAAATTTGAGCACATCACCAGTTTTAGCATTATTACATTTGTTACCCATGTCCTTTAGAACTGATTTTAAAATATTGCTAATGGTATGTAGAGCTTAAAATAATATTGTTCCTTCTTGTATCTAGGAGTGCCTGCCCCCCTACACTCCCAAGTTGTAAACATGGATCTTCTCATTGTGATGTGCTTAGTATTCCAAGAGCTAAGCATAACAGAAGTGGTGAAGTGGCCTTCGGTTATTATGCACCAAAAATCTGAAATATGTTACCAATAGAGATATGCCAGGCAAATACTGTGAAACATTTTTTAAAAAGTGCTAAACCCCACTTTTTAATTTGGATTTTTCTTAGCTACAATTTAGTTGTACTCTTAATGAACTATATACACCTAGAATTATCATATTCTTCAGGGATTTGCCATCTTTACTAATATCTACTTTTCTCTGCTTTCTTTTTCAACTTTCACCACTGCCTGATCAAGGCACTAGGCAGCCACTTGTGATGCTTGAATGGGCCCACTTCATCAAAGCCTGGAAACAATTAGGAATGACTTAAGTATATTTATGTTAGATAGAATGCCATATGGGGTCTGGGAGGTCTTTTGGCCTTGGAACCCCTGCAGATTTTGTTTTATTCTCCAGCTTAATTGTATTTTTCTTTCTGTCTTCCCGGCCACCTGACCATCATACTCATCTGTAGAGACATACAATATGATATTGTATATAGGAATGCTACTTTTCTGCTACTTATATATGTTATTTAAGCTTGTATGGATATATTTTTTGTTATTTATTATTATTATTCCTGTCTAAATTTAATTTGTATTTCTTTTCTTGTAACTATCTCTTTGACATCTTGTAAAGCACTTTGAGATACATTTTTGTATGAAAATGTGGTATAGAAATAAATGTTGTTGTTGTCACAGTATGTGCATCAGCATGATATTAGTTTTCATCAAAAATTAGAACCATGCAATCAGAAAATCACTTAAAAATATTTTATTAATTTTAATGTTATTTTATTTTCATCTGATGCTTGCCCCTAACCTGAAGGGACAGACTTTGAACCCCTGCAAACATGACCTGTAAAACTGTACAGAAATGAGACTGATTGATGATTTAAAACAGTTACCCAAACTAGCAAAGATTCACTTCTAAAATCTATTAGTTTAGTTCTGGCAGTCCTGTTCTGAAATAAACAAGATGTATTTAATGTATTGCAAATTGATGTGAAAAGTGATAAAAATCCATAGTAGCAAAAACATAGGTAACTTTTCGGTAGTTATCATTGCCACAGATAAAACTACACAAAGTCAGGAAACATTTTGAGCAACTGATTACTATACAGCAGGATGGTTTATGGTAATTAGCAAATAATACCATTCAAACAAACTTGTAGAAAAATTAAGATAAACAGTGTTTTCTGAAAAGATCTTAATTAGCTGAACAAACTCAGCATTGTGTTAATGAAAATTAATGGAGTGGTACTATATCAGCTTCAAATAACCCAGTATTTGTAAAAAGGAACAAAATGAATGCAATGGAATTATCAACTGTGGTTTGTTAATGTTGAATTTTCCACTTACTATATTTCATAATGCATGTCAGCATAATATGGAATATGAAAGCAGCATAGCATACATCAGCTTATCACAACCTCATATTTTTTCTATGAATTCATGAGAACCACTCGTGGTTAATTGTCCAGTAAACATTTAGAGTCAAACAAAGATGAAAACTTGGAACAACTAAAAAATGAATTTATAACTTAGCCTTGTTACATTTTAAAGTTAATTATTTCAGTATGTGTCACTGTGAAATTGGAGAAAAAGCTAAAAATATACATCAATAAAACTTATCAAGAAATACTTGGAATATGCTAACAAAATAGTTATAAATATTTACCTAACAGAATGGTTCAAATGGCCCAGGATTTACAATAAATTAGTAATTGACTAGTTAATTAGGCGGCTTGCTCACAATGAATATGTCAGATAATAAAGCACGTTGTTTGTCGCTGTGACACGTTTTTGTTCATGTAGTTATATATGGGCAACAGTACTCTTTAACACTTCTCTGAAGCTAGAGTTCTTCAAAAATCTCTTCCCTGGTGATCTTTTTCAGCTGCAAAGCTAACCACATTGGATGAACCTCTTTTACACATGCTGATTTCTAGAAAGGTTATCTATTCATCAATAAGCTCTTGTCCTTGGTGATCCTGGCAACCTTTTGTCTGGCAGAAAATATTCTCAAATACACTATGTTTAAAATCTCAGTAGTAATGTATTTATATATTGTTGTGGACAGAGGTCACAAAAAATCAGTTTTTATTTCAGTTCTAAATGTACAGACAAATATATAAATGATGCACACTAACAAACAGATCTGAGAATGACATTTAATAAATGTAATATGTATATTTCCAAAGCTTTCAAACACATAAATTCTATAAACATACAATGATTTATTGTACAGAAAATATACAATGATTTATCATTACCTCAAAGTTAACAGCACAGTTTGTGCACAGTTAATCAGTAAAGTGTACATTCTCTGACACCTGTTTGACTGCCACCTGACAATGCAGAATGGTAGATTCATTTAGGGAGTTCACTATCTGCTGAATCACTTCATCAGAGTACCTTCTCAAGTTACTACTTCATGAGAGATTGCTAAATGAGATTAGCATATGCTTTGTATTTTTCATGCCACTTTTCTGTTTATGTACCACCCTCATGACAGTGGCTAAAAACTGACAGCTACAGTATGTTCAAACATTTTAGTTTTTATGCTAATAAACATTGCTTACCTTCTCACAAGCCACAGAACATCAATGTCTATTTTCAATAACCAGAACTATTAAAATGACAACATAAGGCTGTTTTAAATGAAAAATCTGATATTACTTAAATGTAGTGTATAAGGAATAACTCAGACACAAACCTTACTTATTATTTAGACTGGGTGAACACCAGTTTTTACAAGGATTTACAAAAGCAGATACAGCACACTGATGAAAAAATGGCTCCAACAAACCTGTATGCAAAGAATCTGTCCAGTCTTACTGCTGAAACAAAATATCTTTATAATTTTGAAATCATTTTTTATACCTGTAGATAGTGATGATTTTTCAACACCTTCAGGTACTCTTAATTCAGTACTTACCTTCAGACATCTATTAGGTTAAGGGGCATACAATTAAAAACTAGTACATTTAAACCTCGGTTTACGAGTAACTTAGTTTACGAGTGTTTTGCAAGACGAGCAAAAATTTTTAATAAATTTTGACTTGATAAACGAGCGATGTCTTGCAATACGAGTAGTATGGATACACTTTGTCTGCTGAGCGTCATGTGATCACAACTGAGCTGATGGTTCTTTTCTCTCTTTCCTTATCTCGCTCGCTCGCCCAGCGCGTCTCTATCTCTCCTTACCTCGCTCGCTCGCTGATCTCTCTCTCTCTCCTTATCTCGCTCGCTCGCCCAGTGCGTCTCTCTCTCTCTGGCAATCGTCTCCTATTCTCCGTCTGAGTCTGTGTGCCTCACTCATATAGTCAACATCTGTTTACTACAGCATTGTGACTGTGTGTGTGCGCTGTGAAGTGCGAGTCCCCATCTTGCTCCCCAAAACACGAAGCTGAGTCTCAGTACTTTAACACCAGCTTTATTCAGCTTGAAACAGCAACAGCGCTGTTATTTATTGTACCGGGATCTTTATAATGTTCCTTGTATGACCCATTAACGACAGGCGCTTATAGCATGTCTGCAATCTTTTTGGATGCGCTTATACGGCGAACTGCTACAGCGCTGGGAGACTGCGATTGCTTTGGGACGCTCTTCCGCGTGTTGTCCCGTTGGGTGGAATCCCACATGAGTTTAGAAACTCACACCAGCCATGGATTCTTTTTAAAGGTAAAGTGCAGGTTAATTTTTATTATGTATTTTACTTTATATTTTGTATTAATCATTTTTATATGAATAGTTTTGGGTTGTGGAACGAATCATCTGAGTTTCCATTATTTCTTATGGGGAAATTCGCTTTGATATACGAGTGCTTTGGATTGCAAGCACGTTTCCGGAACGAATTATGCTCGCAAACCGAGGTTCCACTGTATAATAATACAGTTCTCCCCAGCATTCTCAGCATCACAAACTGGAAGTAGCACTACGGAGCAGGGGAACCTGGTTTTGAAATGTTAGCATCTATACATTTTTGAATCTTCAAATAAATATTGTACTCCATGGAAAGCAATCTGTGCTTAAAAATAAAATGAACTAAATCAAACATCTATCTATTTTTATTGTATTTAGTTTTACAATGTTAAGCTTCAAATAACATTACTATATGTAAAACACAGTTCAATCAAAAAAAGTGTGGTAGAAAATTTCAAAAATCAACATGAGTTAAATCATAATTAAACACCCCACTCCTACCCAGTGCATTAATTAATTATCAAAATGTAAATATGTTTTAGGCAGCACCTTATAAGGAAAATATGATTTTTTTTCTAGTTTTAAATAGTATATGACATCACCATTGACTTGTGGCAGATGGGTTTAGTTTTCTTTCATTTCATCAATATACACTCACCAGCCTCATGGCATGGATTCAACAAAGTGCTAGAAATATTTCTCAGCGATTTTGGTCCATATTAACATGATAGCATCATGCAGTTGCTGCAGATTTGTTGGTTGCACATCCAAGATGTGAATCTCCTGTTTAATCACACCCCAAAGTTGCTCTATAGGATTGAAATCTGGTGATTGTGCAGGCCAATTAACTACAGTGAACTCACTGTCATGTTCAAGAACCCAGTTTGAGATGATTTGAGTTTTGTAATATGGCACGTTATCCTGCCTGTTCTTAGCAGCTGCCTGTTTTTAGCAGACAGGAGTGGCACCCGGTGTGGTCTCTTGCTGCTGTAGCCCATCTACTTCAAGGGTTGATGTGTTATGTATTCAGAGATGCTCTTCTGCGTACCTCGGTTGTAACGAGTGGTTATCTGAGTTACTGTTGCCCATCTATCAGCTCTGTCTGGCAATTCTCCTCCGACCTCTGGTATCAAAAAGGCATTTTCACCCAGAGAACTGCCGCCCTCTGGATATTTTTCCTTTTTTGGACTCTTCTCTGTACAACCTTGAAATGGTTGTGAGTGGAAATCCCAGTAAATCAGCAGTTTCTGAAATACTCAGACCAGTCTGTCTGGCACCAACAACCATGTCTCATTCAAAGTCACTAAAATCACCTCTTTTTCCCCCCATTCTGATGTTCAGTTTTAACTTCCGGCTTGACAATGTCTACATGCCTAAATACAATGAGTTGTTGCCAAGTGATTGACTGATTAGATATTTGCATTAAGAAATTGTTGAACAGGTCTATCTAATAAATTGACCAGTGAGTAAGTCAATGCATCAGTATTGTTGTACAGGAGATTGCATTAAATTTCTCTTTACATAATCTCATCCCATCTGTTGTTACTCTGCCTTTGATGTGGCCTACCCACTTCTGGCTGGCTTTCCAATGGCCCATACAGAAACAATAAATGGCAATTTTAATTGTCATCACTCTTACTACTTTTTACCATCCTTAAGCCATTCCATTTAATACGGTTTTAGAACAGCTTCTATGAAATTTACCTTGCCATCATATAAGTAATGAACACTCACTAACTATAAAAAAGGCAAGGCAGATGAGGCACAAAAAATTTAAGTTCCTCCAGCTTTCTGTATATTCATTTGTGGTCTATAAAATTCATACAATCATTTATTTTTATATTCTATGTATGTTTTGATTTAGAGAAATAAAAGATAAATGTTTAGTGGTTTCCTTTGTGCAATATTTACTGCTGCTATGTAACACTGAGCAACTGTGGTGCAATAAGTAGCAATTCTGCCTCAAATTTTGGGGGCATTTTTTTGTGAATATTCTCCTTATGTTCATGTGGTTTTCTACATGAAGACTGCTATCTGGCACTTGCACCAAGTTAATGTTTAGGTTGATTTCTGTTTGTGAATTATGAGCTCTGTACAGTATTTGCAAGGGTTTCTATCCCAAAGATATACTGTATCACACACATGTAACCCTGTCTCTATTTCTTCTGCAGAAATTCCACCTGACCCTGATGACATCATTTCCTGTTCCAGCCCGATGACGCCACTTCCCCTGCCTGATTTTAAAACCGCTATTTTGACTCATATAAATCAGCTCTCTCTTGAACTCAATGTTGGATACGATTTCACTCCTGATTCCTGAACAATATATGGGGTGGCTACCCCAAACCTGTTTGTGCTGTTTGTCCTTTTCATTTGACAGTGGTATAGTCAGCAGGATTTATTAGCTCCATGATGTCCCAGGAGCAGGACCTGAAACACCTCTTGCAGGAACGAACATCTACAGATGTCCAGGTGTGAGAGTACCATACCCAAGTTTCCGAGTGTGAGACGCGTATTGTGGTTAGGAAAGACCAGGTGCAAGCTTTATCCCCAGTACCGATAGTCTTGCAAAACAGATACCAAGGGTGTGGAATGGGTCGACAGAATTGGGCTGGTCCAGATGGGGGAGGCTCAATGGGCTTATTATGGTCTCTCGGAGGAGAGAACCACCTTCCCCTCAAAAGCAGAGTCCTTTGCTAAATGTAGGGGAGCCCCAGACCAGCAGGTGAAGTCACAAAGGCAGTGGATATTTGACTCTGAGTGGCCAACCTACTCACAGACATTCTCCATATGGGCTGGGGCAAGGCGCTGGCAGATAGTAGTGCAAACAGTCTGCTATTTTCCATTGAATGGATTTCTGGAGCATCTCACCTAGCAGGTCTGGGGACAACTGTTTAAAAAAATGCTCAAGCTAGTCAAGATCATTGAAGGACTTAGGGCAGCTTCGCAATCAGAGAGGACAGAACCATCCCTTAGTCAAACCCGGACGGAACACGTCCTGACTTACAGGCCCAACCAGGGCAACCACCGTAGTACCCGGATTCGCAGCTGTGTTATCTGTTTGGTGACAAACGGGAATGCCACGGGATTGGGGACAGTGTTGTGCACTCATGAACCCCCCGAGTGGAGTGGTAATTGTCAAAGGCCATAAAACAACTGCCTTGTTTGATTCTGGCAGCAACATCGCCATTGCTGCCCACCGGTATGTGTTGCCGCAACAGTGATTAAAGGGTAAGACCAGTCAGACCTGCATCCATGTAGAAACCCACTGGTACAGGACAGCCTCGTGTTTCATCAATTATGAAGGGTCACTAAAAAATTTCACCATATCAGTCCTCCCAAACCCTCCATCCCTGGTCTCCTGGGGAGAGACTGGTCTAAAAGTAAAAGCAGTTTAACATCATCCACTCCAAAACCAGTTTTGGGCCTAGTGATGGACAGGGAAAGTACGTCCCAGACTGCCTCCATGCCGTCTAAACAGTCAGCAAAGACAGAAAATGTGGCCTCTCAGTGTGACGTGGTGATCGCCGTGCTGTTGCGAAATAAAATACCATCATCAATTGTGGCGGCAGTGCAGAATGAAAATAAGCTTCATGATGTCGGCACAAATCCTCTCACCCAACTGAATTTTTAATTTAGAGAAACAGTGGCTTCTTTTAACACTAGAATTACCAGAGCCTACAAAAAAACTTGTAGATCCATCCCGCCTTAAAACGCTTCGCACCTCTCCATCAGCGTCTTTTGTCCTTTAAATGTATTGATAAGCAGCAAACAGCAAGCAGCCTGCTATCACATCCCCCACCCCACACAGTTTTCTTAGCTCAAGTCTGTTTACCTACGTGTCAGTTGCTTAAGAGCTGTATAGAGTGAGAAGTCAAGTAAAATGACACCTTTTATAAATACTATATCGTTACTTGGAACACTTGCATTTCATGTGTGTTCCGTGTCTACAACGATCTATGCACAGTAAACACATCGTTAAAACAGAAACGTTTTCATGTTTTAGTAATAATTGACAAAATGTAGACATGAAGTGTATAATGTGTGAAGCCCTTGCTGTTTGCTGCTTATCCACACATTTACAGGACAAAAGATGCTGACGGATAGGTGAGAAGCAAATTAAGGTGGGACGGATCTACAGGTTGTTTCGTAGGATCTGGTAATTCTAGTGTTAAAAGCTCCTAACTTCTCTTCACCTTTCATCCTCCAGATGAACGCTAAAGACACTGCTCTTGGTGCCGTGCTGAGCCAAAGTGTCGACGGTATTGAGCACCCTGTGATGTTCCTGTGCTGGAAACTGCTGGAACAGGAAACCAGGTTTGTGGCGGTGGAACAGGAGGCCTTGGTGATCAAATGGGCAATTACACAGCAGAGATACTATCTCTTGGGCTGTTAGTTCACCTTGGTTATAGATCATGCACCTTTACAGTGGATGTCCTTATACAAGGAGTCAACCCCTCGGGTCATGAAGTGGTTTCTTGACCTACAGCCTTACAAGTTTTTGCTTGTTTATCAACAAGCTCTTTCTCAGGTTCACGACCTCTTGGTCAGCAATGCCAAACCCGACAGGTCTGGGCTGAAGGGGAGGATGTGTCACACATGTGTGCAAGGGACGGCTCAAATGAGGGTAATTCCATGTCAGACCAGGGGTTGGTGGAGGGCACTAACCCTGTCTCACTTTTATCTGCAGACCAGTTACAGGAAATTCCGCCTGGCCCCAATGACATCACAGTTGTTTCCTCATTTCTAATTTAGGCCCCAATGACCTCACTTCCTTTGCCAATTTTAAAACCACCATTTTGTCTCCTACTAATCAGTTTTGTCTTGAACTCAGTGTTGGAAATAATTTCACTGCTGATTCATGAACCTAACTTCCCATATAGGGGGTGGCTACCCCAAAAGATTTTGTGACATGTGTCCTTTTCATTCAGCAGCTGTAGTAGTTCATTTTAAATTTACATCATATATGTATTTTCTGAATTCAGTTTGTCTGCTATAAAGTAAATTTTAGCAAAAGTCTATCCTAAAGGTAAAGCAGGAACCAAACCATGGACCTTTTTAAATATGGGAGAAAACAGTAAACCAATGTAAACAGCTTACACAAGAACTAGATAAGGGATCAAAACCATCAATTTCTACTGGAAAATTTTGTCAGCTTCTCTAAAAATTAGAAGTAACTGGGTAAAAGCATTCATATGCTGGTGTCCAGATCAATAAAATGGGCCAATTCTATTATATAATTTTAAAATTCATAATTTTCTTAATGTTGATCCTTTGCAATATACACAACGTTAAATAAAAACATATTATTCTAATGGACACTTTTCCATTGTTTCTTCTTTATTTTTATTTTCCCCTGAGAATTTTGGTGTATAAAATGCCATTTAGACTAATTCCACTTTCCCAGAATCATTTTGCTTTGACATTTTAGAATGGCAACTCAATTTGTTCGACACCCTGAAAAACTGCCAATAGAACTTGTATGCCAGTGCTTGACAGCAATATTGCTCTCTATTTTAGAGTTAGCAATTGAGTGACAAGCAGCATGCTAACAATTACAATGCAGTGGTGGAACTTTTGTTTATATGGATTAGTACCTTAAATGGTTTGATCAAAAATATTTTGAGAACAAAATCCCACCTCCTCAACCCAATTCACAATATATACTTAATAAAATGTCTTCATTTTGTGATGTTTCAATGCAAATATGTAATTACAGAAAAATATTAAGCAAATAAAATATTTAAAATAAAACCTATTTAAGTATATCTTTAGAAAATATAATTTATGCCATAAAAAACTTTAATGTGATCGCCCAGTGTCACCAAATCTTTAAAAAGCATATTGTAATCAATACAAATTCAGAATAATATTCCAATATTTAAGAAACTCAGTTTTGTTATTTACCATAAATGATTTCAAACATGAAGGCAGCTGACCTCCTAATGCACATGATTTTATAGATTGGGTGTGGCCAGCATGATTATAAGCAAATTCTTTATGACCTTGCTAGTTTCAGCAACAATGACTCAGCAACTACGCCTGTCAGAACCCATGCATTTCAGAGAACCTAGTCCAAAGGTTCCTACGGGTTGTTGTTTGCAGCGTTTACTATTTAAATGTAAACATAACCTGTAATGGATCGTAGGATGTTTGACAAAATTAGTTTGGTTCAAGGAACTGATACATCATAATTACATTTCATTGTGGTAGATAAATCTCTCTCTGTCCTTTGATAAAAACCAGTCAGCTTTAAATTTACTCCACCAGCAATAATACAACATTACACTGATTCAGATAATGTTCTTCACTAAGTACAAGCAAATGGATTACAAGAGCAGAAAACCACACTGGATTCAACTCCTGACAACTAAGAATAGGAGTACACTATATTTATGATATTTTAAAAGAATAAGTCAATCAATCAAAAATATAAAAAATGCATTTTTCTTTCTGTCTTTCTTTCTGAACAAGTTTGCAAAAATAATATTTTGAAAGTGAATCACATTAAGCATTAAGGTGTAAAACCTAGGTAATTCAGATAATATGCAAAGCTTGTCAAGCATAACTTCCTTGATTCATTTGCTTATACTTTAATGTTAGTGTGTGATTAATGTAGGTCACTTGACTGGTTAGACAAACACCATAATGCCTTAATAGTCATGATATGTACATGTAAAGCTATACTTAAGATATCATATCTACAGTAATGATGATAAATGAGTACAGATTAATCATAATACACTGTAACAAAAGTATATTGAACATTGATTTTTTCTGAAGGTTATTTGAATAAAATCATAAAAAGGTACTGATGCTCATATGACATGGATTAATTTACAGTATAATGTAAAGGGAGGAACATAGGGTGATGTACAAGAGTGAAGGAAGATGCACAAAGGTAGATTATATCCTGTGCAGAAGAGTCAACCTGAAGGAGACTGAAGACTGCAAAGTGGTGGCAGGGGAAAGTGTATTTAGGCAGCATAGGATGGTGGTCTGTAGGATGATGTAGGAGATCATAAAGAAGAGGAGAGTGAGGGCACAGCCAAGGATCAAATGGTGAAAGTTGAACAAGGAATACTGAAAGGTTGAGTTTAGGGAGGAGGTAAGACAGGCACTGGGTGGCAGTAAAGAATTATCAGACAGCTGGGAAACTACAGCAGAAGTAGTAACGGTGACAGCAAGAGGTGTGCTTGTTGTGACATCTGGACAGAGGAAGGAGGAAAAGGAAACCAGGGAAGTACATGAGAGTATACAGAGGAAGAGGATGGCGAAGAAGAAGTGGGATAGTTAGTGAGATGAAGAAAGTAGACAACAGTACAAAGAGATAAGGCGTAAGGTGAATAGAGAGGTGGAGAAGACTAAAGGAAAGGCATATGATTAGTTGTATGAGAGGGTGGACACTAAGGAGGGAGAAAAAGACCTGTACTGATTGGCTAGACAGAGGGACCTTGCTCAGAAAGACTTACAGCAGGTTAGGGTGATAAAGGATAAAGATGGAAACATACTCACAAGTGTTGAGTAGATGGAGAGTACATTGAGAGGCTGACGAATGAAGAGAATGCAAGAGAGAGAAGGTTGGATGATGTGGCAATATCAGCAAGTGCAATGGATTAGCAAGGAGGAAGTAAGGACAGCTATGAAGAGGATGAAGAATTGAAAGGCCGTTGATTCAGAAAACATACCTGTGGAAGCATGGAGGCATTTAGGAGAGTTGGCAGTGGAGTTTTTAACCAGATTTTTTAATGGAATCTTGGAAAGTGAGAGGATGCCTGAGGAGTGGAGAAGAAGTATACTCGTACCAATTTTTAAGAATAAGGGGGCTGTGCAGAACTGTAGTAACTACAGGGGGATAAAATTGATGAACCACAGCATGAAGTTATGAGAAAGAGTAGTGGAAGCTAGGTTAAGAAGGGAGGAGATGATTAGTGAGCAGCAGTATGGTTTCATGACAATAAAGAGCACCACAGATGCGTTGTTTGCTCTGAGGGTGTTGATGGAGAAGTACAGAGAAGGCCAGAAGGACTGGCATTGTATCTTTGTGGACCTGAAGTATACATATGACAGGGTGCCTTGAGAGGACTTGTGGTATTGTATGAGGAAATCAGGAGTGGCAGAGAAGTACATAAGAGTTGTACAGGATATGTACAAGGGAGGTGTGACAGTGGTGAGGTCTGCTATAGGAGTGACAGATGCATTCAATGCAGAGGTGGGATTACATCAGGAATCGGTTCTGAGCCCTTTCTTAATTGCAATGGTGATGTGAAGGTTGACAGATGAGATTAGATAGGAGTCCCAGTGGACAATGATGTTTGCTGATGACATTGTGATCTGTAGTGAGAGTAGGGAGCAGGCTGAGGAGACTCTGGAGATGTGGAAATATGCCCTAGAGCAGTGGTTGGCAAACCGCGGCTCGTCAGCCGGATGCAGCTGTTTAGCCACTTGAGTGCGGCTCTGCCATGAATCGATTTCGACTACGTGCGGGTGAGCGGGGTGTCAGTCGGGTTGACGTAGCGCAAGCGGGCGCAGGGTGTGTGTGTGTATATATATATATATATATATATATATATATATATACATATACATACATTATATATATATATATATACACACACACACATACATATATATATATATATATATATATATACACACACACACACACACACACACACACTTCACCACACTGAAAGAAAATCAATGAATTCATGAATTAAAATGAATTCTTATCACCAGATTTTATCTGCTCACATTTTTTAAAAAACCTATATTAAAAATTTGGATTTTCTTGTATATCAGACAACAATATTACTGGAACAAGCTAAGTAAAATTTAAGTAAGCTTCTGATTGTGAAGGTCTGTCTACAGGCAAAAAGACTCCTAAAAAGACTCCAATTCAACATATGAGTGTGGAGAGCACACAATAACAAATAAACAACTGTTGCAAGTCAAAAAAAAACATTTTGTAACATCAAATTATACATTGGCATTTAAAGACATCAATAGACAAGTGGTAAAAGTGAACAAACATTGTCACAGCTGCTGAGTGTGTAGTTGTTCTCCGTTACAAAGACAGTGTTTGAGTCGATGTAAGCTTGAAAAAATCAGAAGCTATATTTGCGAAAAAATATGCATTTGAAGTAAATGATATGTCACACCCTGTCAAAAGGATTTCCATTAAGAGAGCTGATAACAAACAGCCACAGGAGAAGGGTTTCAGCTCTTAAAACACCCGATTCAACAAATCTGCCTAAAGACACCAGTAAAAGCACTGGTGAGGTTACACAACATTCAGTTTCTAATTGCACGTCTCAATTACTCTTACAGAATATTTTGCCATTGTTTTAAGCACAATGCTTATCTAAACTCTTTGCTGTTGTCACGCCATAAAGTAAAGGAGTAGTAAAATGACAGAAAGATATCACAGCAGACAAAAGTACTTCTCAAACACATGGAGCCAGTTAGCTGAGGTTGTCTACATGTGTATGCGTTTGCGTGTGTGTGTGTGTGTGTGTGTGTGTGAGAGAGACTGTCTGTCTCTTCTTTCATAGTACTCATTACAATGTGCAAATTAATCATTAAGCTTCAGCTACTTTGAGAGACTAAGTTCCTGAATAAAAAACAGCAACTTTAACTTTTTATATTCTCTTAGTGTCAAGTGTTATTTTTTTTTCTTTTTTTTTTTTATTTATTTTGCTGTCTTCCTGAAACCCTAGAGGTTTAAAGTGCACAGACTGAAAAAATTGGGGGTAGGTGGTTTAGGAAGAAGCCCAGTATGAGTAACCTGCAGTGACAGATTTCTCTGCTCTTCACTACAAACTTTTTAACAGGTTGTCCCCCATTTGAGAAATCACTTCAGGCCTTGAAAGACTATTGTTTAGAAAATCTGTGAATTGAGATATACAGTATCAATTAGTTTTGAAAACATCACCAACATATTCCCTTAAAAACATTATACAACAATAGTGTAATGTTTACAGATGCAGGTTTCCAAGTGTAACATTTATAGAACTGTTTCCTTATACTATCACAACAAAATATCAGAACAATTTATTATTATTTTAATAGGAGACAGACAGACAAAAAAGTAATATTAAGCAGAGCAAGCTTAAGCAAAATCAAAAGCAATTAAATGTTTATTTATACTAAGAAAGTAACTTTCTTTTGAATCCTATTCAAATTTTGCCTCATTAAGGCCTTTTGCAGTCTCAAAGCTAAGGAACCCAGTTTATAAAGAAAACTGGTTAAATAAAATCCTTATTTTTACATTTCTCCATTATCAGCAAACTCTACCACTACGTGTTTTATACATAAAATGAAAATAAAATACTTTAAAGATAGTAAACATCACAAGGAAATACTGAGACATGGGAAAACCTGTTAAAATTCTGGCATAAAATCAAATTTTAAAATAGCAACCTGCATGTACAGTACATATGAGCCAAGTGTCAGTTCTAGAGAGTCAGCATTGGAATGGTGGATAGAAGAAAATCTATTTAAAGAGGAATTTATCAGATGAACATTATAAAATAAAAGCCTCCTTTTTGATTCATTTTGAGTCCTAAAATATCAATGTTAACCACTCAAATTTTAACAGAAAACTTATTTAGTGTATAAAGGATTTAAAATGGTTGAACAAAAAGCAAAAAAGAGGTAACAATATATGCACTACAGACATCCTTTGCTTTATAGAACAGCTTCAGTCCTCCTTTAAAAGTCTCCATACAGGTCCTGAATTGTATCATTCTTCAGAGAAGGATCCCACTTCTTTGAGAAATAAAGGAATATACTTCACAATCTGCACTCAACCACTTCCCATAAAGGTTCAATAAGGTTTAGATCTAGTGATTACAGAGGACATTGAAATCCTCTGAATACATCTAGATATCCATGAATCTTCTCATGAATTAGCTTAGCATCATGGGGGAGTGGGGGTTAGGATTAACCTGGTTCTCCCTATGTCAGCATGGGTTTCGTCTCATTGTCCAAAGACATGTAGATTAGGTGAAATGTGTGTATGTGTGTGTGTGTGTGTGTGTGTGTGTGTGTGTTTGTGTATGTGTGTGTGTGAGTGGTTTTGTGTGTGGTCTCCCCGAAATGGACTGGCACCCTATACAGGGATAATTCCTGCCTTGTGCCTTATGATTACTGAGATAGGCTCCAGCACCCCATGACCCTGCTAAGGATTTAGCTGCTTGGAAAATATTATGGTATGATATATGACCTTGCAAAACAATTATTCTACCTAGTAAGTCCCACAAGATGCCTGCCCATACATTTCTCTTTACCTCAAACAGAGTGCAACAGGCATTGTGAGCTGAAGGCATCTTTTAGCTTTCTCCAAAGATAAACCTGTCCAAATGTAGAAAACATGGTAAATGATGACTTATAAGACCATATTACTTTTTTTTTAATTTTTCAGGGATGTAGGGTTTTTGCTCCTTTCACTAGGTTATGTGTATTTGTGCATTGGATACAAACAGTTACTGAATGGCATTACAGCCATAAATTCCAACATTATGTAGCTCACCACCTACAGTTTTTGTTTAGACTGATTCTCATAGATACTGACTCAATTCTGGATTAATTTCTGAAGGTGCAGTGTTTAGCAGCTATCCTGTGAATTGTCAATTGATGTCTGTAAGTGAGCTTCACCTTGCAACCACTGTTTCACTTTCCTGTAATTTGTCTATGTTTGGTAAATGCTGCAATTCTTTTTTGAGACTGCTCTCTTTGACACATAAAAAAAATCAGTTTTTGTGACCTTGGGCAATGACTACTTGACCTCTTTATAGCTCTGCTTTTAGACTTGTGTTGTTCACAAAAAATGTATGAACATATCACATTGTTAATTACCAGACTGCTTTTATTGCTGACACATACTACTAATTGGTAATCAACCTATTATTACTCACCTTTGCATCTGCAGTTGTAATTGACATTTCGTTACTTTAAATTTAAACTTTTTTGTGTGGTGTTTCCACTAATTTGTCCATCCCCTGTATCTTTCAGATAAGCAAGCTACAGTTATATTTTCCCTTTGGCTTCCAATTCCTGCAACTATAAGAAACCTCACTAGACAATCAAAAAAATAAGAAAACACAAAATTAGACTGGGTCTATTTTTGTCTACTGCAGAAGACTTGTACAGACATCCTTTTTAAAAATAAATGTTTTATTTAAAAAATAATACTGGAAAGGTCAAGCAAATTATTTTATGAAGAGCACTTAACAATTTACGTTCTTCAAAAATATGTGCTTAAAGATAACACCAATTCTAGTCTAAACTAGAATAAGTCACTTCAAAGCAGTAACAATGCTAAGCAGGAGAAAGGTTACCTATAATTATTAGGAAACTGGATATGCAAAAAGCCATGTGATACATCTATAAACATGCATCTCATGACTTGTTCCTGTTGTCCTAAATTATATGTTAAAGACAACAGAGGTTAAAGAATGTATGGCTTCATACCAGAGTTTTGAAAATTTAAGACGCTAAAACTTTACAATTAACATCCACAATGGAAATACTTTGCTTTTGGCCTCTCTGTGCAGCAGACTGAGTTATTATACATTCTGTATTATGTTTCAGTTCTTATTAGTGTATCATTTTGAAAAAAAATGTCTGTTTTGTTTTTATCATTGTGTGTTATGTTTTTAATGGTGAGTAGATTCACCTGTGTAACCATATTTATTACAAAAAAATCACAAGCATTATAAAACATATGGGTGAAATCCACATGTTTGGAACTCTGTGCATAGTTCACTAAGCTGGTCCCAATTTGTCCAAGAGGTGACTAGGTCAAACATATATATATATTTTTTAACAATAATAAATCCACAGATGTATTATCCAAATAATCCACCCATTTTCAAAGTTTGCTTTCTGTATTGCTTTTAAAAATGTGTGCAACATTTTGACTGCCAAACAGATAGATAGATAGATAGATAGATAGATAAATAGATAGATAGATAGATAGATAGATAGATAGATAGATAGATAGAAAGTACAGGTACTCTGTTTGTCTCAAGAGGCAATGAAGTTTTTTTTAGAATACTATAGAAACATTATAACAAACAACAGCCTCCTCAAATACACAAAACAAGAAAAAAATATTTGCCTTGATGAACACACTATCATTTTGCGTACTGTATATGTGCATTTAAGTCTTTTATATTACAATTTCACCATAATTCTGATATGTCCATATATGTGATTGTCCAGTGAAATTATCCTATATAGCCTATTTGAAAAGTGGTGCAATAATATAAAATGGTGATATTTGTGTCCCTTTTGTAGGAGAGAACAGGGTGTGTGAAACAGTTATTTTCTTAAAATATCTTCTCTGGACTTAATTACATACTTACAATATGCATTACTCCTACAGCTTTCTAATTCAAAATAATGAACTGTATCATTGGAATCATGCAGCTGGTATAAGCATTTACATGAAAGTTCATTTTAACAAAAAAAACAAAAAACAAAAACAAATTGGAAACCTTCCCAGTTTGAATTAGGATTAAAGATATCCAATAAAATACTCTTAACCTTAAATGAACATTCTCTACATATTTAGAACAAGATTGTAAAGACACGTATGCATGTAAATAGTTTACCTTCAGTTTTTTAACTGTTCAATAAATCTAATAATAACATACAAACATGAATCAAAAACAATTAATTTTGGAAATATATAATCACATTTCCTCATTAAACTGCATTATCATTTCATTTACTATTGTAAACTTCAATATTTTGAATATATGTCTACTAATTTTAAATCATACACAATCTCCTAACTATAAGGTGCACCAACACATCCACTGAACATCAGAACAAGACAAATCCATCGAAACATTACACCATTAAAAGACACTAAATATCTTAGACTACGTGTCTTTCCTTGTCAGAGAATATCTTCATCATGTATGTCTTGTGTGGATGCTAAAATATTTGTTACATGGGGGTGTGAACTTTGTGGTTAAATGCTTTGTGGCATTCATATAGTATACCAGCATTTTTTATCTAAAAAAAAAATCATAACAGCAAGGTGCCTTACAAACAAACTAAGTTAGTTGACCCTTATAGAACATTTACATCATTATTACACCTAAAATACCTCAGTTACATTTGCTAACATGATATTTGCATTACCAACATGATATTTTTTTTGTAATAGCTCTATAATGAGGGTAAAATTTCCAGCTCTTATTAAAATCATCTTATATATTATTCTATATGCAAATCTTTCTGAACAGAACTATTTACCTTTCTTAGTAATGTACTTTTCCATAGTGAAGTACAGTAAATCTTTAATTCTTTCTCTATACATTTGTATCCTTTCTAACTAACATCTAATAGCACTGGTTAAAATTTACGAAATAAATGCCTCTTTTGCCTGCACAAATATGCAAATATACTACTTGAGCAGTGAAGTTCTTTTTCAGACTGTCTAATACTTCTGTCTATAGTGTTGGGAAATGTCATCATAACCCAGGAATGTGTTCTATAAAATTAACAAATCTTGTACATCCTGTTCTCATGACAAGGTTTTTCAATCATTTATTCTCAATGTATTCTTATTCTGATTTAGGGTCATTGGTAACTGGAACTTTTTCCAGCAACATCAAATTCAACATAGAAACCAGCTCAGAAGGGGGCACCACTCCACTGAAGAACAGAATCACTTGATCATTTTGATATTACTCATTTACAATGACCAGTCAACCTAAACTGTACAATCTTTTAGGAGAATTTTGCTTTATCATATTTTTTCTGTTTAACACTTCACCTGAGTATGTTGACAAAACAGTAATTTATCAGTGCACAAAAACAGTTTACTGGGTAAATCTAAAGTGTCCTGTAATGGAGTCTGGGCTTTCCCAGCTATGGAACTGATGTTCAGTCCAGAGTTATTCCCTTCCATTCAATCTTTGTCTCCAGTATGGAATGTGGCTTCCTGTGGTATTGTACTGGGAAAAGCAGGCTTACAAATAAGATATCTGACAAAAAACATATTTGTCTTACATTCATGGCAGTGATCATGAATTGAAAGGGTTTACAATAACCCAGTTCTGGATTGACCACAAGGCAAAGTAAAACTAAAGCACTAATGATGTTGCCCTAGGCCTGGACTCCTTGTGACTCTTTAGCAGAAAAAGGGGAGGTCAGCAAATGGATGGATCCACTCAACTTCACGTTTTTCAGCTCTACAGCAGAAATACGGTACTGCATTTATTCTATGCAAATATACACAGTAAAATGTATTTATGTACATACGGTGTTTTATTAAATGCACAACACTACAAAAAAATCAATAACACAACTATTGATAGTCTAAAATACTATTCTTTGGTTTCTTCCTCAAGATGTTGTTAGTAGAATGAATTAGATTAAACAGGCTTTATATATATATATATATATATATATAAAATATACTTTTTAACTTGTAACAAGTTTGCTTTGAATAACAACTTGACTTAACATTTAACATGCAGCTACTCACTGATATTTAAAGTAAATAAAAACAGTGGACATCTTACACTTTCAAGCCTTCATAATTAAAACACAACTCAAGAAGAATTAGTAAAGTATAATTTATAGGGAGGCAATATAACGGTGCAGAGCAACTCTCTACACCACAAAGATTTAAAATCTTGATTTTACAATTGACTTTACAGAAAGGAACCACAATTCATAAATGGTGCAGTGATAAGGAAAAAGTATTTTAAAACTCACGAAAGAAAGGTTACTGGCCACGGAAAAGCCAATAGGACTGCTCGGGGAGAGGATCTTAACGCAGATGTTGAAGGGCAGGTTTCTAGTACACTTAATCGTCAAATGACGCCACGGTCCTATTTGTATAATTGAAGCGTCACAAAAGGAAATGATTTACTATTGGATGAAAAGTGGGCCCGGCTTGGGGGCGTGGAACATTCACATTCACTTCTGTGTTGATTGACGTAAGACGCCTCTGACAAAAAAGGCTGCGGCATCACTACAATAGAACAGCTCTTTTCACCATCATGTATGCATTATTTATCACTATTTCTTGCTCTGAAGGTTAATAGAGCGGATTTGGCCATTACAGCCCTATTAGACTCAATAAAGATAAGAACAATAAAATGATCTCAGGCATCGCTGCAGTACTGACATCAACTGTGAGGTGCTTTACATCCATTGATGCTATGAGAGTCATTCGTGTCTATGTACCCTGCGGATTTGTTTTCTGCGCTGTATATTCGAACAAAGAAAAAAGCTTAATTTCAGCGCCTGATAATACAAATACAGACTCCAACTTGGGAAATATTACTAAAAGAGAACAGCGGTCTTTTTGCTGTCTCCACCTTGAATTCTGTGCAACGTCATGCCGTCAGCCTGGCAAAAAAAAAAAAAAAAACACAACTAATTTAATTTAGCCAGGCAACCCATACGCGTAATGGACAAATGAAAATCATCACACTTTACCTTTTGGTTTGATAATGTAAAGACTGTGTCTTCAGCTGTGGTCCTTTTGGCCGCTGACCTTGCTCGTGTGCTGAATAAGATACTAAGCCAGTAATCAATTGTAATGTGCTCTAAGTTGAAGGTCGCAGTTTTTATACTGAGGGCGGGTTAGTGGCGACCTGTCTAGAGCAGAAATAAAACAGTCTGTTGGTTCATTAGACTGTCCCGCGTTTGTACACGAAAATAGAAAGCCGAAAAAGAGAAGATGACAATTTAGTACGCAGGCGTGCGCGGTGCTCTCCGTGTGCACGCGCTTGACGCCCTGCTACTGGAAGGCATACTTGGCTATTTGTGTCACGCGCTCGTGAAACTGTCCTATAGGACTGCTTTTTAAATCCTTTGTCTTTTCACGTGAAACCCCGCGGCAAATACCAACAGGCATCACCTCTGAGTTGTGTTTATATTGTTTTCTTGGTGTGCCTGTAGTAACCAGTAATACCTATTCGCTGCAACGGCAGGCATATACGGAGATTCGGCGCTCCAATCGCCAGAAATGTAGATCATCCTATTAAAGGCTGTGTTTTTTTAACGCAAGGTATAACGTAATTTATAGATTTATTTTAACATTGCTTCTGAATTTCACAGCTGGAATTATCTCAAACTGTTACTTTCAGGTATACAATGTTTCAACTGTCTCGTTAGACCAACTCCTTCAAATACCCGGGAGAGCCACAATCTATTCTGAAGTCAAAAATGTTGCGACTGTAAGAACTTGAAATCAGTCTGCCAAATCATCGCTGTCCTCATAAATAACACTGTATATCTGAATATTTACAATTTTAAGATTATAAGCTTCGTGCATTTGTGTCCTAAACGTTACCTTTATTATTTTAAATCATTCATTTGTATTTTAATCTACCCAGTGTTGTTACGTGGTGGTGATTTTATTAGTTGGAACTCATAAGCAGTTGCAACACCTGCCCATGACCAGAACAAGCCTAGGACCAGTTCTCATTTTTAAGATTCAACATGGGGTTTATTTATTTTTTCATTTTGTCACCAAATCAATCTCAAGCATAGGGAGGCCTATTAAAGTTACATTATATACATTATTTTATATGTTATTAGTCGTTCATTAATTAATTTTCCAAACCCCGTTTTTCCAGTTGAAGGTCATGGGTGGTTGCACCTGTCCTCACTGAGGAACAGTTCAGTCCACATTAAGTTAATAAATATGCAAAAAAGTAAATGCATTTTGAAATATGACAAATAAATACGACAACACTGTATATGTGCACAAATAATTGCATGAATAAATTAGTTTTTTGTCTTGTTTCTTTACATGTTTATTTAATTATTTCTTCATTTATTTATTTCAGTGACACAGTGTGTAATATGAAATACGCCTTGAAATGAAAACTGTCATTTTCACCTGTTGAAGTTGAGAGGGTGAAGTCTATGTGATATGACATTGACTCAGTCCTCTTACAGAAACATGAAATGAAAAAAAGAGAGAGAGTAAATTTTTACCTTTGCAACTTTTCTCTAATATTGCACCAAGACTGCCATTAATCCCCACTTTCCTCCCACACCCCTGCACCTATGTCAGTATGTATAAATCAAGAAAATGAGCTCCAGTTCTACATATTGACATGTGGCATATTGTTGTGATCCAGGTAATATGAAATGTTTAATCTTTAAATGACAATTTTTATTTCATAAGATTTTTGAGGTAGTATATGAATATGTTACTGGATGTGTATATAATTCTTTAGGTACACACTTAACTTTTTTGTATTATTCTTTTGTAATGTCAGAAAAATGACATGAAAATGCTACCCTGACCAAAGCACTGCCTGAGGCTTTGGCCTTGTTGCAGGGATGCAACAAGATTTTTTATTGCATTAAATAGGCCACATTAATCGCAACAATTAATGCATTAACTTTCCCTGGCTTATATATGTATATGTATATGTATGTATGTACTGTATATGCAGTTGGTAGTGCTGCTGCTTTAACCTATTTCACTGCCCTAATTTAATGATCTGTGCCCGGTCTTCTCTGGGTACTCAGCTAAATCTCCAAACTTTCAGAAAAGCATGGTTAGAGTAATTAGTGATTTTAACCTGAAGTCAAGTGAGTGTTGTTGAGTGGGCTCTTTGATGGACTTGCACACTATTGGTAGCTATTTCTAGCTTTGTGCTCAGTACTGCTGGAATAGGCTCTGGTGCCCCCACAACCCTAAACTGGATTAAGGAGGACTAAAAAAGTTATGTTATCAGTAGGGTTTATAAAAATACAGAGCCCTATAGGTGTGATGGAAAAAATTTTTTAAAAATTGATTATTAACTCGTTCGAATGAATTCCATAATTTGTTTGAACAAATTACCAACTTGTTCAAATGAATTACACAACTTCTTTAAACAAATTCATAACTCATTCAAATGAATCACATAACTCATTCAAACAGATTCTTTTTATTGTTTTATTTCAGTAGTACAGTGCCCCATTCCATATTAATTCATTCAAACAGATTACTATTATTTTTACACCTTGAAGTCCAGTTGTTATTATGGAGCCCTGTACAGTTTTCCTGGAATACAGTTCAGTGAACCATAAGTGAATGTAAGGTGTGTGTTAACATCAGTGAACCAGAACAGAAAGTAGTTGAAAGACCACTGCAGTTGAAACAGTTCTTTTGAGGAGTACTGAAATATTTTCAAAAGCAGGAGAAGTTATAAGAATGGATTTGTGGAATTTTCTCAGAAAGCGTGATATTCCAGAGTCAGTGATGGAAACTTTAATAGAAAAAAGGTAAGTTTAGATTCAATGAAAGGACTAGATGTTACAGTCCCTGATATCTGCATCGCTTCTAGTGGGGAAAGTCTTGAGGGATGGTTGCTATGAGGAAAGGCAGCCGGGAAGCTTTGCAAGCAGGATACATCATCAGTTGTGCGCCTCAACTTCACAGGGTGTTTTGGCCTTTTATCACAAGACACCCTCTGTTGACGCAGGCACACCACAGGTTGATCAAGCCTGGGCGTGTGTCTCGTGGTTAGCTGATCGCCTTAGCTGCCCAAGTGATGTCAACCCTCTTCAGCCATAGCCAGTGACTGGTTCTCTCAGCAGTGTTAGCCAATTCTCTGACAGCCTGTCGTTGGGCCTATCCCCTGACTCCAACCTCTCTAAGTAGTTTCGCTGTTGTACTGGCAACAAAACCCCTACACCCCACCTCCACTGGGCGCACCTTAATCTTCCAGCCTCTGTCCTCTGCCTCAGCTGCCAAGTTGGCATACCGCAGCTTCTTACGTTCAAATGCTTCCTCAATTGCATCCTCCCACGGTACCGTCAGCTCAATGATGTAAGCAAGTTTTTGGGAGTTAGACTAAAGGACGATGTCTGGTCGCAGAGTAGTTGTTATAATCTCTGTGGGGAAGATGAGCCTCTGATCCAAGTCAGCTTATATCTGCCAATCCCTGGCAACCTTCACCAGTCCCAGATCCGGGGTTGAAGGGCTAGTCCTTGGCTTGTCCCCCTCCCGGACAAATGCTGACGGATACTGGCACTCCTCCTGGTTCGTGAAAGGTTGGGTGCTGATGGATTCCCTCTTGCACTCAACTTTCTCAGCTAGACACCTGAGGACCTGGTTGTGTCTCCATGTGTATCTGCCTTGAGTAAGGCTAGTCCTACAACCAACCAGGATGTGCTTGAGTGTTGCTGGGACTGTATACAGGGGGAAAGATGGGTCCTTTCCAAACCACTGCTGCAGATTTATGGGAGAAGGCAGCACATCATATGTGACTCGGATGATGAAACTCGGCCTGTTGGACTCCATTCCCCAGATTTCACCCCATGTGAGTTTCCTCTTTTCAACGCACTCCCATTTCATCCAGTGGCCCTGCTTGGCCAGCGCTACAGCTCTGGCATGTCTGGCTGCTTCCTCCTGTCGACGCACCTCCTCCACCACCATGTTTCGACGTTCGGTTGCAGATGCCTGTTGCCAGAGAGGTGTTACCGCTCCAAGACCAAAGCCTCCTCTGCCCTGTTGGACGTGACCCACCACATCACGATGGAGAAGAGCAGATTTGGCCTGTAGCACAGCTGTGGCTGGGGTCCACTTCCTCCCCGTTGCTAGGGTGGGAGCAGCGCCTCTCACTATGGGATCCTGGGAGTCCGTGAATGACATCTCCAGCCTCACCTTTGCACATTTGAACTACTCAATCAGGCTAGGAATGGGCAGTGACAGTATCCCGTCGCTGTAGAGTCCAACGTTGCTGAGGCATTTCGGAAGTCCAAGCCACTTCCTCATGTAAGAGCTCACTAGCCTCTCCAGTCGATTGGCATGATTAAGCAAGACCTCGTACATGGTCAACGGCCACAGTAGTCTGGGTAACAACCCAAACTGGAAGCACCAGAGCTTCAATTTCCCTGGGAGTGTGGTGTTGTTAATCTGCCTGAGGTCATTAGCCATGTCATGCCGTAGTTGCTCAAGTTGCCAGGTGTCATTGAGGTCTGCATTATACCACCGCCCAAGGCTCTTGATGGGCTTCTCTAAGACTGTTGGAATTGGTCCTCCACTGATATAGAACCGCTCAGCTGTCAGTTTTCCTTTTATGATGGAGATGCTGCAAGATTTGCTTGGCTTAAACTCCATTCTTGCCCATTAGATGTTTTCCTGGAGCTTCTGTAGCAATCGCCTAGTACAAGGTTTTGTTGTTGTAATGATAGTCATGTCATCCATGTAGGCTCTAATGGGAGGAAGACGGAGGCCACTCTTGAGTCTGTCACCTCCCACTACCCAACGAGATGCCTGCATGACCATCTCCATTGCCATGATAAATGCCAAAGGGGAAATCGTACAGCCTGCCATAACTCCCAATTCCCAGGTGCTGCCAGGCGGTGGTGTTGTTCTCAGCTGTTACACAAAACTGTAGATCCTGAAAGTTGCTCTTGACCAGCCCTGTGATGTGGTTTGCTACACTGAAATAGTTGAAGGCCATCCACAAGATCTCATGAGGGACTGACCCAAAGGCATTGGCAAGGTCTAAAAAGACCACATGAAGGTCTCTCCGTTCTTTCTTGGCAGTTTGAATCTGGTGCCAGATGACACTGGCATGCTCCAGACATCCTGAGAAGCCCTGGATACCGGCCTTCTGCACTGATGTGTCAACATAGTCATTTCTTTGCAAGAAAGTAGATAGCCTTTGGGCCAAGACACTGAAGAAGATCTTTCCCTCTACATTCAGCAGGCTGATCTGGCGAAACTGGCTGATGGATGAGGAGTTCTTCTCCTTAGGGATCAGAATACCTCCTACTCTTCGCCAAGCCCTTGGAATCACTCCTTTTTGCTATGATACCTTCATCAGCTTTCACAGGTATTTGAGGACTCCAGGGTGTTTTTATAGAGCCTATATGGAATGCCATTGGGTCCGGGGGCTGATGCTGATCTTGCCCGTTTCACTATCTTCTCCACCTCACTCCATGTGGGTGGCCTTATGTCAATTTGGTGTTCAGGTGCCTGAATAGGCAGCATGTCACTCAGAATGGTAACTGGCTCATGCCTTCAACCCTCAGAGTAAGTTTTCTTCAGATGTTCTTCCAGCTCTTTTATGTGCATTTTGAGGCCCCCACTCTTCTCTTGGATGAAAAGGCCCTTAACAAAGCTGTATGGGTTGCTGTAGAAAAGGGTCCTTGTCCATTCTTTCCTCATGCTTTGTCATCTAAGGTACTCTGCTCTTCGCAACTTAGTAAGCTGCTGCTTTATTTCCTCCTGCAGAGCAGCAAGTCCCTCCCTTTCTGTCTCATAGGCCCTCCTCCACTGTTTCCTCAGTTGTCTTCTCACTTTCACCAACCTGTCAATTTCCCACTGTCTCCTGGACTTTAGCTGGTTTAAAGGGCCTTTCTGCCGCCTCTGTGTCTTGCTCTTTACCCCAAACCTCTCGGAATCATAGCTGTAGATGATGGTTTCCAGGTTCTCCAGCTTCCTTTCAACGGGACCCTTTTGTTGTTCTAGTATAAGAACCAGTTCCGAGTCAATGGTTTCCCACTCTCTCTTCACACTGGATCTGGACCACAGAATCTAAGATTTCCTACCTTCCATCTTCCTTTCTGTTGCTGGCAGCGCTGGCTGGGCTCAATATTGTAAGTTTCTGCCGGCTGTTTCTGGATGGGCTCTGGGATGGAACATGGTGTTGGCTGTGGCTGGCTTAATTCTATACAGAAATGTGTTGCTAGCTGTTGGTGGCTAAACTCCATGCTAGAGGCTGATGTTGACTGGCTGGGCCCTGGAATAGGGCCTGATATTTGGTGTGGCTGGCTAGGCTCTGGACTGGAAACTGCTGCTGGCTGGACTTGACTGGGCTCCAATCTGGAGACTGTAGAAGGGTCTGTACGACGCTGAACTTCATTCGGGGTGGTGATACCCTGAGGACTGTTGGGGTTCTCCTGCCTCTGGGCTTCATTCAACTGATTTGACTTACTTTTTAAGAAGTATTGGTCAATGCGAGGCCCCTTTCTAAGCTCACTGAGGCACTTCTTCCTGCCTTGGTGGATTTTAAGGCCCATGTCAGTTGTTAGCTTTGACTAACCGCAAATGCAGCTCTGCAGCTTCTTTTCTGCCAGCATTGAAGGTCCGTTAATTGCAATGCTGGTTGTGTTATTCATCATCGGTACTGTTCCAAGGTCCGTTGCCATAAAATCCGCCCGGAAAGGGTTCTCTTCCGCCCCCACCCTCGCAGACTCTGAGGGTGATCTTCTCATTTGAAGTTTTTAGTAGCAATATTGGTGTACCCAGAAACGTTAACAAGCACTGGGTCCTGCTGGTATGAGGCGCTAACCCACACCAGCCCTGTTGGTGTCTATTCCCTCCTGTCAGCAGTCTTTCCAAGCTGTCATCTGGTCTTTCCCTGATTGTCAGCTGCCCTTTTGCAGCGGTCACTGGATCACTCCAGAGTTCAGATTCAATGAAAGGACTAGATGTTACAGTCCCTGATATTTGCATCACTTCTAGTGGGGAAAGTCTTGAGGGATGGCTGCTATGAGGAAAGGCAGCCAGGAAGCTTTACCAGCAGGACACATCATCAGTTGTGTGCCTCAACTTCACAGGGTGTTTCGGCCTTTTATCACAAGGCACCCTCTGTTGAGGCAGGCCCACCACAGGTTGATCAAGCCTGGGTGTGTGTCTCGCGGTTAGCTGATCGCCTTAGCTTCCCAAGTGATATCAGCCCTCTTCAGCCATAGCCAGTGACTGGTCCTCTCAGCAGTGTTAGCCAATTCTCTGACAGCCTGTTGTTGGGCCTGTCCCCTGACTCCAACCTCTCTAAGTAGTTTCGCTGTTGTACTGGCAACAAAACCCCTACACCCCACCTCCACTGGGCGCACCTTGATCGTCCAGCCTCTGTCCTCCGCCTCAGCTGCCAAGTTGGCATACCGCAGTTTCTTACGTTCAAATGCTTCCTCTATTGCATCCTCCCATGGCACCATCAGCTCAAGGACGTAAGCAAGTTTTCAGGAGTTAGACCAAAGGACGAGGTCTGGTCGCAGAGTAGTTATTACGATCTCTGTGGGGAAGATGAGCCTCTGATCCAAGTCATCTTGCATCTGCCAATCCCTGGCAACCTTCAGCGGTCCCAGATCCGGGGTTGAAGGGCTAGTCCTCGGCTTGTCCCCCTCCTGGACAAATGCTGATGGATACTGGCGCTCCTCCTGGTTCGTGAAAGGAAATGTAAAATGTAGTAGATAATGGCATTAAACAGCATAGCAAAGACTGAAACTATTGGCTGTTGTGGCGAGTCGCTGGGGCTGCAACCTGGCTGGGGTGCCTGGAAGGACCAGGAGGTGGCATGTACGTCCTCCGGGCCACGTTGGGGCAACCGACCTGGATTAGAGGAGGACCACGGAAGAAGAGCAAGGAGGCTCAAGCCTATTGGGGCCTGTGGCCACCACCAGGGGGCGCCCCGAGTCTCAGAGGGTCTGGGACTGATTTACTTCCACCACACCCGGGAAGATGGAGGAGGATCCCTCCTGGGACGCCCGGAGTGCTTCTGAGTGCTCTTCCGCCACACCAGGAAGTGTCGTCAGAGGGAGCACCTGGAGCACATCCGGGTGAGGATAAAAGGGGCCCGCCTTTCTACAGTCTGGGAGCTAGAGTCGGGAGTGGGAGCGGGACAAGGCTCCCGTAGAGAGAGGAAATGAGATCTGAGGACATTAAAGAGTAAAATCTGGAGGAAAGGTGATTGGAGCGAATAGCCCAGTGTACTGTGCGGGACTGTGTTTAGATGATGGAGGAGAATAAAACATGCTTTTTGATAAAGATGCGGTGTCTGTCTGGTGGTGTTGGGGCATGTCTCACACTGTCTATACTCTTCCGGTTCCAGTTCACTAAACTGCATACCAGGAAAAATAAATAGCTACTGAAATAAGAAACAAATATGAAAAAAATAGTTAGAGTTACTAATTCTTTTGAATGAGGATTACTTCTATGTCCCAAAACTGTCCAACAATGCCTAATGACATTTTACAAAATAAGTTCTGCACCACCAATGACTGTAATTAAACTTATAGGTCAATTTAGATGTTTTTGCAGTGTTATAATATTCCGAAAATATGAGCAGATTTAATAACCTGTATACTGTATTTGATGCTGAGTGATGCTAAGTCATTTAGGGGTGTATATTGTACAGCATGCATAAATTAAAAAGGGATAACAAGATTAACTCATCTTTGTACCTTTCTTTGTCATTTTTGTGGAATGATACAATGAAATTAAAAAATTGTAAGTATTTTTAGATAAAGGCTAACGTCAGTGGCGTAGCGTGGGTGTCAGCCGCCCGGGGCAGAGGAAAATTTCGCCGCCCCCTTATTTAGGTATTTCAATTTAAAAGACTAAAATATACAGTAATTCTTTGCAGCCCTCTAAAAGTGCCGCCCGGGGTGGGCCGCCCCTGCCACCCCCACTACGCTACGCCACTGGCTAACGTAAATATTTTGAAATGAGCTCAGCCAGGGCATGGACTCCTGGTCAATTCTAATAAAGGAACCTGAAATTATATAAAATGGAGTAAGGGAGCATGACTTAAAAAGAGTTGGTAACATATACTGTATTTTCCAAACCCATTATTTCAATATTAAATTGCAGTAGAACACAACTACCTTCTTGTAGAAATATCTCTGTTTAAAGCCATATGGACAAAGAAGATTATCATATCACTAGCAGAATACCCGCGCTTCGCAGCGGAGAAGTAGTGTGTTAAAGAAGTTATGAAAAAGAAAAGGAAATATTTTAAAAATAACGTAACATGATTGTTAATGTAATTGTTTTGTCATTGATATGAGTGTTGTTGTCATCTCTCTCTCTCTCTCTCTCTCTCTCTCTCTCTATCTATATATATCTATATATATATATATATATATCTATATATCTATATATATATCTATATATCTATATATATATCTATATATATATATACATAGCAAAATACCCGCGTTTGGCAGCAGAGAACTAAAAAGAAAAGGAAACATTTTAATAATAACGTAACATGATTGACAATATAATTGTTTTGTCATTGTCATGAGTGTTGCTGGCATATATATATATACACTCACACACACACACATATATATACATATATACACATATATATATACACACACACACACATATATATACATACTAGCAAAATACCCGCGCTTCGCAGCGGTGAAGTACTGCCTTAAAATTTTTATTAAGAAGAAAATTAAACCTTTTTAAACTGAGGGAAAATATACCAATAATTATTTGTTAAAGATCTCTTTGTATGCCACGTTGTCAGTTCGGCCCTCCAGTTGCAATATGACCAAGCTGTAGCTGTGCGCTGAGCTTACTCTTGAGCATGCAACGTACAGTTGGCCATGTGAACAGTAATCTTGTTTCAAATGTCACAGCTTGGATTGCTGCTGTCATAATCGGTTTGAGTTTCATGGTTTGTTTCAGTTACGACAGTATTTGTAGGACTTGTGTTGAAGAGACATCTGTCAAGCGTTGTAAGTATACAACCAGTTTCATTGATAACTTCACATCCAGCTTTTGAGAGTTTAAACATTTCTAAACATCAAAGTGTCCACTACTGAAATCGTCACCTGTGAAGCTAAGATGTTTAAGAGGCATTGGCGGTTGTCCAAAGGTGTAAAATATTTGGCCATTTCGGTACACTTAAGCATTTCACTCTTCTAGTGCTCCTGTGTAGTATAATTATCTCCTATACCGTCATCAGTCCACACCTTGAACCTGTCCCAGTCATTCAATACATAAGACACAATGTTCCTCCGGATATCAATAGTGAGCCTGATATGGCTGTGCAATATGTAACAAAGAGAATGGAAAGGCAGGTGCCATCTCCGGGCATGGAAACCACTTGGTAAGTGACAGTTCTTTGATCGATGGTGATTACCTCGATAGACATGTTAATGGGGGTACGGTTGGAATGATAAAGGAAATGGGTACCTGAACAATGTAAAGTAAGTCTAAAATACCTATACAATAACTATAATCATAATAAATGAACAATAAAACAGCGGAGAAGCCGTGGATTAAATAAAAAGGCTGTAGTTATCAGCAGGGAGATGTAAATACCGTGGCGAAGCAAGGAAGGGAATGTAGAGACTGGAGCGACAGACGGCCTTATATAGGCAGGCAGCCAACAACGTGGGAGGCGTTGGGATGGGGGACCCAACGCCGCCTCACACGGTGACCGAGCTGCAGGCTATGGACGTATATATGTACGTAAGTAGGATTCAGTTAGCGTTGGGAACCCGCGTACCAAATTACTTGAAGATGGGCCCATAAGTAACAAAGACCGTTGAAAAGTTCAATATGGTAGCCGACAGTGGCATCATATCACCGAAATAAGTACCAAATTTCAGCCTTCTACCTATGAATAAGAAAGTTCAACATGGCGGACGTTGTTGACCGTTACGCGTAGAATTTTGAAATGAAACCTGCTTAACTTTTGTAAGTAAGCTGTAAGGAATGAGCCTGCCAAATTTCAGCCTTCTACCTACACGGGAAGTTGGAGAATTAGTGACGTTGGAAACTTCAATATGGCGGCCGACAGTGGCATCATACCACTGAAATAAGTACGTACATCGGTTTTGGTTAGCGCAGGGAAGCCACCTACCAAATTTCGTGAAAATGGGGCCATAAATAAGAAAGTTCAACATGGCGGACATTGTGAAAATTAGTGACATTGGAAAGTTCAATATGGCGGCCGACAGTGGCGTCATACCATCGAAATAAGTACATACATCGGTTTCGGTTAGCGCAGGGAATCCGCCTACCAAATTTCGTGAAGATGGGGCCATAAATAAGAAAATTCAACATGGCGGACGTTGTCGACCGTTATCGACCGTTACGTGTAGAATTTCGAAATGAAACCTGTTTAACTTTTGTAAGTAAGCTGTAAGGAATGAGCCTGTCAAATTTCAGCCTTCTACCTACACGGGAAGTTGGAGAATTAGTGACGTTGGAAAGTTCAATATGGCGGCTGACAGTGGTGTCATACCACCGAAATAAGTATGTACATTGGTTTCGGTTAGCGCAGGGAAGCCGCCTACCAAATTTCGTGAAGTTGGGGCCATGAATAAGAAAGTTCAACATGGCGGACATTGTTGACCGTTATGACCGTTACGCGTAGAATTTCGAAATGAAACCTGCTTAACTTTTGTAAGTAAGGTGTAAGGAATGAGCCTGCCAAATTTCAGCCTTCTACCTACACGGGTAGTTGGAGAATTAGTGTTGTTTGGAAAATTCAATATGGCGGCCGACAGTGGCGTCATACCACCGAAATAAGTACGTACATCGATTTTGGTTAGCGCAGGGAAGCCACCTACCAAATTTCGTGAAGATGGGGTCAGCCTTCTACCTACACGGGAAGTTGAAAAATTAGTGACGTTGGAAAGTTCAAAATGGCGGTCGACAATGGTGTCATACCATCGAAATAAGTACATACATCGGTTTCGGTTAGCGCAGGGAAGCCGCCTACCAAATTTCGTGAAGATGGTGCCATAAATAAAAAAAAGTTCAACATGGCGGACGTTGTCGACCGTTATGACCGTTACGTGTAGAATTTCTAAATGAAACCTGCTTAACTTTTGTATGTGAGCTGTAAGGAATAAGCCTGCCAAATTTCAGCCTTCCACCTACACGGGAAGTTGGAGAATTAGTGATGAGTCAGTCAGTCAGTCAGTGAGTGAGTGAGTGAGTGAGTGAGTGAGTGAGTGAGTGAGGGCTTTGCCTTTTATTAGTATAGATTGTGACATTGTTTCTTTAAATACTTTTATGCATCATTACTATTTATGGGTGATGCATGTACAGTATTATTCAGAAGAATGTAGTTCTGCACCTACCATTTTTCAGATTATATTTAGGCAATCAGTTAAGCAATATTATTTTTACTTTCTGGATATCTTGAAGAAATGAAAACTTGGTTATGGTTACCTTGAACATTCAGTGGTATACTATACAATATTTTGGTGTGTCATGTCCACTTAAAGAGTGGCTGCAAAATAATGCACTAAAATACAAATTGCTTACTATGAGTAATCCAAGTGCACCAATAATTTACTGCACCTTCTTTGCAGGCAAATAAACTTCATTTAAAAATGCTCCATATTTCAATATATACATTTCAGGATTAGGAACGAGTACATTAGAGGGTCAGCTCACGTTGGATCGGTTGAGACAAAGTCAGAGAGGCGAGATTGTGTTGGTTTGGACATGTGCAGAGGAGAGATGCTTAGTATATTGGGAGAAGGATGCTAAGGATAGAGCTGCCAAGAAAAAGGAATAGAGGAAGGCCAAAGAGAAGGTTTATGTATATGGTGAGAGGGGACATGCAGGTGATGGGTGTAACAGAACAAGATGCAGAGGACAGGATGATATGGAAGAAGAGGATCCATTGTGGTAACCCCTAACAGTAGCAGCCAAAAGAAGACGAAGAAGACATTTTAAAGGTAAAGAAGTTGTCTGTTACTTTTGAAAGCAAAGTGTGACAGATGCTGTAGGATAATTTTCAGAACAAAGAAAGGAAGAAGGAGGGAAAAATATAGTACATTGGAGAGTTATATCATGGATGAAGGAATCAGGAATAAACTAAACAAGAAATGTTTTAAGGCATATGCTTGTGCTCTATGTCTCCTGTCATCCATCAGAAACTCAGTAAGTGCAACCAATGTGATGTCCAGTTCAATGTAATAAGGGACGTTGACCAGAAATTTAAAAGCAGTCACAGATCCAGTAAAAACCTGGGCAGGTGAAATGGTCAATGCAGCAGTAATAAACTATAATGCCTACTCACTCACTCACACAAGTACAGTACATTCACATGCACAGTTACGGGCGATAAGTATTAGAAAGGTTTATAATCAATTATGTAATTTCAATGCAAAAATACATTCCCAAGCCTTCTTAATTCAAATTATAATGAATGAAAAACATAACCAATCCCTTTAAAATGGTTCCAAAGCAAGTAGCAGCCTTGAACTGGGTACCAGTCCACCGCTTGGCCAAGTCACAAACACGCACCAGCACTCACAAGGAGAAAAGTCACCAGTTAACCTAATTTTCACATCTTTTTTGATGTGTGAGGAAACCTTGGGTAACCTATATACAAAGAGTGAGAACATAGAAATTTTGCATAGACAATAACAGGGAAAAATATTCAAAACCAGAATGCTGGGTCTAGCACTGTGCCACTGTGCCATCCTCTTGTATTCAAATGTGTCTATAAATATGCATTCACACATCACCAAAAAAGGAAAAGCAGTTACAGGAAATTTTGTAGATACATATGACTTCCACTCCCTGGACCCATATGTATCTCAAATTTTAATCATGTCAGGTTAACCATGCAGAAAAGGCTCCTTAGCAGCCTACATTTTTAAGTCTGCCCTGCAGATCCTATAGGCTGCTTTAAATGCAGTTATTCATAATTAAGAGAGGACTAGTAAAGTGATTGAGAGAATGCGACCAGTGGGAGACTTTGCTATGTGAAATTGGAGTTTCAAAGTGAAATGTGAGGCGCCAGTCTCAAGAAAACTGTTTAAATGCAGAGTTCTTTGCAATTCAGAAAGTCATCAGTAGAAAGGCAGTGTGGGAGGGAATTAATGAAGAGAACTGCCCAGTATGAAAGAGTTGTTCTAAAGTAAAAGTTCAACTTTGGATCAGAAAGACTGAATTTTAATGCAGACATATTATTGATTTAGATAGGAGCACTAGAGAAAGAGAGAACACAACAGTGTGGGCACATTGACAGAGGAGTACTGCTCTCTGCAAAAACTTTTAAACAAAATGCCCTTTATAATTCTGGAAGGCTGCTTTTAAAATAGATAAAACAGTTTTTCTAAAGGTTTCCTGCAATGGCTGTATAGTTTGGATCTCGACTCTGAGTATGCAAAGTTTACTCTTGGAATGCTGTTTTTCTTATATTCAGTCATGACATACTTTCTGGATAGTTAAAGAAGTTTAGTATGTGTGTGTATCCTGTGATGCACCCAAATTAGGTTCTCTTCTACTAAACTAACAGAAGAATACTTTATTTTGATGACCAAATTTGTTCCAAATAAGTGATTTTTATGAGTAGGATTTTTTACCTCTACAATTCTGGAGTAAAACACTAAGTAGTGCTGCAGTACATAGATACATGCTTTGCACTGATAAGATCAGAACATGCTGTAATAAATAGAAGCATTTTGGCTTATAGGGGCTTGTGCCTGTTCCATAAATGTGTTGTGAACGTCCCTGTTGTCATTTGCATTAAGGATTGTTTCTTTTTTATGTATCACAATATTAACAATCCAGCTAACTGAGCTAACTGTATTTCAGCCTTATATTTATTATAGTAGATATTTTAACGCTGAGAAAAACATGGAAAAAGGCAATAGAATTTGTGTTTGCCTTTAAGTGCCTTGAGCATGGGAAAGGCGCTATATAAATAAACTGTATTATTATTACTAAACTAAATCTTTATTGTTCACATATGTTGTTAATAGCTGTCGTAGGTGCATATGATTTTATGGTAGGAACACACACATTACTATCTATAGTGCTGAATAGCAATTAGCCTATCAGATGCATACATTTTACCTTCATCTTGTAAATCGTAGCAAAATTGACATACTTTATATTGAAAAAGAAAACAAACGGTGAAAACAAGCTTCTTTAATGACATTTTGTCATGATTAAAGCAAGGGAACTCATTTCCCTGAAATTCTTTGTCAAGACCTCAAACATTCTATTGTTGTAGACAAAAAGAAGCAAAAATACAATTTTTATAGTGTACAAGGCAAGTATTAGGCCAACATCCCAAGTTATACATATATAGCTGTGGTTATTATTAGTAGTAGTATCGAAAATAAAAATAAACAAAACTTTCTTTACTTCACAAGATGTATGCTCACAATAGGATGTAACAGGAGACAAACTTCCTATAGCCAGATTCAAACCGGAAAAAAATGGGTGGTACAAGATTTGACACCACTGTTTAATACTGGAAAATACGTTTGCTACATTTTTCTTAATATTCATAAATCACATGATTTTTAGTAGATGTTTTTGTCTTACACTGTACTGACTATTGCTAATATTTCACACTTAAGTATTGGGTGTATTTACAGCATTCTGTCAACACATGAAACTAGTGAAAAGGCAGACACAATTCATCATATTCCAACATGGATTGACAAATTAGTTACCCTGAAGAAAAACTGATGCTTTATGCAATGATGCTCAAATTCAGTGGTGGGGGATGGAGGGATTGTGGCAGCAGTAGCTTAAAGTTTGCACTCCAATCTTATCTTAATTAGAAGCCAATTAGTGCTACTAAAGCAGTTATTTCTCAAGCTATATTTTCTGTGCTTCACAAACCTTAATTGCTTCTTTTAGTCTTAAACTGATGCATTCTCTGTTTTTAATTGTTTATTGCTTTCTTAGCCAGCTGCCAATTAACAATGAGACAGATATGACAAATGGATAAGCAGTGCACCATATAACGTATTCCCATTTACACCTATGTTCAGCATGAATGACCTGACATGGAAGAATAAAAACAGTAATAAAGTAAATAAAGAAGCATTATTGGCAAGTATTAGCCTATAATAAAGCAACTGAGTTGGGAACAAAGAGCTACAGACACTGAAACCCTCCTGGGCTGAACTGTTGTCATAAATCCTCCTCAGTATATCAGGCAATGTATACCATACTCCTCAAATGAACCTTAGTCTTTCTCCCATTCAGTTCTAAGCTTACTTTAGAGTGCTAAGATTTATAAACACAGGTGGCCACCCTAAAACTCTTTGAACTCCAACATTTTTGGATATTGTATGAAAGTGACTAAATAACTTGTGTTTGTATCTCTTTCACATTGCTTAAACTCTGGTATTTGGGAGTCACAGAAGCAGAAGTGTCTGACATCACAGCCACTATCATGGGTAGGATTTTTGAAAAGCCAAATACTGAAATGAATAAAAAGAACTCATAAGAAGGATTTCCCCATACACGCAAAAGACTTGTTAAAAAACAAATGTAATCTAAGTCTTAAATGTACTTACATCACTCCTGGCTCACATTCTTCAAGTACTTAATTGCTAGTTGTGCTGTTTTAATGCATTACTTTGTGATCATATTCTTAATATGCAATTTGAGGTTATGATATGTGAATGAGTCTTCGTGAATAAAAATATCACACAGTCAATCATAAAGTTTTGGGGACTGTCCCTGTATATTGTCGTGCAGGCATTGAAGAAATAAATTGAGTCAATATAGTTGAATTACAGTGAACAACTTTTCTGAATGAAAATGGCGTTTATATACAAAAAGGATTATGGGGACAGGAAATGGTTGCCAGGAAAAGGTTGGATGTTCTTCCGACATCTTGAAAAACAATCCTGCCGACTACGCCAATTGTGAATGAGTCTTTGTGAATAAAAATATCACACAGTCAATCATAAAGTTTTGGGGACCGTCCCCGTATATTGTCGTGCAGACAATGAAGTTGAAATGAGGTGATCTGGGAAACCGCAAGTGACGTCATCGCCAATTGTGAATGAGTCTTTGTGAATAAAAATATCCCACAGTCAATCATAAAGTTTTGGGGACCGTCCACGTATATTGTCGTGCAGACAATGAAGTTGGAGTGAGGTGATCTGGGAAACCGGAAGTGACGTCATCAGGTCCACCAGAAGTGGCGTCGTCGCAGTCATATTGGAAGCGGGAAGTCGAGGTTTTATTTGTCTTCCATTTTTCTATTGATAAAAGAGATTTGGTTAAGTACCACGTGATAACCCTCTGTCTCGCGATATTTCACTCACCTCTGGGCTCTTTGACTGCCTCCTAATCGCACGTGTGTGACATGACCCCCCCCTCAGCCCAGACATATCAGGTCGGGTGACCTGCACCGAGAGGTCATGAACACGGGAGAGAGCATCTGCATTGGCCTGCAAGGAACCTTTACAATAAATGACACTAAAACGATAAGGCTGAAGATCTAAAAATCACCTAGTGATGCGAGGATTAGACTCCCGATGTAGGGACATCCACTGTAAAGCAGCATGATCCGTCACCAGAGTAAATTCATGCCCCAATAGGTAGTACCTTAATGACGTGTTAGCCCACTTAATCGCCAATGCTTCTCACTCCACCACAGCATACTTGGTCTCCCGATCCAGCAGTTTCCGGCTAAGGTATATAACGGGTGTTCAGCACCATTGATGTATTGGCTCAGCACGGCACCCAATCCTGTGGCTGATGCATTGGTCTGGAGGATGAAAGGAAGAGAAAAATCAGGAGATTTCAAAACAGGTGCTGATGTAAGGGCCAATTTCAAGTCACTGAATGCCTTATCAACCGCATTATCCCATACCACTTTTAAAGGTGCTCGTTTCCTTGTTAAATTAGATAAGGGCATAGCAATTTCAGAGAAATGCGGTACAAAACGGCGATAGTAACCAGCCAATCCAAAAAATGCTTGTACCTGCCGCTTATTCATCGGACGGGGCCAATTCATGATGACATCAATTTTAGTACATTGTGGTTTAACAACACCCCTGCCCACTAGGTAGCCTAAATATTTGGCTTCTCTTAATCCGAAAAAACATTTCTTCGGATTAATACAAAGCCCTGCTGACGCTAGCGTTGAGAGTATTGTTTTAACCTGCCATACATGGTCCTTCCATGTGCCGGAACAAATGACAACGTCATCCAGGTAGGCGGCACTGTATGAATTGTGGGGCCGTAGCAGTGTGTCTACCAGACATTGGAAGGTAGCTGGTGCCCCGTGCAAGCCTAAATGAAGGACCCTATATTGCCAATGTCCACTAAATGTACTAAAAGCAGTCTTTTCTTTAGCGGAGTACGTTAAGGGAATTTGCCAATACCCTTTTGTCATGTCGAGAGTAGTTAGGAATTAAGTTGAGCACATGACATAAAAAGGGAACGAGGCTTGCCGGAGGAGGGATCAAGTTCCCTTTCCTTCCACGGTTTCAGCAAATTAATGTGATACACACATTCACTCGTTTGACGATTAGGTTGTTTAACCAAATAATCAACGAGTCCTTTCCTTTCCTTAATTTCACAAGGGCCTTGCCAATGTGCTAACAACTTTGAATGGGACATTGGGACGAGTACCATTACACGATCACCCGGGACAAATTCCCGAATGCTGGTGTTTCTGTTATAATAACGGGACTGCGCTGCTTGTGCTTTTTCCAACTTCTCTTTTAGAATAGGTCTAATTTTCTCCAATCTATTGTGTAATTGCGCAATATATTCAAGAATATTTGAAGTAGGGAGGACCTCCTCTTCCCATCCTTCTTTTAGCATATCCAAAAGGCCTCTGAGTTGTCTTCCATATAATAATTCAAAAGGAGAGAAACCAGTAGAGGTCTGTGGGACTTCCGGATAAGCAAACAAAACGAGAGGAAGCAACTGATCCCAGTTTCTTCCATCCTCATTAACTACTTTACGTAACATCTGTTTTAAAGTTTGATTAAAACGTTCTACCAATCCGTCAGTTTGGGAATGATAGACAGACGTTTTCAGATGTTTTATTCGGAGTAATTTAGCTACCTCCCTGAATGTCTCCGAAGTGAAGGGAGTCCCTTGGTCTGTTAAAACCTCTTTGGGGATCCCAACACAAGCAAATATCCTCCCTTGCAATGTTTTTTGTATCAGCTGAGCGCAACGGAACAGCTTCGGGGAAGCGAGTGGCATAATCAACCAGGACTAAAATATATTTAAAGCCTTTTAACGAGGCTTCGAGGGGTCCAACGAGATCAATACCAACTCATTCAAAAGGGATATCAATAAGGGGAAGGGGAACGAGAGGAGCTCGGGTTCGTTTTGGAATCTGGCGAAGTTGACACTCTGGACAGGACGTGCAAAATCGCCGGACCTCCTCATTAACTCCCAGCCAATAAAATCAGAGTTTTATTCTTCTCCAATGTTTTTTTGGAGCCTAAATGGGCTCCTAGAAGGTGAGCATGCGCCAACTCACACACCTGTCGCCAAAAGGTGCGTGGAATTAACAGCAATGCTCGCACTTCACCCCCGTGTTCTGCCACTCTATATAATAATTCGTTTTTAATTGCAAAGAACGGCATTAGTGACATAGGATTCAGGGTTGTATAACCCTCGGTAGATACTACTGCATTCCTTGCAAATTTTAAGGAATCATCGCTCCAATGTTCTCTTTTAAAAGATGAAGGTGTTAACAGGAATTGAGTAATTAAGTCTTGTATAGGGTCTCATTCGACCTCAATGGGAGAAGTTTCTGCCTCCACGTCCTCTACGTTAACTGTACTAGCTCCCGCAGAGGGTACCCGTATGGGTCCGTGCTACTGAGGGACACGGCGTGGAGGCAGTCGGAGCAGTATTCTCCATTACTAAGCCCAAATATTTCTTAGGCACAGTTACGTTATTACCGCTGGTAATTTTATTCCAATCTCTTCCTAATATGACTGGAAAAGGGGGATCCGGCAATGCAGCCATGGCCATACCCGTCAGGTTATGATTAACAGATACCACACATCTAGCGGTCTTATAAAACCGGATATCCCCATGAATACATTTTAGACTAGTTTTGATTTTAGTCCATTGTTCCGGTAAAACGTATCGGGCAGCAACAACAGAAATGTTACTCCGGGAATCAAATTGCCCTTACCTTCCATCCATCCATCCATCCCGCTGAATCCGAACACAGGGTCAAGGGGGTCTGCTGGAGCCAATCCCAGCCAACATAGGGCACAAAGCAGGAATCCAATCCCAGGCAGGGTGCCAACCCACCGTAGGCCTTTACCTTCCTGCCATTTATAATAACTGCACCTGTGTATGGAAGAGACAAAGGGTTAGTCACCGTGGCACAATACCTTTCTCCCTTTACCAACGAGCAATCCATGGGCTCGAATGTACAGTTGGGGGACAGATGTCCAATCTCCCCACACTTGAAACAGCGGGGAAGACTGACTGGTCTGTGCCTCTTTCAGACGGCAGGCTCAGGAGGTTGTCAAGTGGGCTCAGGAGCTGCCCCACGTACCTGTTGGGTACATCGAGAGAACCGTTCAGACCACCCTGATTTACAAGCCGCCCAGTGACGCTTCGCTATTTCGATAAGGGTATCCATGTTGTCGAAATTATGCTTCCAGACTTGCTGGGCGATATGGTCAGGGAGGGCATGAACGAATGTCTCACACACTAACAGCTCAGCCACCTTGTGAGAGGTATTAATATCTGGCCGTAGCCAGCGACAAACTTTTCCCCAAGCTTCAAAGCCTTGGGTTCTTAGTGGCCTCTCAGGATCAAATTGCCACTCCCTCCATTCTCTCACCTGCTGTTCTGGGGATACGCCGTAGCGCTTGAACACCTCCCGTTTCAGAGCTTCATAATCAGTGGCCTGCTCTTCAGTTAAGTCGTGATAAGCCCTCTGCACCATCCCCTTCAGATAGGGAGCCGGTTGGTACGCCCATTCCGACCTTGGCCATGCGTTCCACTTAGCAGTACGTTCAAAAATCAAAAAATAAGTTTCAATGTCATCTGTTTCAGTGAGTGTAGTCAATTGAATAGGCTGTGACCGAGTGGCCTCCGGCCAAACTCTGGTGGCAGCATGAGCCTCGGCTTCCGCTAGTTGGGTCCTCGTTTCACCCATCTGTATCTTTAATGTGCGTAGATCGCCCATGATGGTACCAAGCACTGTATTGAGGTCCTGTTCTTCCGACATCTTGAAAAACAATCCTGCCGACTACGCCAATTGTGAATGAGTCTTCATGAATAAAAATATCACACAGTCAATCATAAAGTTTTGGGGACCGTCCCCGTATATTGTCGTTCAGACAATGAAGAAATAAATTGATTCAATGTAGTTGAATTACAGTGAACAACTTTACTGAATGAAAATGGAGTTTATATACAAAAAGGATTATGTGGACAGGAAATGGTTGGCAGGAAATGGTTGGAGTGAGGTGATCTGGGAAACCGAAGTTGAGGTTTTATTTGTCTTCCATTTTTCTGTTGATTAAAGAGATTTGGGTAAGTACCACGTGATGACCCTCTGTCTTGTGATATTTCACTCACCTCTGGGCTCTTTGACTGCCTCCTAATCGCATGTGTGTGATAGATATTTGTAGCACTCACATGAAGAAGATCATACTACATATTAATTCAAAGTATAAAGATAATTAGTGGATTTACATTGATTATAAATAATGGTAAAATGAGATCAAAAATCCTCAGCTAATGAAATATACTGTATATTTCTCTATCTGTCCATTATGAGGGACGGCCAGCATCCTTACCTGGTTGGGACAATTAAGATGAAAGGACCAGGGGACAGAGTGTGTACAGAGCATTATCTCCTCCTGATCGCTAGATGGAAGCCCCACTGGGCTGCAGCAATGTCTCAGATTCCCACAGGGCATATCTTTGTTCCACCTCACCAGGAAGTGCTTTCGGACCTCATGTATGGAACCCCAGAAGTACTTCCAGTTGGTAGGTAAAAGGAGTTGCCTGCCTCCGTTCCAGGAACCAGAGTCAGGAGGAAAGTGTACAGAGCTTGTGAGGAGGAGTGGAGGAAGCAGTGACCAGTGGCAGAGACAGAGGAAGAAGACAAAGAGTTGCAGTATTGTACTTTATTGCTGATGCTTTGTGCTGTGACTGTGCTGTGGGGAAAATCTTCTTGGGGAACAGTTTCCTGAAATGAAATCCTCCTGAATTCTCTTGTTTATTTGATACACTTGTGTCCGTGACTTTCTGTTGGGTGTTTGGGGACCTGGAGTGCCCCCTGGTGGCCACACTATCCATACATCCATTTTCTAACCCACTAATCCACTTTAGGATCTCTTAAAGCCACAGCCTATCCCAGGATCACTAAGCACAATGCAGCATCCAGCCTGGACAGTTAATCAGCCTATTGTAAGGCAAAATTGAACACACACACTCTCTCACTCATACCAATTTGTAAATCAACCTAACACACTACCAGAGTACCTAGAAGAAATCTCAAACAAGCATGGGCAGACTATTGCAACTCCATGTAGGCATTGTTCAGGCTGGAATTTGAAACCAGGATAATGGAGGTGTAAGCAAACCACTATATCAACTTGTTGTCCATTTTAGATACCAGGACTATGGAAGTGTAAGGTGGTAGTGGAAAAGAACCAGTGTTTTAAGAGAATTGGTAATATTTTGGAGATGTTTAAAAAAAACCTTCATTTATTTGATAAAGAACTCTGTTTTGGTGATCGTGTTGGGGTTTGGGGGTCTCAGACGCCCAGGGTTTATAACAATATCTGTTAGCTAAATATACATAATCAAAATGCAATTTTTGAAAAAAAAAAAAACTAAAAGACTAATGACTAGAAAGAGCTTTAACCTTCTTAAGTGCTAACCCTAATAATACCTGAGCTCAGAATTCTATACAATCATAGTTAAATCCAAGTCAGGCTCAGGGTGACGCAAAATGATACTCTTTATTGTATTAAGCCAAAATAATTCTTGGGACACCATTTTGCTGCTATCTGGATAAAATTAGACCACGCATCAAAAAAAAAAAAAAAACAGGAATATTTCTAATGCTTTCTGACTCTTTATGCCATCTCTAAGATAGCTCATCCATATTCATGACTGGGACAGAGCCTCCAACAAAAAAACACAATGCCAAATTAAAAGCTTTAAAGGCAGTTTTAGAATGAACTGAAACTGGACCAATTGCAAACACTAGTGATGACGATGTGAATTGGTCATCAAAGGTTGACACGGAAATTGAAACTAAATAACTGAACTGCTGTGATATTTTTGCTGAATTGTGTGAAGCTTCACCGTGGTGCAACAATAGCTGCTTGGCAAAAAGGCAAAATAATTTTGATCAAGTGCAATGACAAGCAAGATGTTAGCCCCCGTGAGCACTGTTCACAGTGCTGCAACTGTCAATTTTTGTGTCAGGAAATATGGACGTTACTAAGACTTGCGCTGTTCTAGCTTGCAAAAACACAAGAGGAGTGATGATCATGGAAGTCAAGCCTCTCCATACTTTTGGAATATACTTCAGAGTACTTTGAAATTGCATGAACTTATTACACTAGAGCGTTCTAAGTATTTAATTATGAATTAGGTTGCATTGGAGTGTAAGCATTTTTTTAATGATGAAGATCCCAGACCCTAAACCTAGTGTTCTAGAGAAAGTGGAGTAGATATTTGCAGACCAGTACAATGTCAATTTCTTATGCCTTTTCCTTAAAATATTCTTTATAGCATGTTTGCTAAGTTTGCTATTCTAACACCATTTCTTAAATAATACTTCTCAGTTAATAAATCTTACAGAGAATGTTAGAAGCCATCTAATATAAAAGCACTCTTCCTTGATTATTATTAAAAGTCAATTCTCTGTATAATCTGGCTCCAAAGCTGTGCACCAAATTTACTATTTGAGATTTCCTTTCAAGCTGTATTGTTTCCTGCAGAGTTATACTGTATGTGAATAAGAGGCAACCGTAACAAAATGCTTTACAATGGGGCATTGTTCATATAATCTAAATAAACAATCTGTTGCAACCTTAAAGCTCCACCTTACACTTAGACTTATTTTGTTACAATTAAAATAACATTGACAATTATACATAAAGCATGGCTGAACAATATTGTACTGTCTGCCCTCTAGTTAGTGGGTTAAATCCTTTGTAGTAATTGTAATTGGCACCTCGTACACCAAAAGAGGCCAGAAGATTCAAGGCAGGATGCCGTGCTGATATATCCAGACTTGTCTGCCTTTGTTAGCCAGGCCTCGAGCTACCTGATGGTTGTCTTGATGGTGGTTGTGCCTCTCAGATTACAGTTGAAGACTTTCCCCAGACACTTGACTGGCTTAATGACTGATGGAATTATAATGCCATCTAAGACAAAGCGGAACTAATCTATGTCTGTGCCCTCCTTTAGGATGAGAGAATGAGACTTAGTTGGCTTAAAGATAATCCTTGCTCATGAAAAAAGCTTTTACAGACTGTTCAGAATCCACCTGAGCCTGGGACTGAAGTTGTTGCAACTGTGAGGTCATCGGTGAAGGCTCTTATAGAGGTTTGCCACACACCAGAAATTGTATAGGGTCCTCTGCATTCTACCGCCACTGCTTTCACTATAGTATTCAAAGGCTGGCTGGAATTGTACAACCAATAATGATGCCCTTTTTACAACCAATGTCAATCTGATGTGGTAGGTCCAGATGGGACCTTAATCCAAAAATTACCACAATAATCTTTGATGAGTTCTTTGATCTTCCTAGGGACGTGATGACAATCTAATGCTGATTCCACCAGCCTGTGTGGTATAAACCCATATGTGTTAGCAAGATCCAACCATTCTACAACTAGGTCTCCTCACTCCTCTTGCTCCTCTCTGATGAGAAGTGTTATTACACCAGTGTGTTCCAGGCAGTCTGCCATGCCTTGAATACCACCTTTCTGAACCTAGTGACTTGGCATTGGTTAATGGTCATTACAAACACAATTTTACAAGAAAGTACATTCTTTTGAATCAAAATGGATACTCAGTAGGAATAATGTGAAATCTGAGTACATATAATTATCCTTAGACATTTGCAATTTTCATTTGTTTATGTTGTTCTCTCAGGTACAGTATTTCTTTTTGTGTTTTCATCAGTTGTATGTATTCCCCCTTTAAAGTTCGGAGATGCAAATGGATATGCAAAGCAGTGCTTGACGTGGATATACATAAGTGCCAGTACCATAAGTGTTACTCTGATGTATTAATGTGAAGAGCGAAGAGGGAGGACTTTGTGGCCGTTACATGATTCACGTCATACATGATTCATGGTATTTACCCTCAATGTACCATCATGCCAATTTTCAACTTTTTTAACCACATAACAAATAGTATTTGCATCAATGAGTCTGTCAACTTTACTTTATACACTGATCACCCATTAAGGCCTGAAGTCCGCAAGAAGGTGTCCTGTGGTATCAGGCACCAACACCTTAACAGCAGGTTTTTTAAGTTTTGTAAATTGAGAGGTGGGGCCTCCATTGTTTTTCCAACACATCCCAGAGATACTCAATCAGACTGAGATCTGGGGAATTTGGAAGTCAAGTCAAAACCTTGAACTCTTTGTCATATTCCTCAAACCATTCCAGGGTGCATTACATGAAAGGTCGTATGTTGTCTGCAGCACTCTTTATGTAGATGGTACATGTCAAAGCAACATCCATATGAATTTCAGAACCCAAGGTTTCCCAGCAGAACATTATGCAGAGCATCACACTGCCTCCGCTGGCTTACCTTCTTCCCATAGTGCATTCTGCTGCTATCTCATCCTCAGGTAAATGACACACACACACTTGGACATCCACGTGATCTAAAAGAAAAAGCGATTTATCAGACCAGAATACTTTCTTCCATTACTCCATGGTTCAGTTCTCACATTAACTTGCCCATTGTACACTCTTTTATCGATGGACAGTGGTCAGCATGGGCACTCTGACTGGTTTGCAGGAAGCTGCAAAGCACAATGTGTTTGGACACCTTTCTCTCCTGACCAGCATTAAGTATTTCATCAATTTGTGCTACAGTAGCTTTTCTATTGGATCGGACCAGACAGGTTAGCCCTCACTCCCCACACACATAGGTGATCCTTGGATGCCCATGATCCTGTCGCCGGTTTACCAGTTCTTCCTTGGATAACTTTTGGTAGGTACTAACCACTGAATACCAGGAAAACTCTACAAGACCTGCTGTTTTGGAGATGCTCTGAACCAGTTGTCTAGCCATCATAATTGTCATTGTCACTCAGATCCTTACGCTTTCCCATTTTACCTGCTTCCAGCACATCACCTTCAAGTATGAACTGTTCACGTACTGTCTAAAATATCCCACCCCCTTGACAGGTGCCATTGTAATGAGTTAATCAAAGTTATTTGCTTCTCCTGTCAGTGGTTTTAATTGTGTTCCTGACTGGTGCATATAAAGATTGTTGGCATATACAGTAGATGACTGTCTAACAGTTGACATTGTATATTTTGTTATTTTAGCAATTGTCCTATCTATTATATACTGTACACACACTCACTTGAGCATCAGTTATTAGTCATTTATTCAACTTTATCCAAGGTGAGATACATGAAAATGACTTTGCCAGCCTTCCCTGAACACTCAGCAGTATCATTACCTCCGCCCTTCAAACTTAAAAATGCAGCACAAACATTTCAGAGGTTGATGGACTCAGTCCTCTGCGATTTCGACTTCCTTTTTGCCTACCTAGATGACATCTTGGTTGCCAGATGGTAACCTCACCCACCTCTGAGCCTTGTTCAAGCACCTGAGCCTGCAAGAGTTCATTATCAATCCAGCTAAGTGTTTATTTGGAGTGCCTGACATAGACCTCCTGAGGCATCGCATTTCAAAAGAGGATGTGATTCCTTTGCCTTCCAAAGTCTCTGCTGTCACCGATTTTCCACACCATACACGCCTTCCAGATATTCTTGGGCATGGTCAATTTCTACCAGCACTTCATTCCTCGGGCAGCACTCATTGCGCAACCTTTACATGAGGCAATACAGGACCAGTCCGCAAAGTCCCCTGTCACATGGTGCAAAGACCTGGATGAGGCATTTACCAAATGTGATTTAACTTACATGCCATGCTCGCACACCTGCTGATCGATGCTCTACTTACTCTTAAAACTGATGCTTCAGACCTAGAGCGGCATTTGGGGGTGGCAAGTGGGATGACCGTCACAAGCCCTGCGTCTAAAGGGGCCTGTTATACTCAGTTTGTTATAATATTAAGTTTATTGTCACTGTCTCTATGCACACTGTTGGAGTCATTCATACAGGCAGACCAAGTATGGTACACAGGGACTAGGCTACATTTAGAAACCATTAGCCTAGCAGTTTGGAGAATGGGACAAACTGCAGTGTGAGCATTGTGCTATTCTTGTTGGAGGTGGGGTTTGAGTTTACTGTCCTTGTTTGGAGACCAGAGAGGGGCATTGTACTATTCCTGAGATGAAACTGAATCCTTACTTTCCTTGTTTAAAGACCAGAGAGGGCCCTGCACGTGGAGAAGACAGTATAAATACATGGAACAAGCAGTCAAACCCTTTGAAGCTGTCGGTTGGAAGATTATGTCATCCGTCTGGAAAACCCTTTCTGCGTGGTGACGAAAGATGGCAGACTGTGTAGATCAAGACTCCCACACCTTGATAGAGTCTGTCATAAGCTTCCCGTCTGTAACCGCATAAAACCATCAGTAAAGTAAGCTAAAGTATATCTTTGTCTCTCATGTGATGTCTGTACCGCCGTAATCACGAAGGGAGGGATATCGCCTATTCTGTCATGTTTTTATATTTTTCGGTTACTTAACATGCCACAGTGTCAAAAGAACACATTTCCGGAGAGCTAATGCCTCCTAAGGAAACAAAATGGCGTAGTCGGCAGGATTGTGGCTAAATTAATAACCGTATATTATTTATAATGTAATATATATATATATATATATATATATAATATGCTTCTGATAATGACAGCAATGAAGGGTTCGGTCAAAATATTTAATATATTTGGGATGGTTGCGCGCACTGTCATGAACTCCCGTGACCGAGTTATACTGTCTTAAAATGCCTGGCCCTAATTGGAATAGGGATATTAATTAATCCTGTCAAAGTACAAGAGGCGGTCTTGTAACGGACCACAGTGCATGAGGCAAGAAAAAAAAAGACAGCTGCCAATGACTTGTGGTAGCGTCTGCTAACTACACTATGCAGGTTGGACTTTTAAGTTCAAAGCATAATTATAAATGTGGGAATAAACAACGAAACTAAACTGGACAAACTAAATTGAAAACAACAGTTTTAAACTTATAACACGAGACTGGTTGTCCAGAATAAAATGAAACGGCACCCGCGTGGACAACACAGATTAATTAACTGCCGTACTAAGTCCAAAACCTGCCTGAAAAGTAAATGCCGTGTTGGGGAACACTGTTATTTAAATTAATTACATCGCTAGCCATTAGAAAAACAATATGTAAAAGCTAAAGAACTGCGCATTATTTTTAGAGTTGAGGCAGACAGACAGACATGCAGGCAATGCACTCACCTTGCCATTTGACGAATAATCCAGCGGGGCTGAAAAACTTAAAGATGAAAATTAAGCCAACAGCGATAAAATCCATAAAGGCTCAATCACACTCGCTAAAATAACTTGTAGAAATCTTTAATGGCATAATAGCAGCCCGATGTAACATAAAATACACGGTTCATCCACGTGTTAAAACACAGTCGGTGAGTGGTGCAGCTGTTCGAATCTCTCTGCCTTAAAGATTAAAGGTTAAAGGTTAAATGTTTTGGCAAAACCCCCCCACCTATATTGTACTATTAAGTATTTGCCGTGTGTTTAAACACACAGAAATTATTGAAATCGCCTTTTAAATATAGCTTAAATTAAGAAGCTACATTTTAAGCTAACATCTAAAAAGAAACTGTAAGGCAAAAGAGCTCTAACTAAAAAATGGAAAAAGAATAAATACGTTTAGTTTTTACCTTTGCAATGGAATAATGTGGCTTTAAAAAATGAGACAATTTCTTACATGATAAAGCTAATTATCGATATGTGTAATTGGGTTAACGCAAATAGAATGTCTCCACCTTTGTTTAAAGCTTGTAAACGTACAAAACATTTTTCCTTTTAAACCCTGATCAAGTTTAAAGGAAAAATGCTATTTTAATAATACTAAATGAGAAGGGAGACAAGTTTGTCGCAAGAATGAGCATGAATGGCTGTTGTGTATTTTGGGCACTATAAAGGTAAATAGTATGGTGGCGCAGTGGTTAACACACTTGCCATGTATATTTTCCTTATTGAGTCAGGATATTCTTTATGACCGCGTAAATTTTTCTGGGAATACTTTCTTGTTGTGGAATTGTGCTGCATGATTTCCTGATGAGTGGATTTTCCTCGCTGTCGCTGAATCCAAGGATCACCACAGAAATGTTTTCCTTGATTGTCGCCGAATCGGGGTTCGCCATGGAATTTTCATGATATGTAGATTAGCGTGTATGAAACTGAGGTAAGATGTACTCCTAATAATTAAATTAGTATCAGCTTGCGGCCTGAGAAGTTGTTTGATTGTAATAATAAGCATGAAGGAAAACACGAGTTTAAGTGGGTTGCACGGTGAAACCTTATAAATAAACAAAAAAGCACAACCTCGAGTGAGTTTATAGCACGTGTGATAGAGAACTTTATTCTGTGAATGAAAATGCAATTGTAACAGAGAACGTGAGTATGAGAATATGTGAAGATATTTGAAAGAATGAAGCAATTTCTAAGGGTGTAGAAATGACTGAAACGAGTGAAGGCTGATTGTGTGTGAACAGTTGCTTTCTCCAGTGTGCTGAATGATGTTTAAAGAACTTCTGTTTAGCCAAGTAATTTTGCTTGGGCGTGAAGTGGGATTTAGAATCTAGCAAAGAAACATAAAAGAAGATTAATTATTTTTATTCAGAGTCTGGGGTGGCAGACGCACGTTTATGTCATTTGTAAGTCTGTCTTTCTGTGTTTGTCAGCTGACTAATCAAAACTGTGAACCAAAAAACTCTAGAAAATGGGAGACGTCCCATATAATAATATAATAACATAAGAACATAATTGTTATACTAATAGGGGATTATATCCAAATTTAATTGTATTAGTAATACATGTGAATATCTGCAAGTAAAGAAAAAAGAGATCATAAGAATATTTGTAATGCAGACTGTGCTTAGGTAGTGAAGCCTGAAATGTTTTTGAAGCCTACAAGCAGATGCAAGTGATAATTAAAGATGATCTATGAACTTGTAAATTTATCTGAGTACAGGATTTACAGCCTGTAGCATGGTCAGTTAAAGAGTTAAGAATTTAAAATCTGAAGAAAAGTATTATAAGCATAAAAAGTATAACTCAAGCCTATAGATGTTTTTTTTTTCTACAGATTAATCAAAACCTGTGGCTAATGGATGAAAAACACAAACTATTTTTCTATACAAAGCTGCAAGAAATAGCTTATCAATCATAAATTAATGAACAGCAGCTATTGGAATTATTTTCTTGCATGCTGATTAGTGCAAGTGTAAGGGTATAATATCCTGTGTAATAAAAAATGTTTAAATGAAAATACAAAGGTTAAATGTGCCTATAATTACCCTAGACTGATTTCTTTCTCTAGTCTTCATATAAAAACAGTATAGAGGGTTTACATATATTGATGTATGTCAAATGATTATTATTATCACTTCAGTAATTACAAAATGTATTAGAATTGAAATACCTGTATGCATTGGTATTTGTTAAATGATTCATTTTATGAAGATTTGTTATTACATCAATATATTAAGGTTAATGCTCAGTGATAATGCACATAGCTAAATGGATTATTCAGTTATACATTAGAACCATTAGTCTATATAAACTGTTGTAATATCTTAAAGACATTTAAAAGATTTGTCTCTTAATAAGATGAGCTACAGTTTGTTATATGGTATACTGTAGATGTTATAAGATTTTTGTTTTAGATAAAAAATGAAAACACTTAAATTCAAATATGTAACATCTTGTTATAATTGAAGACACTTGTGATAGATAACTGAGGCAATGTGTTAATTTTGTTTAATGTATTATCTTACTGAAGAAACATTTTCACTAGCCTGGTTTAAATGTATTAATTTATTTCTAACTGTTGTTTTATGAGACTGAGAGTCTAGGATGGTCATTAATACTGCTGTATTGTATTATACATATGATTGGGAAAGAATTGTTTTATGTTATGTATTTACTCTACCCTTCGCCCTTCTTTAATTAGCATAGCAAGTATTTTAGTTTGGCCACTCAATTTAGTGGTTAAAGCCTCTCCATTTAGTGGTAAAGTTTTATCAATGAAGAAACGGTGGTGTACACAAATGAAGATTTAAAGAGACTGTACTGCACTAATGACTTTTGATCTGTTGCACATACCTGAGAATAGCTGGTGAAGAAACGACTTGCTGTTCCAGAGTGGAAGGAATGCAGAACCAAAGAAAGATTGTAAGTCCAGCTACTCAAATTTGAAGCCATGATATGGGCAGACATTTTTGCTGCAGAGACAAGTTTTATGGCCTCTGGCAGGGACAGGCTGTGAGCGTGCCACTGAGGTGATGTGACAGCTGTTGAAGGCTCCCATGAATGACTACTGAATACAGTGCAAGCCTAGAGGGAAGTGTGCCTCTGCTAAAAAGGGACAGTCACCATGTGTACATCTCATGAGCTCCCTAATGGCAAAAGGACTGTTTACTTTTCTGTTCCAGTAATAACAAAAACTTTAGTGTCCTGAAGTAGTCACACTTTGTTCAGAAGGATCTGCAAAGCTACCAATCTGCAAAGCCATCAAGTAAAAGACTTTGTTAATAATTCACTGGTTGGACAAGGCATGTACTGTATATAGAAAGCTTAGGAATATCCTTGAAACTGTTATAAGAACGGCTCAAAGGTATGAGGATATGCATGATTTACCAATGATGTTTAAATTGTAAATTGAAAGGGAATAGAACATCTGATAGTGAAGTTAGTGAGGATAAAAGATAGTGAACGAACAATTATGCAATAATACTAGTTAAGAACAATTAATAATCATAGCAATAGATCTAGAATAGCATCTGAGTTATGTTACAACTATTGTAACTCATAAAGGGATCAGACACCAAAGTGTGGGGCACATATAGCAACATACTGAAGCTAGAAATGATAGGAGTGCCAAAGAATAGTGTAATCCATCAAGATGCTATATAGGATTATAATATAATCTGATGCTATGACACTCACTGCATGAATTGAGTAATATGTAGATATAACACTATGTAAGACATAACAGAGAAAAAATCTCCACTAACACCACTGATGAGATACAATGATCACTACTTGGTAACACCATGTTAAATGTAACTGTTTGTCCAAATGTACTGTAACTTGTCATTGTTAATGTTTACGCTGATATTAGATGGATGGTACAGAAGCTATAGTGGTACTACATCTCACATTTCCACAAATGATCTTGAAATGTCTACACTGTGGTGGGGGATCAAGTACCTTTTGCTTTGTGGATATGACTTTCAAGTATTGTTTTTGTCACAGATCCAGTGACAAAGGGTGGCTTGTTATACTCAGTTTGTTATAATATTAAATTTATTGTCACTGTCTCTATGCACACTGTTGGAGTCATTCATACAGGCAGACCAAGTATGATACACAGGGACTAGGCTGTATTTAGAAACCATTAGCCTAGCAATTTGGAGAATGGGATAAACTGCAGTGTGAGCATTGTGCTATTCTTGTTGGAGATGGGGTTTGAGTTTACTGTCCTTGTTTGGAGACCAGAGAGGGGCATTGTACTATTCCTGAGATGAAACTGAATCCTTACTTTCCTTGTTTGGAGACCAGAGAAGGCCCTGCATGTGGAGAAGACAGTATAAATGCATGGAACAAGCAGTCAAACCCTTTGAAGCTGTCGGACGGAAGATTATGTCATCCGTCTGGAAAACCCTTTCAGTGTGGTGACGAAAGATGTCAGACTGCGTAGATCAAGACTCCCACACCTTGATAGAGTCTGTCATAAGGTTCCCATCTGTAACCGCTGTGACAGATTTAGGGTTTTTCTCGCACCCTTGTACCCTCGGACCACACGTCAGACACCAGATAAAAGTCCAAATAATTATTTATTATAATAATAACGTGTACTAAGCACGCTCCACTCCACAATACTCAATAAACCAAACACAATAATAATACTAATAATAAATCACAATCCTCCACTCCCAGACGCGTTGCCACCCTTCCACCCAGCTCAGCTCGCCATCTGGGAGCTCCCACAGTCCTTTTATATCCCCCGACCTGGAAGTGTTCCCAATCCAACAGTCCACAAATCCTTATTCCTTCCGGGTCAGGGTAAACAATGCTTTTTCTCACCCTGGAAGCCCGTCGCTCTTCCTATGACGAACTTCCGGGTCATAGGGCACGAAGAACTCTTCGGTCCTCCCTGCAGCTCCCTCTCGTGGCCCCCATGGCATCCAGCAGGGCGGTGCATAAAAACTCCATTGTCCATGATGCCCTGCTGGTCTTCTGGGAACCTCCATGCTGCAAGGAGTGCTCCACCTGGCGGCTTGGGGGTATTGGCCGGGGTACATAGCCGGCCATATCTTACACCGCGTAAAACCGTCAGTAAAGTAAGCTAAAGTATATCTTTGTCTCTCATGTGATGTCTGTACCACCGTAATCATGGTGGGAGGTATATCGCCTTTTCTGTCAAATTTCTATATTTTTCGGTTACTTAACATGCCACAATGTCAAAAGAACACATTTCCGGAGAGCTAATACCTCCTAAGGAAACAGGGCCCCGCTTATGAGGTCTGTGCATCCTGTTCGAGCAGATTTGTCAAATTATATTCTCCAGTTATATTTTGATTAAGTCCGCTAGTTATCTTGCAAAAATGTAGCTGAATACTGTAATAAGAAAATCCGGTGTATGTTAACATTATTTTTATTAAATTCGCACGCAAGTTTATACAGTCCACACATACCAGTGTTTGACGCAACCGGCCCTGCGTGGGGTTGATCAACCCTATGCCCCACACATCCCTAAGGCCCCCTCTGCTTCAGACCATGCAGTGAGGGCGGTATTTGGGCTGATAATTCATGGCAGCCATCAGTGTTTATCAGCAGACATTTACATCCCAGTGAACGCAAGTATAGCAATTTCAACTGGGAACTACTGAGTTTATACCTGGCCATTCGACATTTCCGCTTCTTGCTTGAAGGCCGGCCATTCACTGCATTTGTCAATCACAAACCATTTGTTCTCGCAGCATCCAAGGTCATAGAGCCGTGGTCTGCCCGGCAGCAAAGGCACCTCGGTTACATATCAGAGTTCACAACAGATGTCCAGCATGTCAAGTGTAAGAACAGTGTGATGGCTGACTGTCTGTCTCGGCCCGCAATAGTAACCATACACATTGGAATTGACTACTCCCAGCTAGCGGCTGACCAAGCTAAGGACCCAGAGGTCCAGGGTCTTCACTTGGCACAAACTGGCCTGCAGTTGTCAGAGGTGCAGTTGGACGGCAGCACTGATAAGTTCCTTTGTGACACCAGCACAGGTAACCCATGCCAAACTGTCCGCAGCAAATGGACATGGCACATTTTTGACACCATACCTCTCACATCCAGAGTGGAAGACATCCCACCATTTGGTGGCGAGCAAACAAGAAAGATATTCGTAGCTGGGCAGCAGCTTGTGTTGCATGCCTGAAGGTTAAAATACATCTCCGTGTGTGTGTACATCTCCACTGACACCTTTCCTGGTGCCTGCTCACCATTTCGATCATGTTCACTTGGACCTGGTAGACCCTTTGTTGACAGGAGAAGCAGGTGGCCTGAAGTGGTTCCTTTGACGTCCATGACTACAACAGAAGTAGCGAGAGCTTTTATCAGCACTTGGGTTGCACGATTTGGCACGCCGTCCCACATCACATCTGACCGAGATGCACAGTTTAGTTCACAGCTCTGAGCTGCAATGACACAAGACCTTGGGACGACTCTCCAACAAACCACTGCCTACCACCCCCAAGCTAATGATGTTTGTGAGTGATTTCACCAGTAGCTAAAGTCAGCTCTCAAGGCTTCTCTTACCAAAGACAGCTGTGTCAACCATCTGCTGTAGGTGCTGTTGGGGTTATGTACAGCTCCGGAAGAGGATCTGCAGGTCTCGCCCGCTGAACTGGTGTTTGACCAATCTCTCTGTGTGCCCGGGGATTTTATCCCTCAGAGTTCTGTACCCTGGACTGCATCCTGACACCAATCTCTCGGGCACAACAGTCAACTTCCAGCCAGTGCCTCCTGCCCACCATGGCTCTCCTCACTCCTGGTTCCCATGCCACCTGCAATTAGCAAATTTCATGTTTGTCCGGCACGAAGCACATCGCGGTCCACTGAAACCACCTTATGATCGCCCTTTCCAACTCCTGGAATGCAGAGACAAAACATTTGTACTTGGCAAACAGCAGACGGTCTCAGTGAATCATCTCAAGCCTGCGCACATGGATTCCTTAAATGTTTTTGACTCTTTTTCAGCACCTGTTGGTGACCTGGCTACTGCTTCCCCTAACATATCTGTACCTACTGGGCATGCAGGTGTTAGTTCTCCAGGTCCGTTCTCAACCCTGCCTACCTGCAATCGCACAGGGCGCATAGTGTGTGCCCCAACAAAGTTAACGTTGCCCGTGTATGTAAAGTCTAGGGCCCCTGGAAGCACTGCGCCTCTGTAAAGACACAATTCACATGCACTGCATTATAGGGAGGAGGCAGGGTGATGAATGGAGAGGCAACAGTTATGTATTTAGTTCAAACATGTTCAATAATAAAGTTAGTAGTTTTTGCCTGCACCGAGAAAATGTCTGATGTGTTTTCTTCCCTTTCAGGGCTCTACACTTTCATATATTGCTGGATTAAAATTATACTTACACATAATTTTCTAGTAGCTATCTGCCAAATATTATTTAGAGATGTATTTAAGTTAGAGGTGAATATTTAAGCATACACTTATGTTGGGGAGATTATGGAAGTTAGAGTTTGTGGTTTAATGTCAGGAGGAAATTAATCTTCTTCTCCTCCCACAAGTAAAACATATACTGTCCATATTTTGTTAAATGTTAACTCTCTTGGATGGCACCCTGTGAAATTCAAATTTTTATCCAGCATTGGTTCATGCCTCTCACTCATTTGGCTTCAGATTCCCACAACCAAGTCATGAAAGAGGCTCCCAAAATTTCACCTTGAACATGGTATAATTTCCCCATATTGTGTATACAATGAAAAGACTATTTGAGGTAATTTATGTTAATGTATTATTTTGAAATTCTGTGTATACAATTTTGTTTATATGAGTAATAAAGTAGTTGTAGAATTTATGTTTATATTCTGAGGTGGATCACCTACCTGTAACATTAGAGAATAGTAAATAGCTAATTTATGATGATTGTTACTAGCCAGTATGAGCAAAACAGAATTTAACTATGCCCTTGACCATTCTGATTCCAAACTCCACATAAAATTAATTGACAAATCAGATTATACACTTTAAATAAATTTGGAAGCAAAAGCTTAATCCTAAAATCATTCTGCTTAAATAAATTCAAAGACTCATTTCACCCTTGTTTGCAAGCAACGAAGATGGCCGCAATTGTTGGAAATCTTAAAATCACAGAATACAGTATATGTAAAAATGCCTATATTAAGTTAGGTAACAAAACTTTATAGTTTTTATCCACACTGTAGAAAACGTTTTTCCCTCATCATTTTTGCTCTGTGGGTGTGTCAGGCATGTTCTCTTCATTGTTTCTCTCTTCTACAGTCCTTCTCTCATAAAAAATAACTTGAGATTTTACAGTACTGTACTATAAAAGGAAGGGTGAACCCCATACAAGATGGAGATTTGATGTGGGTCCTCTTGATTGATTTTCCTAAATGCAGGGATCCTGGATTATTTTTGTAATTTTGAGACATCTGGAATTGCACAACTGTGCACATAAACATTTACCTCACTATGGAATGTATGAGAATAATTGCTAGCTTCTCACTAACATTTGACAGGAATTCTGTCTTGCTGTCAACGGAGGATACATTTCAAGTCGGTACTTTTTGGTCAGCCAAAGTACCATTTGCCTTTGATATTCAGCTGCCTTGTTCAGAATGTATAAAAGTATGCATTGGCTTAAGTTATTCTTAAGTTATCACTTGGCTACATCTAGAGCATATTTCTGTCACACTCTTGGTTCTACATTTACTTTACCGATTAACTGGTATAATTTATGAGAATATAATCTTGCTGCCATCAAGTTTATATTGTCACACAGGAGCGATTAGGGAGCAGCTAAAGGACCAGACAAGCAGCACAAAACCGCAAGACAGGGGATGACGGCAGTGTACTAACCACTCTCTCTTTGTTTCAACAGGAAGGATGAGAAAACACCGCTGTGAATACGGCCCAAAATCCCTAGCCGGCAGGCTGAGCCACTTCCGGGTTCCTTCATCCCCTCCAGTCCCCCAATGATGATGTCACTACATCCCATGAACCTCAGAGCCTCCTTTCCCAGCACTCTATTTCCATTTCCGTTCCCACTCCATAAAATGTCCATGCTTCGATGTATTGGTGTCTGTACTTGATATTTCATGTCGGACCGTTCAAATTTGAAAACCAGTGTTTACAGTATACATGGATGGATTACCCAACCCTTAAACATTGTTTCTGTGTTTTCTTCACAATATATACCAATATGGATGTCTATAGAAAACTGAGGAGAAAATATTGGCCTGAACTAAAAGAAACACCAAAATAAGTCTGTCTTGGTCTTTGGTTAAAACAGAGAAGGTATCAAGATTATTTTGAGACAGTGCAAAATATTAAAGAAAATCAACAAAATAATTTAAGGTCATTTCATATTATGTACCTTTTCTAATGATTTTCAGTCATAGCTTTCAGTGACATAAACCAGTCGCATAATCTGACATGCTCAGCAACTCAGTCCAGCTAGTCCAAAAAAAATGTTTGATTTTTTCTGTAGTTGGGGTGGGCTTGTGTGCATGAGAGCTGACAACCAATAAATGCTTATTTGGTACATTGCATATAATACTGCAACAAGGAATAAGGAACGTGTATATTTTGGACTTTGCAAATAGAAGTGAGGTGTTTTACATACAATGACAGATTGGAAAAAAGAAATAGGGCCACAACTGTGACTGAGCTCATCATAAATGATGACCCTTCATACAGCACATTTTCCATCAGGCAGCATGTTATTGGCAGTCACAAAAATTGGAGAGTGTGAATGTGCTGGAAGGTCTGAATGGAGTTGGTTGATGTGAGATGTCCAGCAATTTTCAGTTGCGTCAAGATTAGCAAATTCAGCTGGCAAATATGACATATCCCACAACTAGAAGTCTCATAATGTAACACAGCAGCAAGGCTGTCAACTATTAGGGTCATGAGCTGACCATTGACTAACTAATTCACCAGTACACAGTGCTTTATATAAACTCTGGACAAGAAAATCCCATAAAATACCTAACAAAGCGACATTTCAATTAAAAAAAAACACTTAAGACTTCTATCCTACAGAATATATTTCAGTTATTTGGGAATAGTACCTCAGTTCAGGAGAGAAATTCTATAATCTATCAATTGTGTGATTTAGCAATACAATAGCAGCTTCTCCAAATAATTGAAACCCATTGACAATATATAATATAAAGTATAGCTCAAAAATCTCATTTCCTCAACCATATTTAACACCTTCATTAATGTCACACTGGGGACAGCTGAAGTGCTCTGGTGACTGTAATTGTACCACTACAGCAGGGATTGGCATTGTGTTTTAGTGTCTTTCTCTCTCTTCTCCCTCTGCAGATGAGATGATTAACAGTTATGACACTGCTGATGTCATGTCTGGTGTCTGTCCATCTGGACTCACCTCTTCCTGTCTGGAGGGTTGAAAACCGGAAGCTCCACCATCTTAGCCAGTTCAGTATTGAACTCATGTCTGAAAAGACCTCTTTCAACTGTTTATTTGATATTCATTGGCAAACCAAATATACGGGATGCTGAGTTGGACCTCAGACCTTTTTGATTGTAGGTTAGGTTAACTGGTAGCTATTAATTGGCCCTGTGGAACAGTGGTCATAAGTAGGCTCTGTGATGGAGAGGCAACCATTTCCTGCCTTGCACCTATGCTGAGTTAGGCAGTGGCCCCCAATGACATTGAACTGGATTAAGGGGGTTTGAGAATGTATGCCTGTATGCATGTATCTCACAATTGTAGGCTACGTATGCCTTTATGCTTTAAGACGGTGTCTTTCACTGTACCACGTATAATGACTTTGGGACCTTCTAAATTATGTTTATAAATATTCATGACATCCATATTTACAAATAGTGCTGAAAATCAGGGTTTGGCTAGACCACAATTGCAAAGATAAGGTGTCCTGTTGGCAAGGGCACTTATAATGGTAAGGTTGTCTGCCGTAAGAGGCCACCACCAATAAGCAGTCGCTCAATATCCCAGTAGAATGAATGGAGCTCTGGAGATTGTTTCACTTGGGGCACCAATACAAGTGTTAGGAATTATTATAAGAATTTGTCCATAATAATAGGTGACGAGGGAGACCCAAGATAACATTACTCGGACCCATTCTACTCACTTTAAAAGACAGGTGATATTGGAATAAGCCTAGCCTTTTGAGAAGAGAAGTGTGGTTCAGGATCACAGGAGCACCTGGGTGTTCTATATGGCATAGTCATTTATTGTATATTATTATACTCTATATTTATAGCTGAATAGATTTATTTGGCTATATTGCCAAAAAATAATCATTTTTAAATGTATACATACGTTCTGTAATGCAGAAATCCCATATATTGCATTCCCCATACATACAGTAAATTAGTGATATTAATCAGGGTGTGCATTATAAAAATTAAGTATCCATTAAAATAACATTAAATATATAGATACTGTGCTCAGTAAGGAGTGATGCCTGATGCATAATACAATGCTTTATTTTCAGGTAGTTTATATTGTTTTCTCACCACAAAAAAAGTTTGCTGCATAAGGGACAGAAAGAATGAATAACAGAAAGAAGGAAACATGGCCATGGGATTATTTCAAGTGAAAACGGTCTTCATTGGCTTCCAGCTAAGTCTAAAACAGTTTGCAAAATCCACAAAGAAACTTTGTGAGCTTACCAATGCTTAAACACTGAATGGCCTTTTAATAAGTTTACTTACCTAAGAGCAAGATGCTTCCACATTTGCCTTGAGAAGAATCAAATTTCTTTAGGGATTAACTGAATACATTGTTGAGTGGCCCAGGGCTGATGGTCCATGTCAAAGTAAATGTATTTCTTACTCTGTGCAAATTATATCAGAGGTTTTTGGACCATGGGATCAGCACTGGTAAAGGCCCAGTCTCAGTACACTAATGACAATGTTGTTATTGAAATATCCAGCAGATTTTCAAATGCATGCACATCTGGTGCCCACTATCATGCTGTGTTCAAAGCCATTTAATTTTTTAGTCTTCCCTATTCCTGAACTGTGCTGCGACTAGGCAGGAATGTGTAGCCAATCTATACTCATAGATTTTAATTAGATTCACAGCTGTTGGTAATACAAAGAAAAAGACCCCAAACATATATGAGGATTACCTTAAAAAACTGCACAACTCTTTCTATTCTTTAGTCAAAATTAACAGGAAATGCCTGCAACTTATTTTGTGCTTTATTTGAAATTTCCCACAATCTTTATCCTAATGCTTGCACAATTGGCTTGAAAATTGTTGTTTTTTAGTAAAGAAAATGTTATAAAATGGATTGTTATGAAAAAGGAATCATGACCTGAAAGTCACAAGCAGTCAAAAATGTATACCGAGACAATGCTGGTGATAACTCAGTATGTTAAAGCACCAACATGGGGTGATGCCTGTCTAGATTTAGCTTTTTGTAATAATCAGAATATAATTGAGACTGTAGAGTTGATTGAACCACTAGGGACAGGTAACTATAATATAATACAATTCTCAGTGTTTTGTAAGAGTGTGGATGCAGAGACTAAAATTGTTAAGTTTAACTTTGATAGGGCAAATTTTGAGCCAACACAGCAATATCTAAGGAGGATAGACTGGGATAAACTTTTGAGTGTGGAGACAGTTGAGGAGCAATGGAACAGGTTTAAAAATGTTTTATATGTAATGCGGGACAGGTACATACCTAAATTTGGAATTAATAGGTCATTTAAGAAAACTCCTCAGTGGGTTAATATAGAGTTAAAAAAGAAGCTGCAAAGGAAAAAACAGTGGTATAAGACTAATAACTCCAATATAAATCGTAGAGGGTATGAGAACATGAGAGCAACCATTAAGAAAGATATTAGGGAGGCTGACAGAAAGTTGGAGAGGAATATAGCAGATAAGGCGAAAGATGACCCAAAGAGATTCTTTCAGTATTTTAGTAGTAAAAGATCAGTTAAGGAGGAGGTGAAGTGCATCAGGAATAGTAAAGGGGAATTATTAAATACAGTGAAATAGCAGATGCTCTAAATAAGCATTTTTCTGAGGTCTTTACAAGTGAGGAAGTAAATATCTTCCCATCGGTAACAGGGACTAAGGAGGTACTGAAGGATTTACAAATTGTAGAGGGAGAAGTACTGCTCAGATTAAATAAGCTGTAATCAAACAAATCACCAGGAACAGATAATATTTACCCTTGAGTTCTTAAAGAGGTTAGCGAGTACAAACCCTTGATAACATATCTTAGGTAGTCACTGCACAAAAAGTGAAATTCCAAAGGACTGGAAAATGGCAAATATTATCCCGTTATATAAAAAAGTTTGATTGGGCAGTTCCAAGCAACTATAGGCCAGTAAGCTTAATGTGCATCACTGGAAATTAATGGAAGGAATAATTAAGGATACAATTGACCAGCACATAGCAATTACAGGAGTTTTTTTGAACAGTCAGCATGTGTTCAGAAGAGGGAGGCCATGTTTTACTAACATGCTGGAATTCTATGAGGAAGCAACAAAAGGGTATGATAAGAGTCGAGTTTATGATATTATTTATCTTGACTTTCAGAAAGCATTCAATAGGTTGCCACACGAGTGGTTAGGCATCAAACTAAAAAGAAGTGGGAGTTCAGGTTGAAGTTTTTAGATATGTGCAGAATTAGCTCAGACTAAGAAAGCAGAGGGTGATGGTGCAAGGGACCTTATTAGAATTAGCCGATGTTAAGAGTGGTGTTCCACAGGGTCAGTGCTAGGGCCGCTGCTATTTTTAATATATAAACGATTTGGATAGGAATATACAGTAAGTAACAAGCTGGTTAAGTTTACAGATGACACCAAGATAGGTGGAATGTCAGATAATCTGGAATCCGTTAAATCAATACAGAGGGACTTGAATGGCATACAGGCTTGGGGCAGATGAAGTTTAATGTTAGTAAATTTTAAATATTACACATAGGAAGTAAAAATGTTAAGTCTGAAAATCTAGAGTACACCTTATGAGAAGGATTTAGTAGTTGTAGTGGTATACTATCAATGTCCAGGCAGTATTCAGAAGCTATTAAGAAGGAAAACAGAATGTTAAGTTTTATAGCACGGTGTGTAGTGTACAAGTACAAGGAGGTTATACTTGAGCTTTATAATGCACTGGTGAGGCCTCATCTGGAGTATTTTCTGCAGTTTTGGTCTCCAGGCTACAAAAAGGACATAGCAGCATTAGAAAAGGTCCAGTGAAGAGCAACTAGGCTCATTCCAGGGCTACAGGAGATGAATTATGAAGAAAGATTAAAAGAGCTGAGCCTTTTCAGTTTAAGCAAAAGAATATTAAGAAGAGACATGATTAAAGTGTTTAAAATTTTGAAGGGAATTAGTACAGTGAATCGAGACTGCTATTTTAATCAAGAGCATGGGGACACAGTTGGAAATTTGCTAAGTTCCCAAAAAGGGTCAAGCAGAAGTTGAAGGCACATTTTTTGTTCTGGCTGGCCAACAACATCAGTCCCATCAGGGCTACTTGAAGAATTATCTGCATCTTAACATCAGTAAAATAAAGGAACTGATTATTGACTTTTGCTGTGTAAAAGAGCCTTATGTCCAGTCAAAATTCAGGGAGTGGATGTAGAGGTGGAATACTCCTACAAGTACTTGAGAGTCCACAGGTAGGACTGGTTTCGTAACACAGATTCACTATATAAGAAAGGGCAGAGTAATCTCTTTTTTCTTAGGAAAATCCTTCACATCTTCTGCAACTCTGATGTGGCCAGAACAACTTTCTACACTTTGGTGTGCTGAGCTGGTAACATCACTTCACTGAAATAACAAGCTAATTAATAAGGGCAAGCTCAGTTATAGGATGCACTCTGGACACTCTAGAGGTAGTAGCAAAGGAGAGATTTAAAGCAAAACCGAGTGCCATTATGAACAAATCTGCACATTCTATTTCTAATACACTAACATGGAGTACTTGCAGCCAATTACCATTCAGCAGAAGTGTGTCAAGAAAATGCCACTGTGGCTCCTTTATACTAACAGCAATATGCCTGCATAATGCTTCACTTTGACTGTAACTGAGGTTAAGAGGTTTTTCATTATTTTTAATTTTCTTCCTTCTTAGTCATTCTGGGGTGTGTTCAGACTATACAGTAGTGTATATCATTTTTATTTATTTATTTATTTTATTTATTTAAATAGCTTCTATAAAAAGCCAGTTTTCCCTTGGGGAAAAAATAAATAATGTTCTATATAAGAAGGGAATAGATGCCCATGCAGATTAGAAAAATAAGGAATGTGGCAAATACATCTAGTATGTTGAAACAATTATACAATAAACCATGTGGGTAACAAAACTTTCTGAGCATCTGTTGTATAAGAGGAGATATTCATCCCCAGTTAACAGAACAGGATTTCTCACTTTTTAAAATCAAAGATTGCTTTCTTCTTTTCAGAAACGAGGGTCTTCCTTAGTCTCTATCCTTTATTTGTGGAATTTCCTTGGTTAAGAATAACTTCCTGGAAATGTACTCCTTGGAACTTCAGAGGACCTCCTAGGGTGTGTCCCTTCTGGAAATGCAGTTTCCCTTTTGAGGATAGATTAGAACATACTCTTAGCCACCTGTAGTTCCCAGATGGGGAAACAGAGTGAACGCTGACAGCGTATGCATGATCCACTGCAACTAATTTAAACAGAATCGTCTGCAATGTGATTAAGCCATTCATAATGTGATAATGTTTGTAGTTATTTTTCTTAAATTACAGTGTAGCACTCATTACCACCTTCTACTGACACTTTCTGTTTTCTTTTGGTCTCTTGTTGTGGTGCTGCCATTTTGCTCCTGAGCAATTGAATAACACATCAGAGTGATTAGAACATCTGGGATACAGCCTTTACTAACATAACCTCACATCATCGTTCCATATTACATTTATATATTTCAACCTGTGCAAAAGTAAGAGGAACAGTGGCCAGTAGCCCTAGTTCAGCTCTGATTTTGCCTGTTGCAAAGGACCATTGACTCTTAGTAATTTGCTGCTGACTGGAGTTTTCATTTTCTATTCTTCATTATATGCAAACCAGCAATGGCGCACTGCGCGATAACATGCAGTGAATACACTTGACTTGAGCATTTATAGTTTTCATACTCTTTCTCTGTCTTTGTTTAGCATTAGTTAGCTCAGAGGTTGAAGCGCTTGCTGCTTCATTAGCAGCTCTTCATTTCTCCACCCTAGTGGCCCACTTCTTCTCTTCTTTCGTCGGCATCTTTTCGCGTTAAAACTGATTAAGTCAGTGTTTGTGTTGCAATTACTTAGTATGTTTTCTTTCACTTTCACGTAAGCTGGCACTTAGTGGTAGGGGAAGAAGAGGTAGGTGAAGTGACGGCGAAGGTGGTAGGGTTGAGAACGGTGCACATACGCTTCGCCACACAGCCGCCCTGATGGCCGCTGCTGAGCATTGATTCTACAATAAAATAAAATATAAATAAAAAGAGGAATAACCTTGGAGGTCAACCATCACCCTGAAAGCAAAGAGTAGACATCATGTAATATACAGTATGTGTACCAAATTTCAGGTCAATAGTTCAAACGGTTTGCGAGCTACGGGTGATTTAAAATCCTGGACAGCCACGGTAGCATATTATATATAAAGATATTGTATGGTTATCTCCTTTTGTAAATCTGTGTAAGTGCAATGAGCTAGTCTCACTTAAGAACAGTATCAATAAGGCTTGTTTTAACATAGAACAGCCAGTGTATCAATGTTATTTTGACCATACTTTTGCTTAGATTATTTTTTTTCCTGTGTTGTATGTTTACAAAGATGGCTTATCACAATTCTGGCTATTATGTCTATGGGTGTTAGCTATATTTTTGCTCTTTTCTTTCTTGAGTGCTTTGAGAGTCTACTCATTCTTTAGCCTGGCAGCTTTGTCTAGCTATAAGCCATTGTCCTGACAGTACGGTAGTTAGGAAAAACAGCTTCACAGTTAGACCTGCTTCATTGTTTCGTGCTTCACACCCATAGTGTCCATTGCCTAGACAGTCTCATTTGTTTACTGTTAAACAGCTCAGGGTGGGGTTGAATAACCATTTAACTATGTCTAAAACATGCAACACCCTCTTTATCTTATCTTTATCTTTATGAAGAAAGCATGGTCTCACTATAATTTGTGCTCATTCTCTGCTGAAGGTTTTGTTTTCACATTTTTTGGAACTTTATACAGTATATGTTTGACTTTTTTCTACTGATTGACAGTTTTGTATTTAATGGCCTGATCAGAACTCTATGCCATGTAGTTTAAACAGCACTTTGTAAAAAAAAAAAAAACATTTCTAGCAGCTTTTAAATTATGTGCCTTTAAAAATATGTGCATTCAACACATTTCAAAAATTCAAAATTATAATGCAATTTCCTGACATACAAATAAAAATGAGATTTACAAATTAGAAAACAACGCAGTTGTACTGTTGTGTAACGGAGTATTTTGGCAAGATGAACACCATTCTCAGGCGTAGCCACATAACACCATAGCTTGAGTGATACATAGAGTGGCTCAACAATTTGAGACTGCGAGAAAATTGGGTATTTCAAAGTTTTGAAGATTATGGATATCTATATTTAAAATTAACATATTTGAAATTAAATCTTTAATTCCTTTGCTAAAAATAAACTTCACTCATACGCATTATTCTCTCTGCATGCAAGAACAAAAGGGCTATAGTATATATATATGTCCATCCATCCATTTTCCAAACCGCTGAATCTGAACACAGGGTGACGGGGGTCTGCTGGAGCCAATCCCAGCCAACACAGGGCAGGAACCAATCCTGGGCAGGGTGCCAACCCACCGCAGGACACACACAAACACATCCACACACCAAGCACACACTAGGGCCAATTTAGAATCGCCAATCCACCTAACCTGCATGTCTTTGGACTGTGGGAGGAAACCGGAGCGCCTGGAGGAAACCCACGCAGACACGGGGAGAACATGCAAACTCCATGCAGGGAGGACCCGGGAAGCGAACCCGGGTCTCCTAACTGTGAGGCAGCAGCGCTACTACTGTGCCACCGTGCCACCCTGATTTATATGTATTATTTTAAAATTAAAATTAATTTTACTTGACTGGCAAATTCTTTAGGGTGTATTGTTACTTCTATGGTTCTATGCAAGTCTTTGGAAGGATGGATGAAACAAATACTTAAAAAAAGAGAAAAGAAAATCATAGAGGCACAGCATGAAAGTACAAATTCCACCCAAGCAATGTCTGGGCCCCTAGAGATATAAGGGAGCAGCAACAACTAGCCCACCTTACTATACCATCCGGGAAAGACCATTTTAAATAGAAAGGCAGACAGATAACTTTGGTACTCTCCAAGTGGAAATTCACTTTTAGTGAAAAAACAAACGAGTAAGACTTTTTGAAAAGTGCAAGATTCAGAGCAGTACATCGTGCTAACCAGTGACTTTTGACATTTTTTTGTAATCATAAATTAATAAACAGTGTAGTTATAACTCATGCAACTATTTCTGTCTTGATTATTAGTGGTATGCAGCAAATCTCAATAAAGACCCTTGCTTATTTTATTTTAGTTGTAAGAGGTTCATTAGACTAAGCATTTTGCTTTAAGACAGGAATGTTAAGTCGCACCATTTGATTACTTCACTAACATGAAAGGGTAAGCCCTAAGCTTTTCAAGATTAAATCTATTTATGCTCCGTTCTCAGATAACTACTCTACTACAGGCCTACCTTGTGTGAAAATTCACCCCATACTGTATATATATATATATATAGTTTTAACAGTTATTATCTAGGATGGAAAGGTAAACTATTTTTATTTTTTAAAATTTCTTTTAATGTAACAACAAATGAACTTTGCTCAGGCTTTTGTGGCTTGTGCGAAAAGTGGATTCAGAAAATATTCTGACTGTTTCACTTTCTGCACTCTTTCTGTTGCAGAATTAATTTTAAAAGAATACATTTACCATTTGTGCCCATCAGTCTACACTCAATAACCCATAATAACCCAAAGGTTTGCAAATTAACAAAAAATCAAAAATTGAAATCTCTGATTCATATAAGGATTCAGACACTTAATTTAGTACTTTCTAGAACCCATTTTGGCAGCAATTACAGCTTTAAGTGTTCTTTTGAAATCTCTACAAGCTTTGCATACCTGGATTTGGGCAGTTTATCCTATTCTTACTGGCAGATCCTCTCAGGCTCCATTATATTGGATGGGAAGCATCTGTAAACTAAAATCTTCAGGTCTCTCCACATAGCTTCTATGATGTTTAAGTATAGGCTTTGGCTGGCCCACTCTATGACTCGAACCGAAAATTTAGGCCATTATTGTGCAGAAAGGTGAACTATCATTGAAGCCTGAGGTCACATGCACACTAGAGCAGGTTCTCTTCATGGGCCTCTGTGTATTTGGTTATATTCATACACTGAATTTTGATCAGTCCCCCAGTCCCTGCCACTCAGAAGTATCCCTATAACATGGTGCTGCCACCACTATGCTTCACCGTATGGATGGTATTAGGCAGGTGATGAGCAGTGCCTGCCTAAAGAGTTAAACGTTTTTCTCAACAGTCCTTTAAATGTCATTTGCAAACTCCAAGTGGGCTGTTATATGCCTCTTACTCAAGGGTGGCTTCCATTTAGTCACAACTGTAAATACCTGATTGATAGAGTACTGCAGAGATGGTTGTCCTTCCGTCAGGTTCTCCCATCTCACCAGAGGACATCTGAAACTCTGTTAGTTGTGACCATTGGGTTCTCAGTCACCTCCCTGACCAATGTCCTTCTTACCAAGTAGACAGCTAAATCTAGGAATAGTCTTGGTGATTCTTCCATTTACAGTTATTAAGGCCATTGTGTTTTGGGAACACTTAAAGCTTTAGAAATGGGTTTATACCATTGCTCTGATCATTGTCTTCTCAGAGTTTTATTGAGAATGTCTATAGCATTCCCTGTATTCATGAACTTCATGCAGTGTGATTTGTGGGAACTTATATAAAGGATAATTAAAGTAAACAGGATGCACTTGCTCACATTTTGGAGTGCCACAGCAAAGAGTCTGAGAGATTTCAGTTTTTGATTTTTAATAAATCCTTTCTGAAAACACATTTTCACTTTGTCATTATGGGGTATTGAGAGTAGTTTGAGGGGCAAAAATGTGTGCAGAAAGTGAAGGCATCTGAATGCCTTCTGAATTCACTGCATATTAAAATTTCACTCCAGCTATTTTTTACTGAACAGTTTGAATAATTCTTTATTAAATACCTCTACTGTAACTGAGTGTGGGTTTATGCCTGAGCTCAGTTTAAGATGAACAGATGCCCCTAAGTTGTTGGCATAGTCTTTATTCTCTAATAACCTTAAAGCCTGTTTGAGGATATTACATTCCCTGTTATATTTTCTTTAGATTATTTTACTATTTTTACTATTTTCAATTTTATTTAAATTGGTAAAAATGCCACCGAAATAGCAATACATTATTAGTCATAATATGCTTAGAATCCACATCAATGCCTTGAAGAAATAACATAACATGCATTTGGCAAATCCAATAAATCAGTAATTCATATAGGGATCAATAGTTGTTTTGTTTTTTCTTTCAAAATATACAAGTGAAGCTTAAATGTTTTTCCTAATATTATGTCTTTTTTATTAATAGACATAATGTTATGTTAAATGAGTTCCTACCAATTAAAAAAATCTCTTGTTTTCTGACTTAAATCTACATGTAGGATTGTGAGGAGCAAAAACATATCACTTTTTTAAAACAGGTATGCTAGCATTACTAATCAGCATAAAGAATGCTTTCTTTTTAAAATCTGCAGTCCTAAGCCAGGTTAAAAACCAGAATAATGTCTTTGCCACTTTTTAAAGACACACTTGTCACCCAAATCACATTTCTCTTTATACTGGCAACCATAAAGGCTAGCGTAAAGCAAATTAACATAAAGTAATGGCCATTTTTTAAAGTCTGTTTATGGCATAATCATGTAACCCTGGGAGTATGGTAGCATAAATGTACAAAGCAGAAGGTTAAAGTTTAGGCTGTGCAATTTATTTAAATGTTCCGTAACACTTTGGTTTAGGTACCCATTGTATTTCTCTATTAGCACATTTAACATTAATTATTACAAGATATAATTGTACTACATAATGTAGTTACATATATAATGTAACTACATAACAATGTATGTAGTAATGTATAATATAGTTACCACATAATGTGTTAGTTATTTTTCATTGTCATTTTAAAAAGCTTATAATGTGTTTTATGACATGAAGTAAACCACAAGATATCAAATATCCCTAATTTAAATATATAAGAAACTGTTCTGGTAAAATACAAATTAAAAAATTTATTATAAAATATTTCTTATCATATGCAGTATATTTTACATGATTTATAGGTACTTTCCTGCAGTGGGCTGGCGACCCGCCTGAGGTTTGTTCCTGCCTTACGCCCTGTGTTAGCTGGGATTGGCTCCAGCAGACCCCCGTGGCCCTGTGTTAGGATATAGTGGGTTGGATAATGGATGGATGGATGGTGTGGAGCCGACCTGGACACAGACAGGCGGACATGTTTTCAAACCACCACACGTTTATTTACAATTATATTTACAAATATTGGTCACTCAGACCCAGTACAAATAGTGCACAACCCCAACACACTCAGTCCTGGCCACAAATGCCTCTTCTTCGGGCCGCCTCCACACCTCTCTCGTGCCTTGTCCTGCTTCCACCCGACTCCAGCCTCGAATGAAGAGAGACGGCCCCTTTTATCCACGACCTGGATGAGCTCCAGGTGATCCCGACACTCCCCCGTTGGCCACGCCCCAGCGTGGCGGAAGTGCCGGCTGTTCTCCCGGCAGCTCACCGGGTGTCCTCTTATATCTTCCCCCCAGCACTTCCGGGTGTGGCGGAAGTGCTGAGACAACAGGTCCCCAAGGCATTGGGGCGCCTCCTGGCGGTGACCATGGGCCCCTGCAGGGTGGGGCTTCCATGCCCTCAACCCGTGGCCCCCAAAGCAACCAGGAAGGCGGCCCCCACGTGATCCAGGGTGGGCGTAGACCCACATCCGGTCCATCATGGCGTCCCAGCCAGGTCGTTGCCCCTGGCATCCCTGACAATGGATATATGTACTTTCTCAAGAACAGTTTTTGAATAATATAAAATATTTTAATTTCTGTCCGTTTAGATTGTGTCTGAATATATTCTAAACATATTATTTGAATTATGAGGCAGACATGTTATAGATTAAGTTTACCATGACCTACATAGGCAAAAATACAATTTTATAGTAGGTAATTTAAATCTTGTCATATTTACAGAGGATACAACATGACAACTATAAAATAAGATTTATAGTACAGATTATTGTAAATGAGGGAATGCAGAAGCAAGAAGTCTGATGAAGCAACCAGTTGGAGCAGCATTAGAAAAGACAAAGGGTGTGGGATTTGTGTGGTTTCTATGTTAAATACTATATAATTAAATAAAACGCAAGAGAAATTACCCTGACTGGTAGCATTACTGGTGGTGTGATAATATAACTGAAGTGGACAGGAAAGCCATGCATAAAGGTATAATATCTGCTCACAATATCACAAGGCATGGCACATCAGCAGTTATAATTTAGTAGTCAGGCAATTAGAATACATGCATCTATTAAATTTATAATCTACTTTAGATTATATGCTGTTTCTGAATAACTGCTTGTGCCTGGGGTGGCTGGAATTCTTAATTATATGACAATTTTTCCTATTTAGTAGTCTTTTGACGGGTCTTTTGTAAGCAGATATCACAACTTTCTTAATGTGCTTTGCATCAGCATATCACATGGTGGTATTACCAGTCAGGAAAACTTTTTATAAAGTTGTGATACAAATTCATATAATATCCTTTACAATCTGCAAGAAATGTCCTGGCACCTATTCTGTCTTGTTGATGGAACCTGTCTAGTCACAAATCTTGTTTTCATGTGCTTACCTCAATAATGAGTGTAAAGCACTGCTAAGGCCGTAAATCTTAAAGTCTAGTGGCTAAGACACTAGAATTTAAAGCATGAGTGTGCTAGCTGGTCAGTTCCTCCCATTGTCTCACTATGGGACTCAGATGAAGTCACTTAACTTGTCGGTGCACCAGCAGTAAGAAATATTTGTAATATATCAGTGTTTATAATGATCTTATAATCTGTTGTGGAAAAACGTGATAACTAAATATACTATAATAATTAATAATAATAATAATAATTTGTTGTCAGTCAGTCAATCATTTTCCAACCCGCTATATCCTAACACAGGGTCAAGGGGTTCTGCTGGAGCCAATCCCAGCCAGCACAGGGCACAAGGCAGGAAACAAATCCCAGGCAGGGTGCCAGCCCACTGCAGGGCACACACACACACACACCCACACACCAAGCACACACTAGGGACAATTTAGGATCGCGCAGAGCAAACACTCATGATGTCACCCCTCTCATTTAAATAAAATGGGAGGAAAATGAGATTTCACATTTTATTTCAAACTACTTTTCTGAAGAATCACTTCAACAATGCAGTCCAGCTCACTGGTAATTTTTTGTTGTCTCTTTTAATCTACAACTGTTGCATGGATGGCAGCATTTACTATGCGTACTGCAGAACACAGTTTTCACTAAGGTTAATTTTATGGTAACTTTTATTTTAGTGCTTCAAACAGCAGTTTTTGTCAAATTCCCATGCTTTTCCTATGTGTTCATGAATATTTCTTCAGATACTTTGATTTTCCTTTTGAATACCAAAGGTGTTAATTGGAAACTGCAAATGATCCCTATGTGGCTGAGTATGATGTTTTACATACTCTGCGATGGATAGACTCTCCATTCTATATTGCTTCCTGCCTTGTGCTCAATAGCTACATGACTTGTCAAGCTAAAAAGCATTTATGAATTAAGAGAATGTAGGAATCATATGTAGAATATATAAAAGGATAAAAGTGTGATACTAGATTTTTTTTCTAGGATCTGGGAGTAAGTGACAAACCATCCATGGTCTAGTGACCCACATCCTTCTTACAGAGGATCTGAAGCATTGCGCACATCCGCAGCATGTGCATCACAGGGTCGCCAGCCAGGCTCGTCAAAGGTAAGCACTACTCTCCTGGGACACCAGGGGGCATGATCATTAACCACTTTTTCTCTTTTTACACAAACAGCTCTGAAAAGATGCCCAATGAGGGCAACTAACTCTGCCCCTTCTAATCCAGGAGTTGTAAAAACAAGGGCCTCCCAAGAGGAGGCATCTCATTTGGAAGATGAGACTGAGTTCCTAACCACAACCCTGACCACTCTATATATAAACATCCTTGCATTAGCCAACAGCTAGATATATTTCTGTTCATTTCTGTGTCACTGATTGCTTGTTCTTTTGTTATAAACCTTTTCAAGTGAGAGGGGTGGCCTGGTTGGCACCCAAACATTTGATCTGAGTTCCTGTCTTTACTACTGGTTGATGACACTGGTCATGCTTAATCTAGAGCTGGGGTCCTCAATCACAGTCCTAGAGGGCCGCAGTGGCTGCAGGTTTTTGTTTTAACCCGGTTGCTTAATTAGAAAAGCAATTCTTGCCAATAATTTTATTTCATGGCTTGTTAGTGCTTTAACTCTGCTATGTCAGGTCATTCTCATACCTTAGATTTTCTTCCCCTATCTAAGGATATCATCCAAATGATTTGAAGGCTAAAATGGAGGATTAATTCTCAGTCCTTCCCTTTTTTCTCTTCACTTTCCTTAAGTATTTAATTAAACCCAATAGTGGATGATAAATACACACAGGAATAAATGGTAAAAAGCTAAATGGAGAAATGCTGGTCTCTTTTGTCATTTGCTTCTTATTGCTAATAAGGGGTGATTAAAAACCAAGAATACAGCTGTTTAAGACTAAAATAAGCAATATGGGTTTATAATCTTAACGAGTGAGGCAACTAATGTGAAGCAGAAGTGTTACTTGAGCAATAAGTGCTTCTTATTAAGCAGCTGGGTTGGAGCAAAAACCTGCAGCCACTGCGGCCCTCCAGGGCTGTGATTGAGGACCCCTGATCTAGAGTGACTCTATGCTAATGTCTTCCCAAATTCCAAGATCCTCTTCTTCATTATGTGTCTTTAATTATTATTTTTTTCATCTTATGTCCTTTTATTATTTCCTGCTTTGCAAATTGGTAGCTGTGGAAGATATCTTATAAAATGATTGAGTACAATGCAGCAGTGATAGTTATTATGCATTATAAACCTTTCTGTGTAAAGCCTGTTTATATTATGATGTGCTCTAAGTTTAAGTCCTAATTTCATAGTATTTCTTCGAGCCACTATAGTGTCTATTCAATCAGTTTAAATAAAAGGAAATTGAATATGATAGGGAGCTGAAACCTGTAAAGGAAAATAACTATTATGAGAAGAAACATAGGAAATGGGAAAAAAAAACAAAGTGTTTCTTTTGTGTACATGCTATGTACAGTACATTATTAAAAATTAGGGTGTGGGGGCATATCCATCTCATTTTTTACTTTATAAGGTTGTGGGGAGTTCTGACAGCAGGCCAAGTTCAACACCAGACCATTAAAGAACATTCTTATACTCATTTAAGGCTCCTCATTTAGAGATACCAATTGACTTATCCTCGAGAGAATGTGCCTGCTGCAAAAAGGCAATGCCCTGGGTGACATTTGAAATCCTGATCCACAGAGTCTTTAAGTAGAAGCGTTACCCACAGCATCAATGTTCCTTAAGAAATAAAACAATAATTTTAAATACTTGTTATTAAAATGCACAGAGTGATAATAGTTTTAGAGGAAGCCTTCACAGTGGAGGACAGCTAGGACTGAGTGAATGAAAATGTTAATCATAACTTTTAACCAAATGCAACACTCAAGAATTCTCAACATTTTCAATAGATAGGAGCAATTGGCTAAGAAGGTAATTAGCAAGAATTCTGGAAGTCATTATAATATATTGAAATTAGTCAAACCTGTGTCACAAATAGGATACCATTATAAGACAAGACAATTTGAAAGAGGTCAGTTTCAAAGTGATATAATTAATAACAATCAATATTTTTAGTTTAAGTCAAAAGCACCAGGTAGAGGTGCTAGCCTCAGTGAAATTTTAAACAAATCAGCCAGCAGATAAATCCAATGGATCCAGTGAATAGCAGGCCCTTACTTTAGGGAAAAAAAATAATTTAGCCATTGTGTGCACTTAATTTTATTAACTTTGACTTTAGCAGCCTTTGTGTTCAAACACAAGCTCAATACAGAAAAAATAAATAGATGTAGAACATTTTGTTAGCACTGGAGATCTCTTAATTTATTTTAATTCAGGTGTTAAACCTGTTGAAACTGTCTACACTACTGTCTGTCTGCATTGCTTCTGCATTCTTTATAACCTATTGTTTTATTTGCAACCTTCTGATAACTTATTACTAAGCTACGTTTTATCTAAACTCTCAAAGGTAAAGCTGGCAAAGTGGTTCTTCAGACTGATGTCATAAAGGAAGAGAACCAAAAGAACCATCAATGACAAAGTTCCATAAATAACCTCATAACTGAAGGTATACTACCAAAAATACCAAAATGTACACTTGCTGAAAGGAAAAACCATATTTGTAAAAGAGTAGTGTAATGTTATAGTCGGACCTTTATTGTAGATACCTACAACATTAATATGTTAAAACAGAGGATAAAGCCCAAAATGAGAATGTATCAATAATAAATAAACAGACCAAGAGAAAACTATCAGAACTGCACCTGAACAAATTAGAATCTCGGGTGCCAAATTCATCATTTTTCTTTACATAACATGTCAAACATGTATTGTCATGCAATAAAATTAAACTCTATTTTACTCACTCAGACAAACCTGCCCATATTCCTAGATAACCAAAACACTGGTGCATTTGTTAAGCTTTACCTCGACTTGGAAAGCAGCCTGACTGCTTAGAGATCACATTAATGTAATGTTTTAACTGGAAATTGGGGTATTATACTTATTGTAATGAAGCACACGCAGTATTATTTGTTTCATCACAATGTTTTTTTAATATATTATGTAAAGATGAATGATCAATTTGACACCTAATCATTCTATTTTGACAGCATTCTCATTTGTTGGGGTGCAGTTCTGATATTTTTTTATTGGTCTATTCATTTTGGGCACTATCCTCTATTTTAACATACTGTATATATGTTGTAAGTATCAGCAAGAGAGGTCCCACTGTAACATTACACTGCACTTTTACAGGTGTGGTTTTCCTTAAATAACAATGAATAGATAAACATAGATTTGTGAAATACCAAATAAAAAAAAACTTCATGCATACAGTAGCTCAGGCTAAGTTGAGGTTTAATTGAACTGTTGACCAGTTTATACATTTTATTATCTGTCTAAGCTTCTTTTGTATGTCTTTCTCTGCCTGATTTAAAGTATTTTTCACCTGTTCATTACTGTTATATATATGGGCAATAATTTTGCACTAATAAAAGGAAGAAGACGGAGGCAAGTTCAAAGTAGTAAACTAACAGGTCCTTTTACTAAGATCGTTTTCAGAGTACACGTTACACGGCCTTATTATTATTCTCTACTTCCTAATAGCTCTCCAATACCCATAATTCCTTATTACTATGGAAACCCCAAAAGTCCAGACTTACAATATACTACAATTACATTTATTTATATTTTGTTTTTAATGTTCATTATAGTAACCCCTTCACATTTGCAAACTTTTGACTTTCACTGTTTCAGTTATTTCCAAGTTGTCAGTGAATAATTAAATGGGAATATTTTAGAAGCTTGCCAAAAGCTCAGAGAAACTTGCACATGACACACAAGAAAAAAAAATACTGAAAATGTTTTGTATAAAATCAAATCATATAATTTATAATTATTACTGTTATATCGTTAGCATTTTTTGGTAAAAAAAAACGACTGTAAGGTGGTGCACGGGTATTAACCACTGGGCGTCTTGCCAGTGATACAGTATGTTGATGATAAGTGAGCAGGCAAATCTCCTTTCTTTGGAGCTGAAGATGTACTGATCTGTCATCTGTTTCCCTTCACTGAACTGATGTTGCAAACGAAATTCCAGGTCTGGATCTCAGCTTTGAGACTCTCCCTCCACGGCTGCCCCATAACACCAATGGATTCTCTTGCACTTTTAGAGCTGATTCAGCTTGTTAGCATCATTACAATATTAAGTGAGTTCTCTTAGTGTTTTTGTGCAATTTAAGTGATTATATTAATTCACTGGATTTCTAACCTCTGTTCTGTTTTTGAGCACTCCTGTCAAATTTTGTACCGGGACTTTGTTTGCTTTCGAATTGCCTTTGTGCATATCTCTTTCAGAGGTGGGTAGTAACGAGTTACATTTACTCTGTTACATTTACTTGAGTAACTTTTTTAAAAATTTGTACATCAAGAGTAGTTTTACTGCACCATACTTTTTACTTTTACTTGAGTACATTTATGAAGAGGAAACGCTACTCTTACTCCGCAACATTGGGCAACACTCGAATCGTTAATTTTTTTCCATTATATACGCTGTATTCCAAACATGCTCAGCGGAGGTAAAGTGAGACTTCTTGTACGTGCACAAGCTGCCTTGTTCTAATGTTATTTTCGATCAGCTGTGCTATTTGGAGGGCAAGTGAATATGCAGTATTATACTGTCAGTGTACAGTATATCTTGTCACTGTAAGTAGTTTGCACTGTTCAAACATACATGTTACCTGCTGTAGGTATTGGCTTCAAAAGCTTTGTTGTGAAAAACTGAGATTTGGAACTTTGTGTTATTTGTGCATCTTTATTTTGTAAAGATGTTATTTATTTTTACTCATTTTTTATTTTATTATTTTGAAATAGCAGAATTTGCACATTATTACAACATGTCTAAAAAATAAATCATTTATTATGATCAAACAATTACTCAGTACTTGTGTAGTCTTTTCACCAAATACTTTTTTACTCTTACTTGAGTAATTTTTTGAATGACTTCTTTTTACTTCTACTTGAGTAATATTATTTTGAAGTAACACTACTCTTACTTGAGTACAATTTTTGGCTACTCTACCCACCTCTGATGTCTTTTAGCCTTTTCCCCTCCAGTTTTCTAAAATGGGTCAGTGTCCCATTTTAAAGGTCTGCTCCACTCACAAGCCAGACGTTTGCTTTAGGACCTGACTGAAGTTAATTGTGCCTCTGCTGGGTGCTCCATTAAGGGCCATGGCTCATTCTCCAGTTTATTTGGAATCCCTTGTGAAGATTGTGGAGGACAACTCCTTGATTCAGGACACTATACATTAAAGGTTTCTGTTTAGTTCACATTTTAAGTACCTTTTTAAAGTACAGAGTACCAATTTCATATGTAAAGAACCCTTCCCAGAATGAAATAGTTCTTTGTCAAGTGATGATTCTACTATCGGCCGGATGGTAGGATTATATCTCTTGACTATTCTTGGAATTCCTCAGGAGTACCATTATGTTGCTTTGAATAGAATGATTTGGACTGTCCAGCTGAGCATATTATTGCATGGTAAATATGTGGAAAGAACTCCATCAAGAACAGTTCCAAGCCTGACTGAAAAAGGAGGAGGGCAGTCACTCTGCTGAGGTGGCTAGAACTGGGAAACCAGGGAAATGAGGCTAGAAACTGTATGGAGAACCACAGCCAAGCAAGCCAATGTGTCAGTATCAGGGACCCAGGGTACTAGCAAGAAGAGGACTACCACCTGAGGAAACAAGCTTATTCAACCGAATTTGGAAATTCACACAGCAGTGTGGAATGTAAGAACTGGACACCACATTGGCCAAAAAGAAATTACTGCTCAGGAACTATTGGCTTGCAAAATCATGATTGTGATCCTGTCCAAGCTAGTGACAGGATGTCAGACCAGTATCCGATGGGTCAATGACACTTTTCTATTCTGGTGGGGAAAAACAAGAAAAGGTGTTTGTTTCATGGTGGACAACTGGGTGGACAGAAACATCATTGCATTCCAACCTGTCTCTAGCCGCCTGGCAGCAATCAACATCAATGGCACATTCAAAACTCATATTCTCTCCATCTATGCATGTGCACAAACAAGGGCAAAGATGATTTGTATGACTGACTTCAGCATACGTCGGAACCTATCCCCCGTACTGAAATCATCACCCTAGCAGATGACTTCATTGCCCACATTGAGATGGACAGAACAGGATGGGAAGAAATGATGGGCAAATTCAGTCATGGAGAAGGAAATGATAACAGACTGCGCTTTCAGTCCTTCACCACATCCCTTGAAAAATCAAATTACATGGAGGAACCAATTTGGCAAAGACACAGCTATCCTGGATTATATCTTGATCAACTCCTGTTTTAGATCATCACTGAAAGACATATGTGCAATGAGGGGACCAAACTACCAAATTCCAACTGCGGCTACAATGTGCAAGGCCAAGAACACAACTGTCAGTCAAGCAGGACTGGACACAACTGAGAGACCTAGCTACCAGCTAGACATTCCAGATCGCCCTTTTGAACAAGTTTGCAGTACTTGATCTATCCAACAATGTTGATTTAGAAGAAAACAGCTATTAGCGTTGATCCTGAAATGTGCCACCCCCTTGTGCACACTGATGCCACACAGTATGCAGCCATGGATTCTGGATGAGTGCCTCAACCTGGTATTAGAGTGAAAGATAGCCAAAAACATAGATTTCAAAAGTAGATTGAGAAGTACACTGGAATAAAATCTGAGCTGACCTCAAGTATGCAGCATCCCACAATATTTATTGCTTTCTGTATCAAACCTGAAGGCTGAGTGGTCAAAATATGCTAACCAACAACAACATGAAGAAAATGGAACAGACATTCATCGACTCCACGCCCTTCTGAAAATTATCTGGAGCACAGAACACATCCCAGCAACATGGAAGAAGGCAGTCATTATTCCGATCTTGAGGAAAGGTGATAACCACAAATATAAGAACTTTGGTGGCATCAGTCTCCTCTCCATCATTGGCAAGGTCTTTATGAAGCTCATTCAATCCAGGCTCCTAAAATACAGTGCATCCGGAAAATATTCACAGCGCATCACTTTTTCCACATTTTGTTATGTTACAGCCTTATTCCAAAATGGATTAAATTCATTTTTTTCCTCAGAATTCTACACACAACACCCCATAATGACAACATGAAAAAAGTTTACTTGAGGTTTTTGCAAATTTATTAAAAATAAAAAAACTACTTTGACAGTCAAATACAAGGTTATTTATAATGATGAGGTTGCTAAATTACAATGTTAAATTGCTAAAATGGACAGAAGTTGAATCATAATGCCTACTGCTCTGATTTCTCTGTGTATGTTTTATTTTTTCAGGTATTCCTGATTTTCTTGCACATTCCAAAGATGTGTGCATTAGATTGGTTGGTGAGTTTAAGTTGTTCCTCATTAGCAATCATGGATGGGTGTGAAAGGTGTTGGTTGGTTCATACTTGGTATCCAGTGGTGTAGACATATGCGTTGAACCCTTCACGATCCTGACCAACATTAAGCAGTGTTGATAATGGATGGGTGAATATTTATGTGCACATTTGTAAGGTAGCCTCCAATAGTGTGATTTGAGAATACTTTCATTTAGCAAACTAATTGTTGAAGTGAAAATATATTGCAGCCCTAACAGTGCTTATTATTATTTTTTATTACATTTTTTCTTATTTTTCATACTGTAGAGTGTCTGAATATTGAAAGTAACATATGACTCATTTGGGAAACTAAATTAGAAATTAGAAGGCAAATTAGAAGTCAAAATAGAAATAAATATTTGTTAATATTCTATAATATTCTTAGTAATTAAAACAGGGACAAAAGTTCACTTTTACACATTTGACATTCCATAAAAGCACGAAAGATAAATGAAATGCAACATAGCCAAGAATTTAGTTAAGGAAAGACATAAAATTAATGACAGAACTGTAGCAGTGCTTCTATTAGTTAAAACTGCATCTCCCAGCAGTCCCTGCAGGGGTTGTTGGGGTCGAAGGTGGTCAGAGGGGTTTAAAAGGAGGGCAGGTGTCTGAAATGGAGGGGAAGTGTTTTTTGTTGTTGTATTTAATGTTTCGTTTATCTGTCGGACTGCCTTCTGTTAATTAAAGCATATTTAGTCGCTGTGTCCTGGATTGCATTGGTTGTTGAGGTCTGGATCGTCTTCTATCTACCTGTGTGCTGACGATTGATTGTGGATTCATGGCTTTCCCGCAAGTGTAGGAGAGCTCCTGAACCATCCATTTGTCTCAACCCTTACAGTGTGTACCGATAGGACTGCTTTTTCATTCCCTTTCAACATACAGATCTCTGGACTTACTCTCATCATCTCTCCTTACATCCGGGGTGGAGTTGTGTTTTTGTGTTTAATGTAATATTGCTGTAGGGGTACTGGGGTGGTATTATTGTTTTCATTTATATTATTGAATTTCATTATATTCTTTAATTGTGGTTAGTTCCCGGTGTGCTTTATTTTGTCTCTGTTTGTGAGTGAGTGCAGGTCGGGCCAAGGCTGGGAGCATCCCTGGGATCCTCTATAAAAATAAATAAATCACCATCATCTTGACGGTGTGAATCTTAGCGGCACCGTACCGCTACAGAAGGACATGACAGCATACTAAAATAATGAACAGTGCATGATTAGCACCACGGATCCAACACCTTGGGTTCTCTGTGTCCCTGGGTAATTTTTTTTCTCCAAGTCTGTTAGCAACTTTAAATTGGACTAGTGTTATTGACTCTGGGTTTATGAGTAAATGGATCCTGTGATGGCACTTGATCCAAGGGTGGCTTTTGAATTGGGTTGAGTGATACCAAAATCGGACCTAACACCCCCAATGCTGAACTGGATTGAGGAAACTTGAGAATGTTATGTGCAGCACACTTCGAGTAAAGTTTACAGTTTTATTTATAGTTTCCTTACACGTGCATCAAAGCAAAATTCATTTCCTTTCTGTAAAAATGTGTTATTCTTAAAATAAATAATATTAACAGAAATATTATTGTCTCCAAGTTAAAATTTGAAATAAGTGCTTACAGTTAAAATAAACTAAGGTATGTTTAGACACAGTAGGGTGCATAAGAAGAAAGACAGTTTAGTACACCATAATCCGGTCACAAGTAATTCATCATCATCTCATAGGGCTGAAACAATATGAAACAGGAATGTTTTCCATTAAGAATTAGGTAAAAGGAATGCATAAAGAAAGCAAAACACACACACAGGCACAAAACATGGCTTAAGCTGTTATCTTGTTTAGACAAAGGCCTGGATTGCTTTTGCCTTCAATATTCAGTTTAACATCCTTAAATTGTTCAAAGGAAAATAATTGCTCTTAGTTCATTCTATAAGAGTTTCACATAAGGGAATACGACTGTTGGTAAAAAAAGTAGGTTTCTTAAAATAATGTAGATGTAACACTACTGAATCAATAGTAGCACAGCAGCTGCTCCGCAAACTACTTTTACAGTAACATATTTTTAATACAAATTTCTATTTATCATAAACTTTTAAAAATGAAAAGCTTCAAAGACAATTTACCGTGGCCTTCCATACATAGTTTGAACCATCTTTTTCTAATATGAGGTTTAAAAGCTTTTTGGGAAATTTTTATTATCAATTTCATGTACATTTGGACATGATTGTAATTGTCACAGCTTCATTTTGGTTATTGCTGTTTTCATGGGGGCTGCCATTTTATATTGTAGTCTGATGCTTTCCACCATATTGTTGATAGTAATAATGCTGCTAGTCACATGCCTCAGTGCCAATGTGATGTGTGATATCATCACACACACTTTATATATTGTATAATGGCAGCGTGTAGCGCAAGGCATCCAAATATTTGAATCACAAGAAACATTAAAAGATTATATTAGCAAGGGAAAGAAAATTATGTTATAGTTAAGATTTCTTCAGCTTCTTTGTTTTGACTGATGGTCTTTGTTTTTCGAGTTTTCTCATTGGATTGACTAAATCTTTCAGTCAACAAATCTTGGCTCAGTTAAACAACTATGCATTCTGAACAACTTTTTTTAACAGTCTATATTTTGCTTTTGTACTGACCTAAGAAGAGGCAATACAATTAATGAAAATGAGCGGCAGATGCACGTAGTCAACAACAAGCCAAGAACCATAAGACAAACTGATATTTTTGTCAGAAACAAGAGCAAGAATTCTAAAACTAAGAAATCAAAAACAAAAGGGATTTTCAGTAATTACAAACACAATTCTCAATCCAAAAACTTGATACCCCCAAAATGCCTGTGTTAACCTTTATGCTGCTGCTCTAATAACGTCAGGAGCATCATGCACCCTGGGTATCTCTGGGGCAATGATCAATGTATTTTTTCTGAAATCACAGCATAGTTTGAAAAATAAAGATGACAGTGCAGAATAATGGTAATTCACTCTGATCTCCAAGACTAAAAATAAATTCCAAATTCTTGGGTGCCAAAAATTCAAAACAGACATACAGTTTGTAAACACCCATTCAGGAATTCTCACAAAAAGTTAAAAGATGCCATTCATAGAAGCTATTTAATAGCTAGTGATGAGTGAACCCTACAGAGTTTGCTTCGCCATGAGTTCAGCAAAACCACAGAAATGTTTGTGGACATCACTGAACTAAACTAGTTTCGAGTGAATTAGCATTTTAAGTGTCCCTGATGGCTGGGGAAAAGTCAATATTTTTTGTATATTTGCGGTAGTAGTTCTATTTTATTTCAGCTGTGTACCGCACCTATAGTCATGTCTTTAGATGGGGAAAAGTCTGCCAAATATGCTGGACAGACAGATTATGTTGACATAAAAATGTGACCTGAGCTGTGAGCCAGCAATGCTAACCACTGTTTCTCAAAAAACACAAGACGAAATACCACAAAATGCATCAAATGGCCACAAAAGCTGGAATAAGTAAACAAAATATAGATCATTGCGTTCACAGCGTTCCACTCATGGTGCACACATTGGCAGTGCTAGAAAGTGGCATCATGGGACTGGCTTGTTCTATTGTTTAACCTGACTCCAGGCACAACTAGAACCTTTGTTTTGTTCCGATTTATCTGTGCAGATATTTCCATCAAGAAGAAACGCCTTGTAAATAGTATTAAATCTTTTATTTTTATTATTTCCCAGTGTGTCATATGTTTGCTGATGAGGGCAGGAGGCGGGGGTGGGCTTCTTTAAAGCTTGTTTTGGGATCATAGCAGGGCACGTGACTAATTTGCATGCATATTTAACCATGCTGTTGCACTACCAGCATACAGTGATCAGTGAAAGCACTCATATTATTGTCATTATGGTTAGCTAGTGCACCCCTATAATAAAAACATTTTTCTAAATGCATGCAAATTGGAATTCCAACAGTGTTTCTCAACCTTACTATTTTTTACCTTTTTAAACTCACTGACAACCTACATACAGCAATCAAACAGTTGGGTTTGGAGTTAAAACAACAAGTGGAAGAGCTGGGTTTCCCTTTGGTGAAATGAGTGCAGTTAGACACAGGGAAAATATCACACAGCACTGTCATGTGCCATATGGCTTTTTTTCCCTCTTGTTCTTGAGACTCTCCAATGTCTTACAATAAGCATGCATAGCTGCTTCACCTCTGTGATGTCATAATGGCCTTGCAAAGCATCATGGGGCACTTGGAAAAAAAATGTTCACCTAAACCGGTCACACAGTGGCTTCCAGGAAAATATTTGGTGAACAAGGTCACCGACGAATACAGCATACACACAGCAAAAACATCTTTGGTGAATTATGTCAATCAACACTATTAATGCCCTATTGTATATGTGGACATGCCAAATGTTCTCTTTTAAAAAAAAAAGCTTATTACAGGAGCATCAAGTTCAAGGTGACGACGGGCACTAAATGAAAAATCTGTCGTTAAGCAAGCCACAAAAGTTATTAATAATAATTAATCTAACATTCATATCTTTGAAAGTTGTGAAGTAATCACACTGCCTGAAGAATGTCTACAGAAATATTAAGAGAGGGGTACAAACCCTACACAAACAATTACCCAGTGCCTGAAGGTTTGAAGCACCAATGCTAAAACATTATATTATTGTCCCACCTGGATATAACTCATCTGAAAGTTCAATAGAAAGATGTTTTCTCTGTAGAGCTATACAAACAGTAACACTAGGGTGGAATGTGCGATCAGTCATTGAATGTGAATGGAGACAAAGGGGCATGCATACCCAAAGACAGAGGTGTGTGAAATTGTCCTTCATGCTGGGTGCTGTAAGCCTGTCTCTGGCTGAGGGTCTAAACCAATTGTTCCTACAGTATTCTCTACATCCTTGAGTGTGCAACCCAAACGTTGCAGTTTAACGATTGGGCTTGTAGGTCATCATCTATATTAAAAAGAGGAATTTTTTTTAATCACCTGTTTATACTTCTTGTCAAAGCTCTTCCCATTTAACACATGCCAGTGAAGAAACCTAAACTTTAGGATCAACCTAATGTCTTTTATTCAAATGGAAGTAATGTAAAATCTGATCATATAACACAGGTGTCGAACTCCAGTCCTGGAGGGCCCCAGTGGCTGCAGGTGTTCATTCTAGCCATTTTCTTTATTAGTGACCAGTGTTTGCTGCTAATTAACTTCTTTTGCTTTAGTTTTAATTAAGCAGGCTGCTTAGTTGTCTCTTCTTCCTTAATCACCAGCCAAACAATAATGAGACACGAAACAAGCTGCCACAAGACCAGCTCACCTGTGCCCATCATACAATATCTGAAAATAAAGAAAGGCGAAGGTCTCAGTAAGATTGATCTCTCAGCTCATGAAAACATTTTCATGGTGTTCTTAGAAAAAAGTTCTGTAAATGTCTGTTGTGGCAGAATGAGAGCAGCATCAAGCCATGGAATTAAATAATGGGTTTAATTAACAGCAAGAATTGGCTTCTCATTAAGAGATTGGTTGGAGTGAAATTGGTTGGAGTTTGAAATCCCCGTTTAGCTGCTCATCTGTTGGCTTGTTTCACATCTCATTTCTGTTTGGCTGTCATTTAATGAAAAAAGGAATCACTTCAGAGGACTGAATCTTTGAAAACAGGGCTATTAAAATGAAGGGAAAAGGAGTTAATTAGCAGTGAAAATTGGTCACTGATTAGGAAAAGGGTTAGAATAAAAACCCGTAGCCACTGCGGCCCTCCAGGCCAGGGGCCTCATGTATAACGCCGTGCGTAGAATTTGCACTATAACATAACGTAAGCACAAAAGCTGAAATGTGCTTGCGCACAGAAAAATCCAGATGCAGGAATCTGTGCGTACTCCAACTTCCGCGTTCTTACGCGCCATAAATCCCTGTCAGCATGAAAAATAACGCTCGTGCATGCGCCTTCTGTCGCGCCCCAACTCCTCCCAGAATTACGCCTCTTTGAATATGCAAATCAATATAAATCGCCTTTAAGCTCAGCCTTCTGTGAAAAAACAATGGAAAAAGCTCAGGGGAAAATATAAGAATTTCAGCGAATACCAAGTGGAGGCAAAGGAAAAACATACTATTTGTTTATTTAAACAGTGGTATAATCAACAAAAGGAAGTTGATCAAGTGACATAGCGTGTTGGAGAAACTAGAAAGCTCACGTTCACAAAGTCGCACAGTGCCAGAAATAAAAAAGAAGTTGTCAGATATCAAAGTCGCCGTGAAAAGGTGAGTCATAGCCCACTGTCTGAGTGTCATATGAAAGCTTATTAGGGTACAGAGAAAAAAAAGGCACACAGTGGGGAAAAAGCACGAAATGTCAACTTCAATCTCGAAGTTTCCACTTTAATCATGTAGTTTATTTTGTCATTAAAGTAGAACATCATAAACTTCATCTTAAAATCATTTAATTAACCAGTTTCTCAAATCACATCGTAATTAAAGTAGCACGTTAAATGTTTTGTATGTGATCTTCTATGTGCTCTATGTGTGTGAATCACTACTTGCTTCTTAAACCAGCTCTCTTCCTCCGACTGGACACAGAATTCATTACATTCATGATATTACAGCTCTCTGAATAACTAAAATACTGAGATGTATACGTGATATCATTTTCATGATTATAGGAGTTAAAGCACGTTATTAAACATGGTTTTCACAGCACAGTAATTGTGCGCGACCTTAAATGAAATTATTTATTGCAGCAGTACTCATGTGCGGCTCTAGGCTTGTGGTGGCCCTGGGCAGAGAAAGAATCGGTGGCCCCTTCACCCGCCAATGTCAATATGGTATCATATGCACGTCGGATGGCCACGTCCGTTGCGGACACTGCATAGCCGCCTCGTGCTCATGACACAAGCGTTTAAGTTTTGTCGAAATTTGGTGCTGTGTTTTTAACTGTGTCGTTATTTTCTCTTTCTGTTTTATATTCAATATATATTGGCGTGGCTGCCCCTGCAGTCCTTGCTTTTCTTTCTCCAAGTAACCGATCGCCACACAATCAGCTCTGTAATAGACTTTAAACCATCTGTAAGCTTAGAGCGCCGATTCTTCAAAACAATTAAGGAACATTGAAATATCTTCATAGTACATGTTTAATTATTCTATCCTTCACGCCAGTCCCAGTGAAGAATATAGATTATTTAAATGAAGTTAAAGTTTTATCTGTACAATATACTAAACATATTTTGCTGCAATTCATCTTAAAAATGATATCGTCATCATATGTAAATACGCGCTTTATAAAGTGGCTTAGGTTGTGTAATATTATAACTGTAGTGCAAGTTTACAGTGGGGTGATTGTACTTATAATTACAAACAGTTCTACAAGGGGCAATTGATTAAGTGCGTTTAAAGTTCTTGGGATGAAACTGTTTCTGAACCGCGAGGTCTGTACAGGAAAGGCTTTGAAATGTTTTGCCGTGGCTGAGACAGCGTGTGCTTGATACTGTATACCGATAATTCTCTTTCCAATCAGCTGCTGCTGGGATTCCCCATTCAGATACAGTGATAAAAATACTTCGAGTGGTGCAGTGAGAGTAATATGGAAAAAGATGATCCGCTGTGGCAACTCCTAACGGGAGGAGCTGAAAGAAGAAGAACAGTAACAACGCTAAAGCAGTTATGGTATTTGGAATACTATGGCTATTCCCTGGACCATTATATTGTTACAAGTTAATTACAATCAGATGCATTACACTAATAAACAATATGTGGTTAGTTTCAGTGTATTTATAAAGCCGCGTCAGGAAAATAAAAGAGTAACCATGAAGGAACAGTACCACTGCTTTGATGCTGGGTGTCGCCAGTCTGCAAAACCAAGCGGAGAACTTGTGTACGACAAGGTATGAGGTACTGTGGAAAAGTGCATGGCTTTACGCCAAGTGTAGGTTTTATACATCGGGATTTGAGCGTAGAAAAGTTCTTACGCAACATTTCTGTGCGTACGCACCGTTTATACATGAGGCCCCTGGTGTTTCACACCCCTGGCATATAACATCCTTCCATTTATTTACCCATCATGTGAGCCATACTGTCAATTGCCAGATATAATGCTAGTCTATTTCAACAGTATTTTTTTTAAAACAGAAGGATCACCTGTGTCTTTATCTTTACTGATTAAAACTTTAACAGTCTGAAATAATGTGTAATCTGCCTACTTGTATGAACATCATTAAGAGTGGGCAGGAGATTTGGAGGTGATAGCCTACTGTCAGAAAAAAATAGAAATGTCTATAGAATTTTAAGAAAATATTTGATTTTTATAATAAAAACGTAAAGCTAACTTTTTTTTGGCTAAATGATACTGAAAGATCATTGAGATGCTGGTGTGCGGCTCATGTGTTCATTGAAAAGCATTGAGCCGCCAGACAAATATCAGCAGCACTATCATGATGCATGCTGACATATGCGGATCACTTTCATAAATTTAAGAGTTTATTACCAAGCATATTTTTAATACTGAGATTTGCACCTCCAATAAAGAGCAAGAAGGGGCCAGAAATGAGTGTACTGACTCCTTGGCATTCACAGTTGAATTTCTCTACCCATCACTGATGTATGAAGCGTACATCTCTGTATATTATTTTTTTATATTGATCAACTTCTGCTTTCACCAGGAAGCCTGTGGAAAAAAATAAAAGGCATGCAAATGTCAAATCTGATTAGGTTGGGAGTCAGATGAATGAATAAAAATCTTATTCAAATTCAAACTTTGGTTTATGTACTAATAACCCAAAATGTGTTTGAATAGAATTTTTTTTGCCATGTGCCAAGTGTATATCTAAATTTTATATTTTGCTCTAGGAACTGACCTATATGAGTGAATACGACTCTGCCCTGTACTGAACTGGCACCTGTCTCCAAGACTGGTACATCCCTTTCACCCAGTGCTGCAGTTTAAGGCTCCAACTGCCTGCAACCATAAACCACATTAGGGAGATTTAATGATGAATGGTTTACTTTATGAAATAACTAGGGGGTTCTTCACTGCTCGCTTCGCTCTCCAGCCACTTCACATCTCTGTTGCTCGTGTTGTGAAGAGGGGAGCTGAACACACCCCAAGGAGATGTGGTTGCTCCTCCGTTACCCTCTCTTAAACGGTGATACAATGGGAAACAAATTGTTTTTTTTACCTCCTCTTTGCTTGATCTTGTTCTGCTGGCTTGCTGCTGCTGCCGTGCCGCATGATCTGCATCTTGCACAGCGCTTCAAACATTTAAATGCCTGTACAGCATCTGTCCGACTCTTTGTGTTTTATTTCCAGCCCTGGGAGTGACTAAATCTTTTGGCACAAAGTCCTGTCTCGTGAGATGTGAGTTCTTGATATTTTTTAGTTTATAATTTAAAAACAGAATAAGAATCTGAAAATCTAACAACATCACATTAAAGTTCGATAAATTCTGAAAAGAATGATACCAAACATATATATGTAGGTTTTAAAATAAGCCCAATTTAAAGTGTGACAAAAGAATGTGACATAAAAATGTCACCATTGCACTAAGCTTAGGAATTTATATATAGAGAGTAGATATTCATTTATCAATTTTCTTCCATAAAGTAATACAACAGCTAGATTCTGCTCTTAAATACAGGGATGTTTTTGAATAGCCAATGAACCTAACAATTGTTCCAATTGCAGTATTCAGGGTCCTGTGCTGGGCAGCAATGTAGGCAATGGTCACCTTATTTCTCAGTTCCAACCAACATCCCACCCACTCTACATTGCCTGCTGACAAGCAAGAAGTTCAACACCTGCAGAGATGGAGTAGCTTGTCCAGGAGATACACATTTTGTCTGGAAACTATCAAAGGTTGGTATCAAAAGACAGAGAAATATTGTCAAAACTGTGTAAAGCTGTGACTGATGTCAAAATGAGAAGTGCCAGAAGTTAATAACAAGAAGGCATACTCCCAAAAAGAATTCCAGGCTGTACTATAATCTGAAGACAAGCTGTTACCACAGTCTAGACTCTGAACCTTGCAATAACCTGAAGTCAAAATGGCATAATAACCAGCAGGCGAGCTGTCATGAAAATCTAGATTCAAAATAGCATAAAAACTGGAAGGTGAGCTTTTGCCAAAATCTAGAAACCAGACTGTTACTGAAAACAAAATAAGAATTGTGGTGAATCAAATATCAAAAGGTGTTCTCGCCTAATGGCTTATGCTGAAGATGATTGACTGTTGACCGAATCTGGGACGCTCTACTGAATGCTGCATGAGGTTACAAAGCTGAGCAACTTGATGTGATGCATAGTGCTTTCTGGGATGCAGTTCCTAGTGACAATGCAGTACATACTAACAACACAGACACAAAATGGCGACATGATGCACGTAAAAATAAACGATAGAAGAATTTTCACTGGCTTCATAACCAAATTATTAATACAAAGTATTCATGAAATAAATTTCCCTGAAGTTAAAGCATTTCAAAAGGCCCACAATAAACAGCAGAATAAATTTATGAGAAGCAAAATAAATTAACAAACTGGTTCAGCTCATAACACTAGCAATAGCCATTTAAAATCTATGAAAAGGCATAATTTCAGAATGAAATCCATAGACAGATGGGAAGAGTGCTGTTTTCAAGTGCCTTGTGATTGTATGCCTTGTGAAAACCACTATATAAAATAAACGTTAACTGATTGAGAACATGCTAGCTTCAGACAGGAGGCCTCCCAGCCTGGAACAAAACTGAAACAATGAGGACCAGTAATGCTACTTGCTGTGCCATCATGGAGCTCAAACAGATTACTCAGTTAAAAAATGGTCTTTGAAAAACAATTTGAGTAGGCTTATCAGACAAGATGTGTTACTAAAATGGATTAAGGATAAAAAGAAGTAAGTAAAGGTGTTATACAGTTTAGCACTGGAACATTTACTATTAATATTATTCTTTCAAAATTTAATTTCATTGCAAGCAATAAACAGATGGGCACTATGGCACAGTGTGCTGTACGTTACAAAAATGAAATTGAAAAATAATATGTTTCAATTCATTTCATAAGAATTAGTTTATAGAAAAACTAACGAATCAGAAATTGCTTTTTTTCTATTTCTCTTTTCACTGAGCACTCACATTCTTAATAAAAATATAACCTACAGTAAATACCACTGAGACAATCAAAACCCTTTGAAACATCAAACGATACAATTAAAGGAAACCGCTTCCCTAATTTTAAAAAAAAACATTGTAGGAATTTTGCACGTCTCAGATTGCCTGTTTACAAAAGATCTAAGAAACAACAGATGCCTATCAACTTTGGTTAGCCTTAGCCATTCCAAGTAGACCAAAGTGCACCACTGACTTTTAAAGTGGACTCACCCAATTCCAGCGTACCCTAAAATGAGTTGGTTTATTTTGGGAGAGTACTGTGAGGAGGTTTGTTGTTGCATGTTTTCATTGTTACTTTTTCTGATTGTTGATTGTTATTTCTTGGTATTAAAATGAAATAAAAAAATTGATAAAAAAAAAAATAAAACTGGGGAGTTTATATTTTAGATTCTAATAGATTCATATGTCTGTCTTCAACAGAGAATAAATCAGCCTATAGTCTGGATTACAATGCTGAAAATGAAACAAGCTCACAGATATATGCCAAGATTGAAAAAAGTCTTTCAGCCCAATAAGATATCTCTCGGGAATCAAAGACTTGCGCTTCATCACTACACATCAGGAATGCATCTTCCATCCATACAAAGATTTTCTTTTTGGAATATATTTGTACTAGTTGCTGATAGGAGGGATGACCTTGTTGCTGCAATGCAATTTAGTAGATTTTATGATTTACATATCATCGCCGCACGGAAGCAGTTGCTCCTAAGGGAGCCAATATCATCAAGTTGACAGGTGTTTACAATTTTGACAAATGTTAACCTGGAACTCTATGACTATCTCAGAAAAAAAGGCAGAGTAACAAAATGACTTCTATCCCACCCCCTGCTGCTTGTCCTCGAAGTTGGATGATGTCATTTCTGGGAGCACAATCAATGAAATGTGAATTATTCTCCTAGCCTAGTATGATGATAGCAAGGGAAAATGTAAAAACTTTCCCATATAAAGTCATGAAGATACATAGAAGCATTACTTAATAAAGATCAGATAATATGGCATGAGAATGCAACTAATGGGAAGATTAATAAACTGCTTAATTGAAAAATGTTAATAAGTATATTTATTTTTATATTTCTTTTGGTAACAACCTACCGTATAAGGTTATTTGATTATCAGTTTTATAAATGACCTTGCCACTCTATTTATATTTAATTTCTGCACACTTGTGTGTAATTATATGTATTTTGTCTACAAACAGTGCTCTTATTAGCAGGTCCCACAATGCTGCTTTTAACAGTAGTAAAACAAATGAACATAAAGGCAACATGTAACATATAACCTTAAAAAACAAACGTTTGCTTTTCAGGATGCATCCATTCACCTATCCATTAAGTGAAATTATGTATATAATTTTAGGATAACAGGAAATATGGGACTATTCCAGAAGCATCATGCCTATTCAGGAGCCAGTGGTGGATGAGGCACCTGTCTGTCACAAGGTACTGTACACTTATGCACAAGGTGACATTCAATCACATCAGCTTGTTTAGCATAAACAAAATATTTAATGCACACACCTTTTTTATGTAAAAGGAAACTGGAGCAAACAGAGAAAAGTTCTCGCAGACACAAGGAGAAATGTGTAAATTATACACAGACATAACCAGTTTCCTGGAGTTGTGAGGCAGCACCTCTAACCACTAAACTACTACAGCATGCATGACAAAATATAACCTTTATTAATAAGAAAAGCAAAAACAATTTCTAAGAACATGAAATAATTAAAAAGTGGCATTTTAAATGAATGTGCAGATGGTTTAAAATAGTGTGACATGTCCCTACCAAATCCAGCTGTACGTGTTCATGGAATTTGCAGCATTTCTAGACATAATGCATATCGAAGAGGTTATTTGGGATGATTTTATACATTTACCATTTAATAGGTAAAAGAAAAAGCATTTTTTAGCAAATTGGTATCACACGTGTGCCTGGAAAACAATTTCATGGCTTATCAACATGTAATTCCACCCCAAGTCAAGGGTTGACACTGTCTTGTAACATTTTTCTTCTCCTTATCTCTGCAGATCTAGAAACCAGCATCTCGCGAGCACATGGCATCACTTCAACATGAACTTGTGCCTCCCGCCTCACCAAATTTCATAACTGGTACCACCACCATCTTTCTCCAGTCTTATTATAGACTTGCATCTGTGAAGACATACAGTATAATGAACACACGTTAATTTGTGTGTTTTGCTTTTGGTGCCACAATATGCAAGGTTTGCCTGAGAGTGCCCCCACGCTTTACATGTGAACAAATAGAACATTTAGTCACCTAACTGCACAATTGCACATATGAAATAGTGGGGGCATCATGTTTTGATTTATTTGTCTGCTCAGAGTAACTCAAACTGAGTCACCAATTAGTTATTCCTTCTTTTGTGCCTGTGCTTAGTATCCCTTTTAAATGTTTGCTTTGGGATTTAAACTATTTCATTTTTATTCCTTTGTTTCATAAAGAACACATCAAATTGAGATATACAACATCTTATAATTAAACTTCAAATAGGTTGTGTTTCACTTACATTGCCATTTTCACATGTTTGAAATGAAATCATTTCAACCTTTAATAATATAAAAAACACTGAAATCCATTTTTAGTATGCAGCATATATTAAATTTTTGTTTTATCAATATGTAGGTTTAACTTAAACATGTGAAAATAACAATATGCTTTTATTGTTCTCATTATACATCACAATATAAATCAAATGACATTTTATTGTACTGCAGCCACAAGTTTCTATCTGTTGTCACACACATGCGAGTAGGAGGCAGCTAAAGGGTCTGAGTAATTGCAATAAAACATCTGACCAGGGGGCGGCAGAGTGCGCTGACTGTCTTTCTCAGTTCCCTACAGACCTTTCCCGGGAAATCCAGCAAGGTTCCGGCTCTTTTGCTGACATCACTTCCGGCACGGGGCCCTTTGCTGACATCACTTCTGGTACCGGGGCCTTTGCTGACGTCACTTCCGGTCCAGACGACATCACTTCTGATTCCGGCCCTTTTGATGACGTCACTTCCTATACGGGCCTTTAAAGCCGCCATCTTTGTATATAGGGTGGTCCAGATCTAATTATGCAATTTTCATTACGCTATAACTTATTAAGTTTATTACATAGAAAATCACACGAAAAATCCCAGACCATTGAGAAATGTGCAAACTGACGACATGAAGAATTGTCTTTGCGCCGAACTGGAATCGTCCCCAGTCATCCAGATGATCTGGATCTGCATAATTAGATCTGGATCGCCCTGTATTGTGATCAGTTTTGTTTTGGACTCTGTTCTATACACATTGTGCTACTTATTTCAACATTTGCAGCAGGAAAAAACAATATACAGGTGGCTGCCCCAAACCTTTATGATGTCTTGGAGTCTTTCTTGTTACAGTGGCATAGTCGGCAAGATGAAGTCCCAGAAGAAACCAGGGCACGAACTAATAAAAAACCAGGTAGGAAAGTACTGGGCCCGAGTTTCTGGCGGGGAGTGCGTTCGGGGGTCAGGAAAGACTCAGTACAAGCTCCACTCCCAAAATACAAATCCAGGCTGATAACTTACCAAGTGGAGACCGTGAAAGGGACACAAAGACGAAGGCTGGTTTCTGGGGATGAAAAGAAAAGGGCTTATTATGCTCTCAGAGGAGAGAGCAGAGCCGCCGATTGGGACTAAGCTCCCAATAAAATATGGGCTACCCCAGTCCAGCAGGCAAGAAGAATAAAGAAATGGGAGTATGATCCAGAAAGATCGATCCAGGAGCAGGCTATAACCCTTTGGAAGCAGGTGGCCTTATGGCTAAGGCAATTTGAATTGACTACCTGTCAAATAGTGCAGCAGGTCGCCTGCTTTATTTTTTTACAAGGCCTTCCCAAAAACTTTGCCCAGCTGGACTGGGGAGATTTCAATTCTATGGAAGAGCTCATACAGCTTATAAAATCACCCATGCCAGCCTTGAAATCTGAGAAAGCAGAACAGTCCTCTAGTGGATTTCCTAGAGATTATGTCCTACAAAATAAGTCTCTTCCACATAAATCAGAGCCTTTTTCTGAGTTCCCGGGCCGCCGTGTGTGCAACCTACCTGGGAACGAGGTGGGTTGTAGGTGGAGTGCAGGAGATGGTTTGTGCGCTCTGGCCAATCCCCTGACGTTATCAAATACGGGACCTGTAGTCATTAATGGTTATAAATTAGGAGCCCTGTTTGATTCCAGCAGCAACATTTCCATTATTGATTGCCAATATATCCTATCATGACAAAGAATTAAAAAAAGACATGGAGAAATCCGTATATACGATACCACCCTATGTTTCATCATTTAGGGAGGATCGGTAAAAAAATTTCCCATGGCGCTCCACCCTAATCCTCCTTTTCCAGTGATTCTGGGGTGGGACTGGTCTGAAAACAAATGCGGTAAACTATTGACTACTCCCGATAAAAACCTTGTTATAGATGGGGATGACTTGTTTAAAGCTGTCTCCACGCTGTGTACAAAGCCGGCGGAGAGAGATACGGAAGCCCATGAGGAGGATGGGGCGACTCCTGGACCATCGCAGGCGAATACGTTATCCACCCGAGCTTCGTCATGTTGGGAGGAATCCCTGCCCCTTGACGTCACGCTTGACCCTCTCTCTGAGATACACTTTCAGTTTAGAAAAATGCCGGCTTCTTTCAAAAGGGAGCAGTGGAATGATGACTCCCTAAAATTTGCAAAGAATGCAGTGGTCCTTGTCAATGGCCAACGCACACATCAGCCCATGCCACAGGGACCTCACTTTGTAATAGAAAATGATCTATTATATTGGGTCATGGAACATGGGGGGGGAGGTCCGGAAACTGTTGTTAATCCCACGAGCCTACCGGCGGCAGGTTTGTGAATTAGCACACGCCCACCTCCTTGGAGGCCATTTGGGCTCTGAAAAAACTTTAGAGTGGATCAAGCTCCAATTTTATTAGCCGGGAATTAACGAGGAGATTTGCCATTTTTGTATTTCTTGTCCAGAATGTCAATTATGGTAAATTCCTAGGAGGGACCGTGCTCCTCTCATTCCCCTTCCCTTAGTTGATGTCCTGTTCGAAAGAATTGGGGTCGATATTGTAGGACCCTTAGAGCCCTGAGCCCAAGTACATAAATACTGTACATATTAGTCCTCGTGGATTATGTGACCCAATACCCTTCGTTCTCTTTGCATATCGGGAAGTCCCATAAGCCTCTACGGGGTTCTCACCTTTTGAATTATTATAAGGACGACAACCCTATATTGTATATTGGATATTGTGAAAGAAGGCTGGGAAGGAGATATAAGGAGATATTTTTGGAATATATTGCACAATTACATGATAGATTTAGAAAAATCCGACCTATTTTAAAAAGTCATATGGAAAAGGCACAATCAGCACAGGCCCACTATTATGATCGCGGCATGACACTCAGAGAATTACATCTGGGGGATTGTGTCATGGTGTTAGTTCCCACCTCCCATTCTAAATTACTCATCCATTGGCAAAGCCCTTATGAAATTAAGGAGAGGAAAGGATTGGTCAACTATTTGGTGAAGCAACACAATCCAAGCAAGTGGGTTTATCATGTGAACTTGCTGAAGCCGTGGAAGGAAAGGGAACCTGATCCCTCCTCCACTCAGCCTCACACAGACACCCTTAATTTAGGCTAGGAATTAACTGCCAGACAAGGGCAGGAGCTGGAATCAGCTATCCTATCTATCTTGGAGGTGGTGAGTGAAAAACCAGGAAGGACCTCTCTGATTGCACATGATATTGTGACTGAAACGGGGGTTAAAGTTCAAGAGCACCCCTATAGATTTCCTGAGGCAAAGTAAGCAGAAGTGGAACTGGGAATCAAGTGAATGCTGGAGCTAGAAAGTTATAGTCCCTGGCCCAGTCCAATCGTATTGGTTAATAAGTCTGATGTTAGTTGGAGGTTTTGCAATGACTTCCGTCGGCTTAACCAGGTCTCCCTGTTCAATGCTTACCCCATGCCTCGAGTGGACGACCTCCTCGAAAGGCTTGGCCAAGCAAAATTTTTGATCACGCTTGACATGACAAAAGAGTACTGGCAGATTCCTTTAACAGACTCTGCGAAGGTCAACACAGCATTTAGCACCCCTAGTGGACACTGGGAGTATCGGGTTCTTTCATTCGGGTTACATGGGGCTCCTGCGACTTTCCAGCGTCTGGTGGACAAAGTGCAGAATTCCCTGCAGAATTGGGTGCCCTGAGATAATTTAGAGTAGACAATTAATACATTAAAACTGACATTTCAGAGGTATTAGAAAATCTATTCAGTTGTTTGAACCATTTAAATATTGTAATGCTCAAAAAGAAGTGCTATTACTTAAAAATGAAAGTGTTAGAAGTTGATTAAATACGGGGGTGGGCAAAAGTAGGTTTACAGTTTACTTTTGTATTATTACTTGTTTATTAATTATTGTATTATGTATTTATATTATTTATCTTCAGATTTGTCTTCTTCTTACTATTATTATTGCTACTAGTAATGGCGTAGTGCACAATAATGTGCAGGGAATACACTTGACTTATAGTTTTCATACTCCTTCTCTGTAAGTTTAGCATTTGTTTGCTTCCTGAGCAGCTCTTTTTTTCTCCACCCTAGCGGCCAGTTTCTTCTCTTCTTTCATCAGCATCTTTTTGTGTTAAAACTCATTAAGTCAGTTTTTGTGTTGCAATTACTTAGTACACTTTTCTTAATTTTTCATTTAAGCTGGCATTTAAGTCTTCAATCTGCCTCAAGAATGATTTAAGTTATGAAGAAGTAGGGGAAGTGACAACGAAGGTGGTAGAGATGATGCCCTCTAGCTATCTGCCTCAAGAATGATTTAAGATATGAAAAGGTAGGGGAAGTGACGACTCACTGCCGAGAATTAATTCTAAAAAGAATAAAAAGAGTAATAAAAATCATCATCCCAAAAGCATTTAGTAGACATCACGTAATATACAGTACAGGCCAAAAGTTTGGACACACCTCCTCATTCAATGCGTTTTCTTTATTTTCATGACTGAAGGCATCAAAACTATGAATGAACACATGTGGAGTTATGTACTTAACAAAAAAAGGTGAAATAACTGAAAACATGTTTTATATTCTAGTTTCTTCAAAACAGCCACCCTTTGCTCTGATTACTGCTTTGCACACTCTTGGCATTCTCTCGATGAGCTTCAACAGGTAGTCACCTGAAATGGTTTTCACTTCACAGGTGTGCCTTATCGGGTTATTTAGTGGAATTTCTTGCTTTATCAATGGGGTTGGGACCAGCAGTTGTGTTGTGCAGAAGTCAGGTTAGTTGAACGATCATTTATTTTTTAACAGGACAATGACCCCAAACACACCTCCAGGCTGTGTAAGGGCTATTTGACCAAGAAGGAGAGTGATGGAGTGCTGTAAATTGTCATTAAAATAAAGAAAACACATTGAATGAGGAGGTGTGTCCAAACTTTTGGCCTGTACTGTATGTGTACCAAATTTCAGGTCAATAGGTCAAACGGCTTGCGAGCTACAGGTGATTTAAAATCCTGGACAGACAAACGGACAGCCACGGTAGCGTATTATATAAGAAGATTAGCAAGTAGGCTACAAGAATGTGTAAATAATGAAGGCCAGCAATTTGAGCACTTACGGGATTGTACATAAGTGCACTGTGCCTGTCTAGTCTAAATTAATTTCTTGAGAATATCAGGAGATACGAGGAAAAGGCAAAGCAAAAGAAAATTAAAATAAACTGAAGCGACTGAAACCCTGACAAAAGGTAAAATTCAACGTCAAGTAACATGCAATAAATCAAAAACCAGGTAAGACAAAAAAAAGTAATCACATAAGAAGACCGATTGAAAATAAGGGTTTTATCCACAGACCAGATAACGCTTAAAGCTAAATGCTGACCTTTTATGCCATTTGCTGCGTTAGTCAAGGTCACAACCCCAGAGACCACACCTCTAGAAACACAAGACATGACCCTGACTGACAACAGCACACAATATTTCTTCTCTAAAAGGAAAAGACTGCAAAATATCAATTTTCAGCCTAAATCATGACAGTACCATTGTGACATTCTTTTGAATTAATAAAGATGATAAAGCTATTAAGTTAATAAAGCAATTGTAATAATCTTAACTTGCACACCTTTTTCCATACGAGCAACTGTAAACCTACTTTTGCTCACCCCGTATATGGATACAGATACATCGCAGCTGAAGTGATGGTAACAGCTTTATAACAGTTATGTTAAATCCACAAAACTTAATATTTTATGTACTAAATGAAGAATGCCATGCCTTATTTTAAGAACAAAGTTATATGTTCAGATATATTTTTACAATCACAGCACAGGAAATTAAATGAATTGCTCAGGGTCACATAATGAGTCGGAGACATCTATCAAATTTGCAACAGTCCAACACCTTAACCACTAGTCCACACTGCTTGACCTTTTAAAGGGTTTTAAAAATAAAAAGTTGAAAAAAAAAAATACACTAACCTAAACAGTTTCTCATCTTCCTCTTTATCTGCAGGGATTTGTCTGCTACAGTTCACTGGCATATATCTGTTTTCTTCAGCTAATAATGTCCTGGTTGAATCTACAGTTTGAGCAGCTTTGCTAATGATGACAAACTTAACAGTCCCAGAGTGGCTGCTGTTCACAAATAGAAACACAGAAAAACCTGAGATTTTGTTTGCTCAGACATGCTTATTAAAATATATTTTATTCCCTACCTTAGTATAGTATTATTTTTTTCTCATACCATAAGGCAGTTTCAGGTT
>JANRMT010062792.1:111513712-111533083 GCA_026402145.1 Polypterus bichir lapradei | reverse complement strand
GGAGTATTGGTCATAAAGTTTTATTTATTATGAATATGTTCTTCTTAAGTTTGCATATGCTGGGTTTATGCCCAAATGTCTGCTAATAGCGTTTTCATCTGATAGCCAAGATTCAGCCAGCTCTCTGGCACTTTTAGTACTGGCCTTAAATCTTACTTGTACATTGTCCCAGTTGAATGTATGTCCAGTTGATTTTGTATGCGTATAAATCAGTGATCGTGAGTCCTTCCTTCTGACGGCATTGCGATGTTCCTGTATACGTGTTGCGATTCTTTTTGATGTTTGTCCTATGTATAACCGCTGGGCAAGAACTGCATGGAATGCTATAAACTATGTTTCGTGATTCTGCTGTCGATGTCTTGTTTTTGGCAATAAAAAGGATAGTGCGCAGATTGTTCAAAGGCTTGTTCGATAGCAGAAACAATTCATATCTCATGACTGGGATCACCAATAGCAATCCATTCCCTGATGCCACTGCTAACATTTTCATCAACTGGAAAACAAAAAAAATTTTCAAACACAACTAACAAGTGAATACAGCTAATACATAATAGTAGGATCTTCCTAATTAAAGGTATTTTTTTCAAAATTACCAACTTACTAATAGATTAAATAAAACTAAACTAGACACACACAGGTGAAATCATTTGTTTCAAATCTGCGCACAGAACTCAAGCTATCTTAAGGAACATTGTTATGCTCCATTCACATGACTTGAGCAGTCTAAAACCCATACCTGGGTTTATGGTCTATAAGCCTCATTTCAAACATAAAATGAAAAAATAGATGAGATGTCTAGCAGCAAAGGCAAAACAAACCTGAGATCAGAGAAGCAGGTGCAGAAAATGGATGAACGGATAGCCATATTTTCGGCATACACCTACAAATAATCATTAGCATAATAGTGCAGTGGTGATACATTCAAATATCTTTATACATTTTCATTCAAATCACTTTCACTGGGGACACCAGTTTAATCCCATGTCATTTTTCCTCTAAAATTGATCAGTGTGGGTTTGTACAAAGGTATGGACTGGCCTCCTGTTCAGGGCTGGTGACTCTCATGTGCTCCTTGCAACCTTGTAATGGAATCTGACTGATTGCTTTTACAGAATTCTCTGTGACATTTTATTAGATCACACTGCTGATGTTTGCTGACTGTGTTTTTTCTTTATTAAAAATTTCTAAATGCTGTTTATTTTTATTTTATTTTATGCATCATTCCTTTTTTCTGTTAAACAGAAAAAATGTTGTGCTGAGCTACCAGCAAAGTGCAGCTGCATCACATGCAAAGTGAATTCAAGCTGATCCTACACCTGCATTTGTTAGTTTACTCATTTCAACCTAAACTGAATAAGGTAAATATTTTATTTAGTAAAATCTTCTCAAAATGCAGAGAGAATACCACATCTGTGATGTCTATAGATGGTAAAGAATGTATTGAATAAACATTGTAAGCTACAAAAAGCTTTGCTATTTTGTAAAATGCATGCTTAATATAGAGGAAACAATATTTAAACATAAAATCTTTGCCTAACTCTCAGTCACAGGAGTACTTCAAGTAAGCCGATTTGTGTTTCCTGTTAAATAAAATGAAATTCTGCATTTTAGTGCATTTTTTTTTATCATGGCACCCGAAGAGTAGCAAAGGGTTGTATGTTGGTCAGAAATGCAAGCAAGAATTTAACAGTGCATGTAACAATAACACTATTATTGCCAGTAGCATCTCTATATTAGCGACAAGAGAGACACCACACTCCCACATTCCCAGAAGACAGTGCTGTTTTGCAGAAAGACATTCAGGTTATTCAGCTTGACAATCCTAAATTGAACCTAGTTTATGTATGTGTGTATGTGTGTGTGTTCACCCTGCAATGAACTGTCCAGGGATTGTTCTTGTCTTGTGTGCTGTGCTTGCTGGGATAGGCTATCACTTTTTCTGCGTCTCTGCTCAGTAAAATATAGATTTGGAAAATGAATGGATGAAATGAATAGCAAACGTATCTTAATAATTATAAAAATAATTGAAATATCTATTATCAGATTCAACTTGGTCTTCACAATAATTATTTTTCCAATTTTCATGATACCATTTCCTACCTAGAAAAATATTTTCTTTGTACCTGGTGACTGGTGACACTAGTTTCCAATGTGCTTGGGCAGGCCCTTCAACCCCACAGTGTTTCAGCATACCTTTGCAAGTGGGCAGTCTGACTTATTCTTTAACACTAGAATTACCAGAGCCTACGAAAAAACTCCTAGGTCCGTCCCACCTTAAATCGCTTCTTAAAACCGTTCTCACCTCTCCGCTAGCGTCTTTTGTTAATCTAAATGTGCTGATAAAAGAAAAGCTGCAAGTAGCCGGCTATTCCATCCCCCCAACGACTTAGAACGTGCACAAACTTCTCCCAGTTCATGCCTTGATTATCTGGGAGTGAAGTGGAGTTTTAGAGTGGAAATAATAGATCATTATTTGGAATACACGCATTTCACGTGTGTTCTGTTTCTACAGTAATCCGTGTAAACACATTTTTAAAACAGAAACGTTTTTCATATTGTAGTAGTAAATGACAAAATGTAAGCATAAACTATATAATGTATGAAGCCTGAAGTCCAAATATCAAACACATTTACAAAAGGTACAAATATAACAGAACAAGTATGCTTTTATTCAAAAATATAACTGCAGAAAAAAGCCACCTTAGCATGCCACATTGACACATGTTTACTACGATTGCCACGGTAGTAAAGGTTATTTTTTTTTCAGGATCCTTCCCTACACCCCCAGAATTGAGAATGCACACATAAAGATGCGCTATAGCTCTGCAGCGTATTTGTGACTGCATTCTCGTACCAACGCTTCCGAACTAAAGAGCCTGCGTGCACTTTTCGTGGCATTACACGTCTATTTTTTTGAGCATGCCCGTGTCGGTCAAACACAGAAACATATGTTGGTGTACAAGAATAACAAAACAAGTGTACTTTTATTCTAGACTATACGTGAAGAATAAATAAAGCAAGTTACAGTAGGCGGTTGATACGACAGCTTGCGTGGGGCAATGCTAAGAACTGCTGATTTCCGATCCGTGCTATATAAAATCATCACATTCAAATATTAACAATTCCCACACACCCTTCCAACATTCACGACATGTGTACTTGTTGCAGTTTACACACCTCTCTGTGCTGTGGTTCCTATTACACTGAATGAGCACCTGACATTGTACTTTCTTCCCTATACAAATAACATTCGAGTATAGCGCGTCTCCAAATAAATCACATTCGAGCTATAGCGCGTCTCCAAATAAATCACATTTGAGTTATAGTGCGTCTTTATGTGAAAAAAAGCAGTGTCAGATGGGGGGGGGGATCGTGGACGCGACTGAGAGAATGGAACTGAATTAAAAAAAAAAGCTAACCTTTATAATTATCATGCATTTACAATGGCTCTTACAGACTGACTGAAATCAAATGTATGTTTTTATTCTAAAATAGTTCAATACATGCAATATTATTTGAAAAAGAAGAGCGTCAGATTGGGTTTGAATACATGCTGACGCTGTCACAGAAGGAGTCTGCTTATTCAGTGCAGCAGTTTCAACGCACAGTACATGCAATATTATTTGAAAACGAACAGCGTCAGATCGGGCGCATATTCAAACCCGATCTGACGCTGTTTGTTTTCAAATAATATTGCATTAGTGCGATGATGTTTTTACATATATTGTCTCTTTCATTCATCTTGCGGTTTGTAATCAGTGACCGCGTGTTTTTTCCCCGATCTTGCCAGTTCGCACATGTTGCTGTATGGTGGTGTTTCTTTTGTACTCCAGGACATGCAGAAGACAGAATAGTACAGAGCAGTAAGTTCAGCGCTATATGCAATCAGACAGACAGACAGGCAGAGAAGGCACTAGATATATAAATAAACAGGGAAGGCATTGTATAATAGATATATAAAAAACAGCTAAGGGGATAGATATATAGATAGGTAGGAAGGAAAGGCACTATATGATAGGCAGACAGGGAAGCTCCTATATAATAATAAAATTACTGTTATTACTATATAGATAGACAGGGAGTTCAGGCAGGCAGAACGGCGAAGTTTAAAAATAAATAAATTTTATCCCTAGCGGAGATTCGAACATTTTGTGACATTTATTACTAAAATTTGAAAAAGTTTCTGTTTTAACATTGTGTTTACACAGATTACTGTAAAAACGGAACACACATGAAATGCGTGTGTTCCAAATAACAATCTATTATTTCCACTCTAAAACTCCACTTCACTCCCAGATAATCGAGGCATGAGCTCGGAGAAGTTCGTGCACGTTCCGAGTCGGTGGGGGGATGGAATAGCCGGCTGCTTGCAGTTTGTTTTTATCGGCACATTTACAGGACAAAGGAGGCTGGCGGAGAGGTGAGAGCGGTTTTAAGAAGCGATTTAAGGTGGGACGGATCTACGAGTTTTTTCGTAGGCTCTGGTAATTCTAGTGTTAACAAACCCTACCCAAGCGACTACTATTTGAGTTTTCCATGGCACAGTTTAAAGGCCACATGAACTTGTACATTTGCCTGCACTGGAATAGTCATCAACAACATTATCATGAATCAAATTGATTATTTAGGAAAGAAACGTTTGGCACTTTGCTCATCAAACAAAACTTGCAAATGTAATGTTTGAGACCAGATCTGCTTTAAGAATATTTCTCTCTGTCTCTCTCTCTTTCTCACACACACACACACACACACGCACACACACACGCACATACACACATACACATGTTCTGCATAGCTCTTTATCATCAGGATAACTGTTTCCCTTCTTACAGTCTGGAGACGCTAAGCCCTAGTAGAATTTGTATGCCAAAAACACTACTGAGTATTATTATCTCTACAACTACTATTATTGCTGTCAACAAGTGAAATCTTTACTACTGAATTTTATTTCTGTTTTAATGGAGTAATGTGCTTCTACCACATTCAAAATAATGCCAGAATTTGACCTGCTTTGATATAATGTTAGCACTGAAATTTTACTCAGTGCCTTAGTTACTTCTCACATTAACTGAAAAGGCATTCTTTGTGGCATCTCAAACAAACTCCTTGACAGATTCCAGCTCATTCAAAACTCTGCCACCAGGATCACTACGTACACCAAGCATAGCAGACTATATTACACCTCACCTTATTAAGCTTCACTGGCTTCCTGTGGCATTTTGATTTAACTTCAAAATTCTTCACAATTTATCTATTCACATTTAAAGTGTTACACAACCTGGCCCCCAGCTACATCATCGATCCACTCCAACGTTTATGCTCCTATTTGTTCCCTGCCATCTTCATAAGCAGGTTTTTTAACTGTCCCAACTATTAACCTATGTACTATGGGTGATAGGACCTCCTTCACTGCTGCACCCAAATTCTGGAACAGTTTACCCTTCCACATAAAAAATATAGAACACTTTAAAACTGTTTTAAAAACTCACTTATTCTAAAACGCCTTTGCCTGTGAACAAACTGTCCAATATGATATTTAGTGCTGTCCATTATTGCTTATTTCATGCCAGTTTCACAATTGATTAGTGCTTACTTATTGTTTTAATGTGTACTGTTGTTTTAATACCATTTTTCTTTACTAATAGTCTGTTTTACTCTGTGAGGTGACCTTGAGAGTAATGAAAGACACATTAAATGTATAATTATTATTATTATGCATTATTACTTTAAAATTAAATTGGAAAATCAACCCATTAATAGTAGCTGACAAACATTTTATTAAATTCATTTTTACACAAAATGATATTTCCATTGAGACCAACATACCTGCAGAAATATCTGTGGGAACATTCTGGGAAGCACCTAAAATTTGAGGGGCAAAGTCATTTCTTACATTTTGCATTAAAATAAGTTATAAACTAGAATAGCATCAGAACTAATCACAGAGATCTCTAAAGATGACACAGAATATTGAGATTGCTCACTGTTTCACTCTACAAAAAAATTCTCATTACAAACAGAATTAAATGTTTTGGTTACAAGTGAGACAGATAACTAATTCTTACAGTACGTCATGGCATTCTAGTTCTGAAGATGTGGAAAATGATCTGAGCTTAACAAATACTTGAGAAGGAAGTTTGGAATGCAGAGGTTGCAGAGGTTAACAATACAGTCATATCTATAGTTAGTGTATCCAAACAAGTAACTAACATGTTTAATGAATACTACAGGACTTTCAACAAATCAAAGTGTAAGTAAGGTGAGGTTCATGATAATGATTTCCTTGATGAAATACAAATGCCATGGCCAACTGGATAAAACTATGAAGCTCTTTGAATTCTAAGATGCTAGAAATCCTTTACACAGGAGAAGGACACAGGTCCATAGACTATTTAAAAAAATGTCAAAAAATTTAAAATTATCTGTAACAGGAAAACACAGAATGTTTTCTACAGCAGTGGCACTTCCTGGAGCTTGAGAGAAAGACTGATCAGGTGACAAAAGCCACAACAAAGTTGTTCAGCACAGGCCTTGAGAACTTGAGGACTGACTCCATCTGGTCCCGCTGCTTTTCCTGTGTGTAGTTTCCTCAGTTGTCTTCTTACTTGGTCTTTAGTTATGGATAACCCATACTGATGACCAGTGATGGACTCCTCACTGGCCATTCCAGTTGATATGGTAGGAGCTAGTGATGCAGTAGGGATGGTGTGGGAAGACTGGTCATTGGAAGAAGGTGGCAGTGGGAGGGAAGATCTGTTAAAAAATTGGTTCAAGGAGTTAATGTTTGCAATTTGCTATTCATATTATTGTATTTTGTGTTTTGTTTTTTGTTGTGGAAGTGTTCAAAGGTGACCCTATCCTAACCTTACGACTTTCTATCTAGACCTAAATATCTCAAAATCTTTGACTCTTTCCCTGTTAAGTCACACTTATCAGCCTGTAGCGGAGATATAGCTGTAGTCTGCAGCTCCACTTGTGGTTATTGTTGCGTTGACTGGATCTAAGGTTAAAAGTTTTCCTTCTTTCTCTTATGTCTAGAATGCTGGTTTTTAAGAAGGAGTTCAAAGTGAAGCAGAGAAGAAGGTTCAAAAGTTTACTCATACAATATTGAGTAACTTTCTCTAAAGTATGATTTTTAATGTGCCAAAAGCAGAAGCAAAGCAAATGGATGTCATAACACTACAACCTGGTTAGATAGCCGCTCTTCTTGCTAAAAGTCTTGGCTCTTTCAATCTTGCTTAGAGTTCCTGAGCTGATAGGTCTCTCATCCAGCATGGTCTCTGGGTGTTGATGGAAGGACAAAGATGAGCATTAGCTAGTGTGTCTATACTTATACTTGCCTTGCTCTTCCTTACTGTACCCTTTGGATCAGAGGGTTGTCATAGTTTAGAGACCAGCTCCCCTCCTGTGTACTGGCCTCATGCTTTTGGAGCAGTCCTGGCAAGGCACAATCTTATGCTCTTGAACCTTCTACCAATCAACATTCCACACATTGCCATGGGCTAAGGTAAAACAGTTTCATTTTGTCCTGCACCGCACCACATGCAATTATTGTGTCAGTTTAGATGGCTCTGACTGGCTGTGTGGTGAGCAGAGTAAGTAGGGAAGTTCTTATTATAACAAATTACAGTGAAGTTTTTCTCTAGTACATTCTTTATCCATATAAGGATACCAATAGGATAGCATATTAAAATATGAAAGAGATCCCATATTACAAAAATTAGCATTGCTGTTGAGAATCATATACCAAATGCTATATAACTGAGGCAAAAGACAAAACTGAAAATATAATTAATAAACCATATTTTAAATATTAATATAAGTTGATTTTTGTCTTTCCAGTAGATACGATCAGAGGCCTGCTTCCAGGTCAAACCAGTTTAACTGAAATTCAAGGAAATAAGCTTTCACATGAGAACTCCAACCAAATCGTCAATCATATTTAAGCAGCCAAAGATATGAAATAGAAATAAAGACTTGTTAAAAAGCACTGCAGAGAGAGACCGTGTCATGCTCGACAAAATGAATAGTCTGAACAGTGAAAGACAAAAGAAGAAAGAGAAACTGCAGCAAAGCATACATGGGAACAGATTTAAATTATGTAGCAAGCAGTATACAAGGTAGTGAAACAGCCACATGTAAATTACAATTTGCAAATGAATCAGAAAAAATTTAAATTCCCAGACATGAAGCAGAAGCCACAAGAAAAAGAGACAAAAGGCCAGTGAAACTCTACACCAGTGCTGAAAATGACTACAATAGGATACCAGTTATCATCTGTTGTGAGCACAAATCTCATTCAAAAGAGATTAGAGACCCTGAAAGGTCTAGCACAGGGGAACTCAACTCAGGTCCACAAGGTTCACAATGGGTGCAGGTTTTCATTTCAACCAATTTTGTATGTAAAAGCCCAGCCTAGCAGATATTGAAACTTGTCATTTAATTATATGACTTGTTAGTGCTTTCATTTTTCCAAGATAAATCTTTATCGCTTTTTAGAATTTTCGCTTTCTGAGAACATCATCCATATGTTATGTGATTATGATTTTACTTCTTATGATTTATACATTTTGGTCCTTTTCTTCTCGCTCATTTATTGCAAAACATTTTATTTACACAGATACTTCATGATGCATGTTTACAGGTTTAACTGGAAGCATATTAGCCGGAGAGCTGGTGGTTTCTTTGCCATGTGCATCTCATTATTAACTAAAGGCTGGTTAAGAAAACAGATTACAAGTAAAACCTTAATGGATAAATTCAATATTTTTCAAGTAATTTTTTCTACAAACATGGTATATACAGTATGCATTTGCACTGTGAAATTGAATTTTAAAGATAACGCTTTCTCTAAATTTAATAAAATATCTTGCCTGTACTGGTGCTTTATATTGTTATGTTATTGGGCTTTCTCTAAATTCAATAAAATATCTTACCTGTACTGGTGTTTTATATTGTTAAATTATTGGGCACTGAGATAAAACTTACCAAATGCGTCAACTTTTCAAGCCAAGACATTTGACGAGTATTGATCCATGTCTTGCAATTACACACATTGTAAAAAAGTTTATACATGTCATTTTTGAGCGATACTATGAGATCCAGCCATTTTAAAGGAAGACCAGCAGTGTGTGATAACTTGGCACTTAGTCCTCCTGCGCAACAACCTTTGATACCCTTAAAGGGTGGTTTCCTCTCAAAAGACCAAATCACATTAAACTTTTCATGGCATGAGGTTGGTTTTGTTTGAGTAACTTACAAATATTTATGTAAGAACTTGCACAAGCTAATAGAAAACGTATCCTTAGCATGAGAAAAATGGTAAATGAAATATACAATAAGATGATTATTTCCAGAGCCCTTTTGTTGTCGCAAAGATATGTCGGAGGGTGAGGATCAATACTCAACAACTTTCTTGGCTTGAAAAATGCAGATATTTAATAGGTTTTTAAGCTTTCCTTCTTTGCTTCATACCCCCCTATTGTAAGGTGCCAGTGCGGGCAAGATATATATTTTTTTTAATTTATAGAAAGTACTTAACTTTAAAACACAATTTCGTGAGGAAAATGCATATATATCAGGTCTGTGGAGAAATAAATTTGACTTGAAAAATACCAAACTTTATTGCATCTGTCTGAACCTAAAATAGGCAATTAAGAGTTATGCATTTTCACAAACAAGTTAACTAAAACTAAACCCAAAAAAAAACATATCATTTTAGTAGTACATAATTGGGTTCTAATTAAAAAATTTGGTTAAAGTAAAAACCTTCTGCCACTGCAGACCACCAGGACTGGAGTTGACTGCCCCTGTCCTAGCAGATGAAGAGATGATTTCAAAGAATTACAGTGGTTCCTTGGATTTGTGTTGCAAATACTGCACATCAATATGAAGATCAGAAGTCACTGATGCCTCTGAAAGTAGATTTAATGCTAGACCAATGGACCATGACCAAGCCAGCTAGTGTAATATTGTATATAATCCTACAGCATCTGAGATCACAGATGCCTTGCCATCTCTGGATGAAGAAAAATTTCTGATAAGATTTGAATGGGGACATTTACAGTATAATGAAATACTCCTTGTTATATACAGTTTACTAGCAGAAGACCCGCGCTTCGCAGCGGAGAAGTAGTGTGTTAAAGAAGTTATGAAAAAGAAAAGGTAAAATTTTTAAAATAACATAACATGATTGTTAATGTAATTGTTTTGTCATTGATATGAGTGTTGTTCTCATATCTATATATACAGGGTATATATATATATATATCTGTGTATATATATATATATATATATATATAGCAAAATACCCGCGCTTCGCAGCGGAGAAGTAGTGTGTTAAAGAAGGAAAGAAACAGAAAAGGAAACATTTTAAAAATAACTTAACATGATTGTCAATGTAATTGTTTTGTCACTGTTATAAGTGTTGCTGTCATATATATATATATATATATATATCAAAATACCCACGCTTCGCAGCGTGTCGTGTGTTAAAGAAGTTATGAAAAAATAACTTTAAAAATAACGTAACATGATTGTCAAAGTAATTGTTTTGTGTATTTGGCGGCAGCGTCACAAAGTTGTTTTCGTCTAGCTGCATCAGAAAATGTACCACGACGTCAGACATGCCTCCTTTTTACTGTTTTCTCACAGCTTGGATTGCTGCTGTCATAATGGGTTTGAGTCTACATATTGTCACGCATGCGCGAGTAGGAGGCCGCGGACGGACCTGAAACCGCTTCGAAGGACGTTCGCCAGTAGGGAATGGCGGGGTACTAACCTTTCTGCTCTCTCTTTTAGGAAAAAAGACGCTCCGCCATCATAACCTGCCCGCAGTACGTCCACTTCCGCCCTTCCTCCGCCATCTTCCCTGACGTCAGCAATCCCGTCATCCCTCACACCTCCTTCCCAGCATTCCTCCACTTCCGGCTCCTCCTATATAAAATGGTCGCCGACGCCTATGAAGGCGTCGTGCATATGAACATTTATGTTTGTATATTTTGACCTGTTTGTGAAAGGAAAATTAACTTTTTGTTTACAGTATACGGGGCCGGAAACCCCAACCCTTTATGCTGTGTCTTTCGTTCTTTTACAATATATATATACATATATATATATATATACATATATATATATATATATATATATAAATATATATATACATACATATATACATATACACATACATACATATATACATATACACATACATATCTTCATATCTATATACATATATACATATCTATATACATATCTACATATACACATCTATATATACTAGCAAAATACTCGCGCTTTGCAGCAGCGAAGTAATGCCTTAAAATTTTTATTAAGAAGAAAATTAAACCTTTTTAAACTGAGGGAAAATATACCAATAATTATTTGTCAAGGATCTCTTTGTATACCACATTTTGAGTTCAGCCCTCTGGTTGCAATATGACCAAGCTGTGCGCTGAGCTTTCTCTTGAGCATGCAACGTACAGTTGGCCATGTGAACAGCAATCTTGTTTCAAATCTCACAGCTTGGATTGCTGCTGTCATAATCAGTTTGAGTTTCATGGTTTGTTTCAATTACGACAGTATTTGCAGGACTTGTGTTGAAGTGACATTCGGCATCTGTCAGCGTTATAAGCATACAACCGGTTTCATCGATAACTTCACATCCAGCTTTTGAGAGTTTAAACATTCATAAACATCAAAGTGTTCACTACTGAAATCGTCACCTGTCAGTCTAAGATGTTTAAGAGGCACTGGCGGTTGTCGAAAGGTGTAAAATATTCGGCCATTTCGGTACACTTGAAAGCGACAACCAAACAATTCAGCGGTAGCCATCAACTCACATGCAGAACCATAGGTGAAAGGCTTAAGCATTTCACTCTTATAGAGCTCCTGTGTAGTATAATTATCTCCTGTACCGTCATCAGTCCACACCTTGAACCTGTCCCAGTCATTCAATACATAAGACACAATGTTCCTCCGGATATCAAGAGTGAGCCTGATATGGCCGTGCAATATGTAACAAAGAGAATGGAAAAGGCAGGTGCCATCTCCGGGCATGGAAACCACTTGGTAAGTGACAGTTCTTTGATCGATGGTGATCACCTCGATAGACATGTTAATGTGGGTACGGTTGGAATGATAAAGGAAATGGGTACCTGAACAATGTAAAATAAGTCTTAAATACCTACACAATAACTATAATCGTAATAAATGAACAATAAAACAGCGGAGAAGCCGTGGATTAAATAAAAAGGCTGTAGTTATCAGCAGGGAGACGTGAATACCGTGGCGAAGCAAGGAAGGGAATGTAGAGACTGGAGCGACAGACGGCCTTATATAGGCAGGCAGCCAACAACGTGGGAGGCGTTGGGATGGGGGACCCAACGCCGCCTCACACGGTGACCGAGCTGCAGGCTATGGACGTATATTTGTACGTAAGTAGGATTCAGTTAGCGTTGGGAACCCGCGTACCAAATTTCTTGAAGATGGGCCCATAAGTAACAAAGACCATTGAAAAAGTTCAATATGACGGCCGACAGTGGCATCATATCACCGAAATAAGTACCAAATTTCAGCCTTCTACCTACACGGGAAGTTGGAGAATTAGTGACGTTGTAAAGTTCAATATGGCGGCTGACAGTGGCGTCATACCACCGAAATAAGTATGTACATTGGTTTCGGTTAGCGCAGGGGAGCCGCCTACCAAATTTCGTGAAGATGGGGCCATGAATAAGAAAGTTCAACATGGCGGACGCTGTTGACTGTTACGCGTAGAATTTCGAAATGAAACCTGCTTAACTTTTGTAAGTAAGCTGTAAGGAATGACCCTGCCAAATTTTAGCCTTCTACCTACACGGGAAGTTGGAGAATTAGTGATGTTTGGAAAATTCAATATGGCGGCCGACAGTGGCATCATACCACCGAAATAAGTACGTACATCGGTTTTGGTTAGCGCAGGGAAGCCACCTACCAAATTTCGTGAAGATGGGGTCAGCCTTCTACCTACATGGGAAGTTGGAAAATTAGTGACGTAGGAAAGTTCAATGTGGCGGCCGACAGTGGCGTCATACCATCGAAATAAGTACATACATCGGTTTCGGTTAGCGCAGGGAAGCCGCCTACCAAATTTCGTGAAGATGGTGCCATAAATAAGAAAGTTCAACATGGCGGACGTTGTTGACCGTTATGACTGTTACGTGTAGAATTTCGAAATGAAACCTGCTTAACTTTTGTAAGTGAGCTGTAAGGAATAAGCCTGCCAAATTTCAGCCTTCTACCTACACGGGAAGTTGGAGAATTAGTGATGAGTCAGTGAGTGAGTGAGTGAGTCAGTGAGTGAGTGAGTCAGTGAGTGAGTCAGTCAGTCAGTGAGGGCTTTGCCTTTTATTAGTATAGATTACTAGGGTAATCCGCCACACTGTGTATAAAGTAATTAATATTCTGGAAAACTTCTTTATAATCATCCAAGTCATGTAATATTTTCAATACAGAAAAAACTTTACATTTCTGTGCCCTTTCATCAGATCATACTTTAAAAGTCTTAATAAGATGCTCATTTCTTTTAGGGATGGGATAACAGATGGGAATAAGATGAACTTTGTATGGTGTGAGATGAGACAGAAATGGTTTAATTAAACCAGCAAATGCATATTTAAAATGACCACAACATTATCTCACACTTCTCAGTTGTGCATCATATGTAATATACTGATCAAATTCTCATGGAGATATCACTAATAGTAGTTAAATCTTCCTAAAATAAACATGATGACTTCTGGTGTTCAAAAATTTGTGGATGAATACAGCCCACTCTCTATGTAGTTGCATTTGGTTGGAGGAGATATCGTTCAATGAAACAGATGACAATATTTGAGATTGTCTCATGAGATTAAAAGGTCGATGACAGTAGCATAAGAGATCTGCATTTTGAATACAACTTGATTGCTACACTCTATATTAAAAGCACCATTTCATCAAAATGCATCATTCACAAAAACACAAAGGTCCAGATGTAAGTAGTGAAAGCATGATTATGAGTGAAGGATCTGGTGAAAGGTATTGCTAGTGTAGATGTGAGAACAACATAACTGACTCTGTTTGCAGTGAATGAAAGACAAAAGTGATTACATTATTCTGTGCAGCTATAGTATATCAGGATGCACAAAGCCCATATAGCAGATCAATTTACGCTGTATTATCAACCACACTCTCAGAAGCATAGCATTTGACATCTCACACTATGAATGTAGGCATTCTTGTCAATCAATGTGTATCTAAAGCAAAAGCTGGTTTACCTTTCCATAAACAAAACAACATTTTTAATCTGTAAGAGACAGATAAACTGTCATTAGGATCAGGTTTGCGTGAGAAGCATGTTTCCAGCTGTACTACGATATAATCAGAAATAAGAATACAATGGTATGGATAAACTATTCAACAATCATTAACTTTCTGAACCCAAATTTCTATTACTGGTTTGCAGGGATCTAACAAATATCCTTGCAAAAAAGGTGTCAGGTGGGATGGAACATCAGCCACTGTAGGCCAAGTCAGAATTGCTCATAAGTGTAAGGTGCAGTTTTTGGAAAGTGAGAGTAAACTAGAGTACTTGGAAGAAACTGATTAGGGCACATTGACCACAAGCGTAGGCAGAGATAGTCAGGTAGAAAAATCAATCTCTTATCCCCAAGATTTAAAGATAGCATGCATAAAAGTGTTTAGCGATGTCTCTCTCACCACCTCTTTCATGAACATAACTCCCTTCAGTTCAAGACATCTATAACACAGAATTACATAGAAATACAAAATGGGTTATTGATTGTGTCAGCAACCTCACACATTCACTTTCATTCCTCTTCCTTTCTAGAAAACCATTAGCATTTGCATCGCTAGATTCAAGGATAATTTTTATCCACACTTCACAAGCCTTCTCAACAGCTAATTATTTTTTCCTTGTAATTAATTTTTTTCTAGTTTTAAAAAATAAAAAAATACATTTATTCTTGTGCTGTCGTGTACAGGTTTGGATTCTTCCATTTGAGCACACTACTACAGCAAGTGAGTAGTGTCATGTAGAATATGATGACAGAGAGACCCTTATTGTGGTGCCCCATCTAGTGTTACCTGAGAAAGGGCTATTAATGGGTGAAGATTTATAGAAGTCACAAGGCTATCTGACAAAGTAGGTCACTATGGCAGTCCGCTAAGATTTAAGTTGAGAACAAAAAAACAAATCACTTAGCCCTAACTATACAATTCCGACACATTATATTAGTAATTTTAGTTCATACATCTCTCACAAAATGATTGTGACTGTTTGATCCTACTATGATTTACATTGACTGCATTCCTAGCTTATTTATGTGTAGCAAAGTGGCAACTTTTATAAATAGTAAAAATTGAGGACTTGAGAGGACAGCACTGTATGTGACAGGTCTGTATGTAAGTGTAAAATATCCTTGGTGTACAATATTCTTTCTCTGAAAAACTGTCAGGCAGCATTTCAATTGTTTGGCTGTATCATTTCAAAATTTGCAAAGCTACAAATTCTATTTAGTGTAGTTTGACCTTATACAGGGATAGTTTCTCTCAATATACAAGCTGGCAGTAAGCAGCACCCAGCTAAGGCATAGACCACCATCTGTGCAGCTCTCAAGCAGCTTGTGATTACACTATTGCAGTATAATTTAAACCAGCTTAAAAACCCTGCTCTCTTAAATTTGTTATTGGAAATTGACAGAATGATCTGTTGATCAAACACCAAAAATGACAAAGTACAGTGCGCCTTTGCAATCAGAACTGAAAAGCATTGGTCTTATGTACTGATCATAATTTGAACTTTTAAGGAAAATGCAGTGCAGTTTCCTTGACATCATTTTTTTTATTCTTGCCATCTTCATTAAAGTCATACAAATCACATAGTGTTTTCTTATAACCACATAACATTACATCTGTTTTGTTCCTACCTTTTTCTGAGATGTTTGTGCATACTTTTTATCACCACCATGACATCTCTGTTGGTAGGTGACCTTTATAATCTGTGATCGCAGCTTCAGCCAGGGCAAAGCTCTACTGCATGAATCCTAAATGAGATTTATTCATGTTGTGCACAGTCATAACTGGCTTCCTGTGTCTTCCAGGACAGAATAAAAAACGAACTGCCTCTGCACCTTGCTCTACTGTCTCTTTCATTCCAGACATTTTTATGAGTTAAGTGCTTTTAGCATGAAGAAAATCTATATGCAGTGTTATCTGTATTATAATTACATGAGGCACTCATCTTTTAAAATTGATTTTTGCAACTTACTAAATGTTTTTCATTCATGAAACTTGATTTACTACAGCACAGTCCAAAACTTCAGAGATACTAGACCAAGTAACACCATAGTCTTCATGGGTCTGTCTGACTGGATTATCTGTCCTGTACACTTTTACAGATGTTTCGAATTAAAACAAATGTTTGATTACAGATGCAGTAGATTATTGACACGGGTCGGAGCTAATTTAACATAGGAGAGCAATACCTGTACTGCAAGCTGAATTACTTCTGTTTGTAAAAGCAGTGAGTCAAGAATTCCAAAACATAAAATGAAAATGTGTTGCGACCCTGTCCAGGAAAAGCAGTTTAAAGATATGAGAAAATGAAAATGGCAGTTTATCTACACTTTTATTGACTTTTTTTCTTTTTTTGAAGATTTTACTTATTTTCTTATTAAAATATCAAATATCCAGAAGCCACAAGAAGTTCTGTCCATTTTTTCATTTAAGTCACATCAGTGTAGTGACAACAGATTCATCTTTTCCTGCTCTTTGTTCGCTTTGTGATTTCCTAACACTACATCTTGCAAAAAATTAAAATACAAGTGTTATCACTTGCAAGTAGCTGATCACGTATACACATTTGGAACATGCCAGATATGATGCCATGTGTCTTGTTTATCCAGATAATTCAACAGCACCCACCAGCAAAGAGACATTGCCACATCCCCACAATCTTTCAGATGCTTTGAACACTTTAGATGAAAACAGCTAAACTATGCTGGAAGTGTGGAGGTGAGCAAGATTTGTAAATAGGTGTTACTGTGTATAATTTAGCACTGCAAGAAGTGACATTGGGTGTGTTTATCATAGATATGCATAGCAGTCTTACATTACCCAATGCTGATTTTGCCTAGCACTGTTCACAGATGAAAGTGTTGTATGCACACTATGCAGGTGGCAGATGAAGGAGTCCTACTTTGATAACTTCCTAAGAGATTGAGCAAATGTAGAAATCACAGGTTTATATCAAAATTGAAGCTCTGATTCACAAGGACAATCTTTATAGAGACAGTAGAATGCAAGCAGTGTCACTGGCCTTACTTTGGTTTCAAACTCATGTTTCAACTTTATTACCCTTAACATTTTGGAGTCGGAATCGGTACAGGTAGCTGTAGCACAATGCCTAGATCATGTATTTAATCACAATATACTTTAAATAGTTTAGCCACCAGAAAATATCTGAAACTTCAAAGGGCACAAAAGCAAAGACAAAGCAAACTTCCTTATGTTCCTTTTGAATAATGTCAAAATAAAAAAACACTCATTTTTATTTCAGCTTCCAGTTATGAGCATAAGGAACATCCTGGCCAAATAATAGTTGCGGTAGCCTGGCTAGTCTGAGAGTTATTGAACATACAGGCATTGTAGAATGGTCATCTGGATATTTAAAAACATGAAGAATTGAACTCTGGGGGAAAATAATGGCCAAAACTGTTGATCTTCTTTCATTATTTCAAGACTCTAAGTTTGAGAGTTATTGATGACTAGCAGAATACCCACGCTTCGCAGCGGAGAAGTAGTGTGTTAAAGAAGGTATTAAAAAGAAAAGGAAAAATTTAAAAAATAACGTAACATGATTGTTAATGTAATTGTTTTGTCATTGATATGAGTGTTGTTCCCATATCTATATATATATATATATCTATATATATATATAGCAAAATAACCGCGCTTGGCAGCGGAGAAGTAGTGTGTTAAAGAAGGAAAGAGAAACAAAAGGAAACATTTTGAAAATAACGTAACATGATTGTCAGTGTAATTGTCTTGTCACTGTTATGAGTGTCGCTGTGATATATATATATATATAGCAAAATAACTGCACTTCGCAGCGATGTCGTGTGTTAAAGAAGTTATGAAAAAGAAAAGGAAACATTTGAAAAATAATGTAACATGATTGTGAAAGTAATTGTTTTGTGTATTTGGCGGCAGCGTGACGAAGTTGTTTTCGTCTAGCTGCATTAGAAAATGTACCACGACATCTGACACGCCTCCTTTTTACTGTTTTCTCACAGCTTGGATTGCTGCTGTCATAATGGGTTTGAGTCTACATATATATATATACATATATATATATATATATATACACATACATATCTTCATATCTATATAAATATATACATATGTATATACATTAGATATCTACTACATATACACATATATATTCATATCTATCTACATCATATATACACACACATACATACATACACACAAATTATATATATGTGTGTGTGTGTGTGTATATATATATATATATAAAATGTAGATAGGTGTGTGTGTATATATATATATATATATATATATATACATACACACATACATACAAACATACACACAGGTATATATATGTGTATATATATGTATGTGTCTATATGTGTGTGTATAGCTTTGGTCACTGAGTGCAAGGGAAAAATAATAAAATATAGTCTATTAGTTATTAAACAGTAAAACATTAACGTTTTAAGAAGTACAGGTACATTGATAACTACTCGAGTGGTTGCGGGTAAACTACATTTTAAAAAATGGTATAACAGAACAGGTAAGTAGTACTAACAGCAGCTAAAATGTATATGGATCATCTCTCGGTAGTTGATCCCTTTTGAAAGGCGCTACACGACGGCTGTGGTATAGAAATTACATTTTCTATGTGAACGTTCAAATTTCTGCCTCTGGTAATGTGACTCACCGGTATTACCAGTAATTAAAGAAAAATTGTTTTGTGTCCTCTGCAGTGTTAAGAGAGAAAGGCTTTGGTTTGGGATAAAATGAAAAAAGGTGTAAAGAAAGGAAAGTTGCATTTTTCTTTTATATAGTATAGAGAGATGTGTTCGGTGACGTTATGATCGCCTTTTGGGGAAAGTCGCGGTGGGTCTTGTGTAGACTGGTGAGACGTCTCTGCCATTAATCGGCTGTGATGGCACTGTCAGTCCTTCACTCGTGTGCGTGTCTTCATAATCCGAGCTGAGGACCTCATAATCGTATACGTGCAAAAGAAAGTGTGAATCGCCTTAATATTATTTTGCCGTGGTGTAGAAAAGGGGTCCCGTGTTTGCA
>JANRMT010062792.1:111496668-111513312 GCA_026402145.1 Polypterus bichir lapradei | reverse complement strand
TCTCAAACTAAGGGGATGCGAGGTTAAAATAAATCGAGAAGCGCGCGTACATACTTAGTGCATCCCCTCTCGGGAATCGAACCTCGGACGTGGGCGCTACAGGCGAATGTTTTACTATTGCACCACGGCGTGTGGTTTATCTATTTGAGCGTAGCAGTGTAATTCGGTTTCTGTTCAGCACTCTTTGGAACTGTTGCTTTTTGTCTGCGCACTGCGTCAGTTCACGTGAGCCGCTGAATATGGTTTTATATGTCACTCGCTCGCTTCTAATTGTTTCGCTGCCTTCTTAATTATATAATGCATGTTTTCTAAAGCGCGTCTTGTAGCTCTTCCTGGCTTTCTACGTAATGCGTGATTACGTGAGAGGCGTGATGATGTCATACGAAACTCCGCCCCTCAAGCTGAACTCCATTACAGTAAATGGAGAAAAATAGCTTCTAGTTATGACCATTATGCGTAGAATTTCGAAATGAAACCTGCCCAACTTTTGTAAGTAAGCTGTAAGGAATGAGCCTGCCAAATTTCAGCCTTCTACCCACACGGGAAATGGGAGAATTAGTGATGAGTCAGTGAGTGAGTGAGTGAGTGAGTGAGTGAGTGAGTGAGGGCTTTCCCTTTTATTAGTATAGATTACAGGCATTGTACAACTGTCATCAAGATATTTCAAAACATGAAAAACTGAACGTTGGCAAAAACTATGGCAAAAATTGCCAACCTTCATTCATGACTTCAAGACTTCAGCTAGAACCTCATTCATGCCATTTGCAGTGATGAAGCGAAGAAACAACATAATAGTAAAAAATGAAAGAAGGTTTGAGCAATTTTAATGGAATCTAGCTGACTTTAAAAACAACTCTATTGGCTTGCTATAGATATCAAACTTAAACATATTTTTATACAATATTTTTAAAATGATAATTTGTTTTTTAATATTGTTCAAGCAATATAGCACAGTGGGAAGTCTCTGTTACCTTTTGCATTTGCTTTGTTATTATTACTTTTAATTATTTTTTACTGTTACGATAATGAAATTGCTTATACTGTACCTAATGTACCTCAAAGTGCTGTGCACTTTGCACATAATTCAGAAAGGATTATGTTTTCTTTCCCACTTACCTATGGAATTCTTCCATACCCATTTTGGTACCATTAAAGAGCACTTTGTCAGCTGCAATTATGTGTGACTGAAATATGTCCATGACTGTCTTAAATAAAGAAATCCTGGAAAAGCGGAAACATTACTAAGGAACAATGGCTGAGAAAGTGCAACTGGGTAGATAAAGGTTCTACAGCAGTTCAGGAGATGAGACTTTCATCTATTTCTTTCAATGTTTCAACACTGAATAATATAAAGGATGGGTCTGAAGAATTCAGAAGAAGTAAAATTGCTTTACATTGTGACTTCAGGATTTTGCATCACAGAAACTTAGCTGAATTTTTATTTTTTCTGACAAGGTGTTAAAGTTTGTAAGTAGCTAATTTACAGGGACAACCATCTATACATTCTTCAAAATAAATTTACAGGGGCCTTGTCTTGAGAAGTATCAACTCTGTATTTGGAATTTGGGTGATTTACCTGTAAGTAACTCTATGTGAAGAATTAGTTTTATTTTTGAGTTACCCCTTCAAATCAAACACTGTCTCTGCAGTTTAGCTATTGAGAGGTCAAACCTCAGTTACTTATGATTAGTACCTATGGTAGTCATCCTGAGAAACTAGAAATTCCAGCTTGATGTCTGAACTTCCTAAATACAATCAGCCAGGAAGTGTGATTTTGGAAATAGGAAAAACTATAGAACACCTCAGGCTGAGTACCCACATCGAACTGTGCTGAGTTTTCTGGATTCTTCTGACTGACAAAAATATAAAGAATAGTAATCCAGAAAATCTGCAAGAAAACTATTGAAGCTGTAGAATGTTTGTATGATTGGCTGACTTTATGCACTATGATAATTAAAGAAAAGCATGTGTTAGAATTGATTGATATACAGATGTAGTAATAGTCACTCATTTATCCATTTTCTTAATTTTAATTCCAGCAATACCATACACAACTCATTAATAATCACTTTGTGGGACTGCTGCCCATTGTAAGGCACACTCATATACAAGGTTATATTTGCTCAAACAGAGTCAATTTAGACTTGCTAACTGACCTAAATTATATGTACTTTTGATTTTTGAGGGAACCATGGAATATTCACACTAATATAGTTTTAATGTACAAACTCCACACAAACTTGGTTCTCACCTTAGTCAATGGGTGGGCCTCTCTGGCAGTGTCTTAAATTGGTTTGAATCCTACCTGGCAGGTAGGAAATTCTTTGTTAGTTGTGGTAATTATACTTCAGAGACACATGATATTCTACAGTGCATCACTTTTTCCACATTTTGTTATGTTACAGCCTTATTCCAAAATAGATTAAATTCATTTTTTTCCTCAGAATTCTACACACAACACCCCATAATGACAACCTGAAAAAAGTTTACTTGAGGTTTTTGCAAATTTATTAAAAATAAAAAAACTGAGAATCACACATACATAAGTATTCACAGCCTTTGCTCAATACTTTGTCGATGCACCTTTGGCAGCAATTACAGCCTAAAGTCTTTTTGAATATGATGCCACAAGCTTGGCACACCTATCCTTGGCCAGTTTCGCCCATTCCTCTTTGCAGCACCTCTCAAGCTTCATTAGGCTGGATAAGAAGCGTCGGTGCACAGCCATTTTAAGATCTCTCCAGAGATGTTTAATCGGATTCAAGTCTCTGCTCTGGCTGGGCCACTCAAGGACATTCACACAGTTGTCCTGAAGCCGCTCCTTTAATATCTTGGCTGTGTGCTTAGGGTCGTTGTCTTGCTGAAAGATGAACCGTCGCCCCAGTCTGAGGTCAAGAGCACTCTAGAGCAGGTTTTCATCCAGGATGTCTCTGTACATTGCTGCAGTCATCTTTCCCTTTATCCTGACTAGTCTCTCAGTTCCTGCCACTGAAAAACATCCCCACAGCATGATGCTGCCACCACCATGCTTCACTGTAGGGATGGTATTGGCCTGGTGATGAACGGTGCCTGGTTTCCTCCAAACACGACGCCTGGCATTCACACCAAAGAGTTCAATCTTTGTCTCATCAGACCAGAGAATTTTGTTTCACATGGTCTGAGAGTCCTTCAGGTGCCTTTTGGCAAACTCCAGGCGGGCTGCCATGTGCCTTTTACTAAGGAGTGGCTATCCATCTGGCTACTCTACCATACAGGCCTGATTGGTGGATTCCTGCGGAGATGGTTGTCCTTCTGGAAGGTTCTCTCTCCACAGAGGACCTCTGGAGCTCTGAAAGTGACCATCGGGTTCTTGGTCACCTCCCTGACTAAGAGGATCTCCCCCGATCGCTCAGTTTAGATGGCCGGCCAACTCTAGGAAGAGTCCTGGTGATTTTGAACGTCTTCCACTTACGGATGATGGAGGCCACTGTGCTCATTGGGACCTTGAAAGCAGCAGAAATTTTTCTGTAACCTTCCCCAGATTTGTGCCTCGGGACAATCCTGTCTCGGAGGTCTACAGAAAATTCCTTTGACTTCATGCTTGGTTTGTGCTCTGACATGAACTGTCAACTGTGGGACCTTATATAGACAGGTGTGTGCCATTCCAAATCATGTCCAATCAACTGAATTTACCACAGGTGGACTCCAATTAAGCTGAAGAAACATCTCAAGGATGATCAGGGGAAACAGGATGCACCTGAGCTCAATTTTGAGCTTCATGGCAAAGGCTATGAATACTTATGTACATGTGCTTTCTCAATTTTTCTCCAACCTGATGGAGCTTAAGAGGTGCTGCAAAGAGGAATGGGCGAAACTGGCCAAGGATAGGTGTGCCAAGCTTGTGGCATCATATTCAAAAAGACTTGAGGCTGTAATTGCTGCCAAAGGTGCATTGACAAAGTATTGAGCAAAGGCTGTGAATACTTATGTACATGTGATTACTCAGTTTTTAAATTTTTAATAAATTTGCAAAAATCTCAAGTAAACTTTTTTCAGGTTGTCATTATGGGGTGTTGTGTGTAGAATTCTGAGGAAAAAAATAAATTTAATCCATTTTGGAATAAGGCTGTAACATAACAAAATGTGGAAAAAGTGATGCGCTGTGAATACTTTCCGGATGCACTGTATATGGTGTTCCACAAGGCTCTATCCTGGGTCCGCTGCTCTTCTCGATTTACATGCATCCGTTAGGACAGACAGCTGTATTTATCAATAGCACCTGATGACCCTGACTTTCTTGATTCACTGACACAATGTCTTACTTGTGTTTCTGAATGGAAGAGTAGTAACTTTCTCAAACTAAATAAAGAGAAAACAGAAATTTTAGTGATTGGCAATAATGGATATAATCAGGTTATTAGAAATAAACTTGATGCATTAGGATTATTATTAATCAGATTACTAGGACAGCATTTTTTACTTAAGAAATGTAGAAAAATTTAGACCTCTTAAAACATTGCAAGATGCTGAAAAATCAGTTCACGCTTTTGTTTTCAGTCGGCTAGATTACTGTAACGCACTACTCTCAGGACTACCAAAAAAAGACATCAATCGATTGCAACTAGTGCAGAATGCAGCTGCTAGAATCTTAACTCGGAAAAGAAAATCCGAGTACATCACCCCAGTTTTGATGTCACTACACTGCTTACCTGTGTTATTTAGAATTGGCTTTAAAATACTGGTTATGGTTTACAAAGCCTTAAATAATCTCTCTAAATCTTATATTTTGGAATGTCTTACCCCTTACACTCCAAATTGTAATCTTAGATCTTCAAATGACTGTCTACTTAGAATTCCAAGAGCTAAACTTAAAAGAAGTGGTGAGGCAGCCTTCTGCTGTTATGCACCTAAAATCTGGAATAGCTTGCTAATAGGAATTCACCAGGCTAATACAGTGGAGCACTTTAAAAAACTGCTGAAAACACATTACTTTAACATGGCTTTCACATAGCTTCATCTTAGTTTAATCCTGATGCTCTGTATATTCAATTAATTATCATTATCATTCCTGGTGGCTCCAAAATCCATACTAACCCCCACTTTCTCTTCTGTTCTTTTTCCAGTTTTCTGTGGTGGTGATCTGCACCACCACCACCTAATCAAAGCACAGTGATGTCCCTACATTGATGCATTAAAGGCCAGAAGTCCACATGACCATCATCATCAAATTCATCCATGAGAACCATGAAAACAATGAGGATTGACTCAGGTCATTTCTGTTAGGTAGAATGCCTAGAGAGGGCTGGGCAGTCTCATGGCCTGGAACCCCTGCAGATTTTATTTTTTTCTCCAGCCGTCTGGAATTTTTTTTTGTTTATTCTGTCCTCCCTGGCAATCGGACCTTACTTTTATTCTATGTTAACTAGTGTTCCCAAATTATTTATTTTGTCTTTGTTTTCTTTCTTCATCATGAAAAGCACTTTGAGCTACATTGTTTGTATTAAAATGTGCTATAGAAATAAATGTTGTTGTTATCTTAGGTTTGGGGTAGAAGTGCTGACCATTGTATCACCGTGTTACAACACAATAATATCTCTGATAATTTCTGTAAGTAATTAATAAAACATAACATATTTTACTAAAGAGCCTTGCATTCTCTAAAGGTTAAAATGAAGAGAAAGATTAAAAGAGAACTAAATTGTCATTTTAAGGGAGTTACTGCTAACCAAACTAGACATTAACAGACTTGCTACTTCCTCACATTTTGGAATTTAAACAAAACACAATACTGTACATATGTACTTACTGTGAAAAAACTTCAGCAGAGTAATATTACACATCAGTAAAATTGCTTCAGGAATCATGAGCATCGTGGAAGGCCTATAAGAGGGTCATTCAGCTATATATTTGCATTTTTCTTTTCAGAATACTTCGAGTCAATTTAAAAGAAACCCCCAGAGCTTATTGCTTACCTAGCTTCCATATTCAGGTGGAAATTTAGAGTAAATACAATATATGAAGACCACCAGGTGTTTATCCTTCTTGATTCCAAAGCTGACATAAGCAGTAAAAAGGCCTTGGGATTCCAACAAGCTACTAATTGCATCATCACACCAAGAAATAATTAAATTATGAGTAACTTGGGCACAAAGCTTAAACAAAGATTTGTTTAACTGTTATTTAACTATGAAAGAAGCTTTAATATCTCATTATATTTTTCTCTCTCTCTGCACATAGACCAAATATCAACATTTTCCATTTTCTGGAGTGCATCATTTTTATTACAACACTAGGCTGACCCGCCTTTTAAGGCGACCGACTTTTAAGTTGACCACTAATTAAGGCAATTCAATATGTAGATCAATTTGATATTTTATACAAACTCATTAATTTGGTTATATTGCATTTGAGCGGTATTACTTTAATACTCGTAGTTTCTGTTATTTTTGTGATGAAATTTAAACTTTTTTTCTATATTGAGGTCGCCCTTTTGAACCCCCCTGATATTTACTACACGGTGAGGCCTTTGTACTCCATCAACATTAATTATTTCCAGAGACATAATTTTGTCTATTTTTCCAGTGCATCGCGCACAAAAGCAAGGGAACGATAGGAGCACCAGAACTCTGCTCACATCATGTCGCTTCGTACCGCAAGCTGCAAGTAGTAAGTCTGTGATAAGCGGAATACTGCTACGCTTTCCACTCACGGGACGGAAGGACAAGCCCGACCGCTTTTATATAGTAAGAAAGAAGAAGAAGATATCGCACAGTCTGGAGTAGAAAATCATCTTTTACCTGGAAAAACGAAACTACAAATCCCATTGTGCATTGCAAAATGGACGGGGCGTGCGTGAAACTCCACGCCTGCGTAGCAGACTAATAAAAAAAAATATAAGAAAAAAAGACTATCTATGAATTCCTGTCTGTTTAAAGTATTTGCGATCATTCAAGTCAATGGTCCCTAAAACTCCTGCCTTTATTATTAAAGAGTTGGCGCTATTACATCTGTGTTAATTAAATAATTTGTGTGTCTGATCTTGCAGTATTTTAGGCCGCCTACTAATCCTTTTCTTGATGTTTATCAGTTTTGTTACAATTAGATCACACAATAAAAATGTCCCTCTCTATTACATACTGTAGCATGTGGGCTTATCACCTATTTTAGCTACAATACATTTCTTTTACTATATTTTAGAGTTTAACAAAATTATGCCAGATCTCCTCAGTAGTAAATGACTACATCTAAATGTGCTACATGTTTTTAAATCTCTGGCTTTCTTAGATATAGTGTAGATGTTTACTCTGTGCTTCTCCAGTCATCACTTTGCATCCCTGAAAAAGACAAAACAATGCCTTAGGAGTGCATTTTGTCCCCATATAATGTAATTTCTGTACAATCAAAGCACAGAATGCAACTAATTCAGGGCCTATACATCAAAATCACCAGTGTGTAATCAACTATTGTAATATTAAATAAATTCTTAAAAGTGTGTACAGTATGTGGAAAAATGTTTTCAAATACAGTACGGTATATAATGTAAGAGTAATTTCAATACTGGCAACTTTTTTAATCTCATATTGAGATTTTTGCAGTGAAAAATCCTACAAACCCAGGTAACTACTTGATTTCCATATTGTTATAAGAAAAATGTACATCATTCAAAGTCAATTTTTATCAATTTGGAAACCGTGTCCTGTAATACTTATTCCCAAACAGTCCCACAGAATGATGTTTACTCAATTATGTTGACTTCTTTTGTAAGTCACTTTGGATTAAACCGTCTGCTAAACAGAAAAATGTAAATGTAAAATAAGGTGCAGGTCTTATCTCAGTAGTTTCTTACTAAAGCTGTCCATCTAAAAGGTGGATTCATTTTTTTCCTTCTCCAACAGTTGTGCAGCCACCCAACTTTGATTATGATTTCAAAAATAATAAGTATTGTAATTATGACTCTACAATTTGTGATATTGGTTAAGCATTATGTACTTACATGTAGCAATGAATATTACAAATGTTGCTTGCGCTGTTGTGATTATTTTTACATTTTGTAAACTTTTTTAGATAGTTGTTAATGCAAATTGCTTACTCCCTTAAGAAGTTTAGTTGTTTAATCAACAATTAGTAATGTAAGAGCCATTTTTCTAGTACTACAAGATTCATGAATATTTTACTAGATGATAATGCATAATCTATGGGAGGTTCCTAAAACCCCCATAAATAGAATTGTATTGGTATATTCTTGCCATTTCTAACAGCTTTGAGTAAACATTATTCTTCAGTTAGTGACAGCCTTGGTGTAAGGTGTAGAGGCATACGGTTTTAAACCGTGACCATGCCTGAGGGCCTACATGCTCTTTGAGTGTGTGAAATAACTAAGAAAACAATGCTTATTTGAAGAAGAGAAAGAAAAGCTAAGTTTAGACAAGATACATTTTTCTTTTTTTTGCTTTTTATTCTATGTGTATAACTATTTTTTCTTTATTCTTGTGTGGATTATTTGCTTTTAACTTTCACTAAATATTTTGAAAACAAACTTTTAGACTGTGAGATTTCTTTCGGCACTCGTTTTGCAAGTGCTCGACTTCGTCTTATACTTCGGCAGCTACAAGTAATGACAAAGCACGTGGTTTAAGTTAGGCCGGAGTTATACTTCACGCAACGCGATGCATGCTTCAGAGGACGCTCCTGCTACGCAAGTGTTTTAGTGTTTATACTTGCGCACGTACTTTACGTAAATCTGGAGGAATCCACCAGGTGGCAGTGCAAGATATTATGACGGTAAGAACATGTTCGGCTTTTCTGTGTAGTGAATTGCCTAGAACACTCATGAACTTCCGGTAACACCTTACCGCAATATCTCTGAAAAGGATGTTTATTGATTAAATCCATAAATCCAGGGATGTGTCCATTCCAGCAAGCATTGGGCACGACTGAGAAACAATCCCTGGAAGAGGTCTCTGCTCATCACATGGTGAATACAAACACACACATACACTAGCGTCATTTTAGCGGCACCAAATCCCCAAATCTGCATATCTTTGGAAGGAAACCGGAGCACAGTGTGGAATACAAGCAGGATATACCAGCAACATAACTCCCTGCGAGACAGCAGTGCTATCGCTCCGCCGCCGTGTCACCCCCATGTGTGTAATTATTAACAGTATTCATTATTTAAACTAAATTATATGTAAAGTGTACCATACACACTTTAATGCATTCCATCATGATAGTGATATCAAGTATAAATCTAAAGATTCTAAATGTACAGAGAGTTGGAATATCATACATTTAATTTGTTCTGTGTGGTGATCTATTGCTGCTTGCCGCAGCTGTCAGGTCCAAGAAGCTCGTAGCGATTAAAAACTGGGATGACGTTTACGACTGTTTGCTTTAATGATAAATTAAACTACGAGGTTAAAGTGGACAATTCGAGATTAAAGCCGAAATTTCCACTTTAATCACAAAATACACGTTTTCATCGTGTCCTTTATTTTTTTCTCAGTGGCTCAAATACAGCACTATACATTATGTTGCTGTTGTGGAGTTGCAACAAAAAAAAAAAAAAAAGACGGCACAAAGATGTTATGTGAGACTTTTAAAATGCATCGTGTCATTACGATCGGGAATATGCGACGCTTGAATATAAAAGCACCACGAATGCATCTGTATGTCGGCATTTTGCTTCACCACATCGAACCATTCATCAAACAGCGAAGCACGCACATCGATCCCCGTAGGATCTGCATAGTGTCTTTCTGTCACATGAAGATAGTAAACAGAGACTCTGATGTCACATTCCGTCTTTTAGCACACTGTGCCCCCCGACTTTTTGCTGGTACTGCAACTCGCGCACACGTCGCGTTAATTTCTGAGGACCTGCTCAGAAGATGCGTGAAATGAATGGTGGGAACGCGTGGCAGCCATGATGCGGGCGCGTACGCGTTCTGGGCACGAAGTATAAATCGGCCCTTACTGTGATTGTGGTATAATTGTTGGTGTCTGTAGTTTTTGATTTTAGTATCTCAAAAGTAGCTATGGTGTGTACGGTTTACAGAAAAACTGCAATAAGCAAAAAACAAACAATGGTTCTTGGACAAAAGTACCCTTGTTAATGTGTGAAGTCCAAGGACAATGGCAGGGCTCATTCAGTGTAACAGTAAGGCCACAAATACACACATAAGAGCTCTTTGCAAGAGTGGAGTGCAGAAGGGCACCTCTGAATCATGGGTGGTTTTCAACTTTTAAACTGAGGGGAATCAAACAAAGACATAAAAAAGTGTTGTCTCTTTTAGAGTTCCACTTATACTGCTAAATATTTATCATATGCACTGGTCATACAGTATATACTGATATATTTATCACATCTCAGGTCAAATATCATAAATTGCTTGTAATATAAATTTATAAAGTAAATCTCACTTAAGTTTACACATTTAAAGCATGTAAATTATGGGAAGTTACCTAAGCACATTCAGCAAATACTTAAATATCAGTAAATGTTTTATTTTAGCATGTTGGTCTACTTATTTTAAATATAGCAAGATAAACACTTTATCATTTAAAGAAAAAAGTAATAAAAACCCAACTCAAATATATGGGCTCTAGTCATTACCAATATAAAATCAAATGAATTCCAGTCTGGGTTCTGATGACAATTTTAATAAACCATTTATATGAAAAGAATTTAAATTAATTATTGCCTGATGCCAACAAACTAGTCAATCAAGCACAGATTGAAGAGTTGGTTCATAACGATAACAGAAGGTCAGTGCCACTGTGAGTAGACGTCCTATGCTACAGCAGACAACCTAATATGAACAGAATAGACCTTTTGCTCAGGATTCAAACTAAAGTCACAGTCACTGAGTGCTTCCAGCCCTTGTTGATAGCATATAATAAGACTGCACTCAAAGCATTTTTACTCCAACACTCTTTTTAAAGGCTTGATTTATGTGTTGGATTTGTTCGGTGCAATACCTGCTATTTGTGCAAAATGAATCGACAAGTACATCTGTAATGAAGCCCAGCCTTTCAGGTGAATATCAAAGAAATATGAAACTGGTAACCTACTCATCATAAAATGTTACCAAGAAAAAATGAAAAAAACAAAAAGTAATAGATCTTCAGAAATAAAGCTTAAAATTACAATAATTTTCATCATATCAGCTATGTGGGTAAATATTCAAATATGTATCATTTAATGTATGTAGCATGTAGCTTGTATTTAGCAAGTTTGTAAAAGAAAACAACAAACTTCAGGCTATCAGCTATTCTAGGTCGCAGGTATTACTCGTAGAACACTACTATATACCAGCATTTGGTGTGATTTAATATTAAAGGCAAGACACCAGTAAATCAAGTATTGCGATGGCCTCATAGCATCTGGTTCCTTTATTGTCATTCTCATTTCTATGGCCTCGTACTGCCAGTGTATTATTTGTGCATTTATTAAGCAGTTCAGTTTTTACAGTGTGAAAGGGAACTGACAGCTAGAGATACAGTGTATTTTAAACATGCATTCCACTCTGTCCATTATTACATGAGTTAATAAAAAATCCGGTTGGAATTAAGGTTTAGGTCTGCTGCATCTATAGTCTCCAACACCTAGCCCAAGTGTTAGGTTAACTGGCCTGCTATGAGTATAGATGGATGTGTGCCTTGTGGTGGACTGACACCAATTCAAAGATCTTTCCTGTGGTGCACTTGATGCTGTTAGATTAGTCTGTAGATTATAATTAATCTAAAAACAGAATAAAGCAGATTTAGACAATGGATTATGACAGTTAACAAATTTGTTGTATACTGTAAACAGTATCTGATGCATTATCTGTTATATGACATAATAATTCAAAAGCTTTAAAATACTTTAATAAATATTTCCCGTCAAAATGATTTTGTCTTTAAATACAGTAGATAAAAGCACTAAAGTGCTACCGGACACTTGATTCATTTTAATGTGTTTCAAAAAAGTTTACAAGGCCCAAAAGTGCTTTCTACATGATTTACACAACAGTATCACAATATGGCTATTTTCCGTTGAAAGAAAATTCTAAAACAACAGGAAAACATTTATCTTGGCTGCAATACATATGATGTTTTCATATTTGCAAATGTAGCTCTAAATAAATTAGTATTCTTCAAAACTAATATTGTGAGAACAACAAGAATGAGTATCTACTATTGTGGCTAACTTACTGTATATTTTCCAACTGAATGGAGTATTAGAAGAACTTGGCAAATGTTCAGGTTTGCTTATAAAACTCTTCAGTTCATTGGTGTTCACTCTAGAAAAGCTCTGGTCTAGAGTTTCTCCTTATTGATTACCCTTGCTTTCTTTTAAAGAGCACAGCGTTTCTTGTTACAGTGACATTTTTGCTACATCTATCGATCTTTTCTCAGCGATCTCAAATGCACTGTAACAGCACATTTCTTGGGTTATCTGTGTATACCTGCCAGTCTAATATTGTATTCCCATGTTCTAGCATCCAGTTTTCATGTCAGGGGATCAGTGTTTAGGGTGAGGACATTTTTTTAGCCGGTGGCCAAGCAGACAAAGAGATACATCTGACTTTTACTTTTTATGTGGCTTTCTTTTGAGATTGCTCTTGGGATTCCATTCAGTAGAATCAAATAACTCATTGCCCATTCATATGGCTTTACATAGCATATAGGAATATACTCTACGTCCATTTGCTTAAAATGCTTTTTTTCTTATGTGTTGTGTTTAAATATCATTTGTAGGGTCACAGACTTTATTCTCAGAAAAAGATCTTGAACAATAACTTCTCTAAATTTAGCAGGATATAATGAAATATGGGAATGACAGAAAAACATACTTCACGTGTGCAGTATTTCCTGTTGCATGAGGACAAGCCAAAAAATGATCACATGTAAAGGCAGTTTGCTTTTTTTAAGTGTAGTTAAGGAAATTGCAGCGTTAAAAAATAGTTATTTATATATTTTTCCTAAAATTCAATTAATCCAATTCAGAGCCACAGAGGCATCAGAGCTTATCCCATATTCATTAGGCACAAGGAAAGAGATAGCCCTTAACAGGGTGTCAGCCCGTTGCAGAACACCCACACTCACACCAGTTTAGGACTGCAAACTAATCTAATCCAAATGTTGATTCGAGAGAAAATCCCACAAGAGTTATAGGCACAGGATTTAAACCCAGGTTGCAGTGCTAACCACAACATGCTGTTGTTAACAGGTTGTGTTTGTTTTTCTTATTTTATTGCATGTAATTATAAAATAACATCCTTAAATTCACTTAAATCAAATTTAGAGTCATGAGGGTCTGAGGCCATCCTGAAAGCATCAGAAGTAAGGCTGGTGGAAAGCCTGGGCACCAGTCTGTTGCAAAGTCTCTCATGTGCAGTGCTAGATTAAGATCTTTGAAAGCCAGAAGGACTTAAAAGATATTAGTGCCCCCCACCTTTATTATTACTATTTTATTATGTTTTCATTTAATGTGGGTCCTCTTTTTGTGGAATCTGCTTCAGCTGCACCATTTGCAGTTTTGCACCATATGATCCACGGTAAATGTATTTTTAACATCCAAACTAGTTACTTTGTAAGGTTATATTTGAATATTACCTGTTTCCAGTCCTTCCCATTACCTATACAGCTTCAGCAGCAATACTCACAGTGTATTATTAAATGTTCTTGTAAAATCTAACAATCAATTAGAATTATTATGTGTACTATATATTCCACTTGTCCATTATTGAACCATCTATATATTCCTGCTCTGTGCTGCAGGGTGTTCATTTTGCAAAGCATTTTATTTTAAATATGCTCATTTTTCAATACGTTTCATGTTATTAAACTGTTCGTTAAGATTAAACTGCTGTTCCTAGTCATTATTATGTATTAACTAAATTGAATAAATTTAACATTCAGTATTTGATTTTTTTTTTCTTTGTCATGCACTATAGTTTTTTAGTTTTTCAATTTTGTTTCTTCATTTGTCCTTCATGGTCCATAATTCATCTTTATTCACGTCTCTTTGTATATAAGGTGTTCTTTTTGGCAGACCTTCAAAGCTTTATTATATATTTAACAATACACAATTCCTGCTTTATATTTTGCTAATTTAAATACTATAGCACCATCTTCTGGATAGAGATATATTTTTATATTATTTATTTTTATAATTATGACTATGCTGTCTATAATTGTAAAATGCAAATTATCTCTTCATATTGTTTAAATTATAAATGAAAGAAAGTATTTTACTGAAATATTGTTGGGTTCACTCTCCATAATTAACAAATCAAGACATCATATTTTTCATTATAACATTTTATATTTTAAATTCCTTAACATTTGTTGCTTTAAATGAATAAAGTAATAAGCCAAGAGAATTAAATATTTAGGAACAGTAAAAGTAACCTGTTGGTTTAATAAAGATTAAACCCTTAAATAACAATTAATACTTTGTAAACATATCAACTATCTTTCTCCTGGATTCTTTCTTATTATTTTTTACTATGCATTCATCTTTACTTATCGTACAATGAATTGGGGTCTTATTCATTGTTAGTAGGATACAACAGAACCCCATCCTGTACAGGTGAAGACATAATCAAATGATTTTACAACTGTATTAGTACTCTACTGTTACTATCCAAAGGTTGTAAACAAGACCCATGAGACGGTGACTTTTGCACGTCACGCCCTACTTACAAACAATTTAAAACAAGATCACGGACATCTAACCTCTCAGTTGTTGGAATGCTTTTGGCAGACACAAATCATGAACACCCAGCTCTTAAAAATGTTATACGTTCTAGATGGCACATCAACGACTAAGCAAAGAAAAAAGAGCAGCGTGTCGAAAAGAGACACAAAAGCACTGGAGAGAAAAGAAGGCAAAAAAGAATGCACAAAAGAACAATAATAATCAATGTGCAAATTCAGAAAATAAGGAAAGTAATAATCAGCCCGGACCAAGTAGAGATGAAAACCTCGTAAGTTCAATCGGGGTCAGAAATAAAAGACTTCATAAAGACGTTGAAAAATGTTGGCACGATACACATGCAGAGCAGGTCAGAGATCATGAAAGCAGTGGAATTTGAAAGGCTCAAAAAAAAAAACGGCACGATACACATGCAGAGCAAGTTAAAGTAATATGAAAGCAGTAAAATTTGAAAGTATCAAAAAAAAGAAAGTAAAGATTTTATTAGCACAAACAATTGGAAATTATTACTATTAGTGAAATAACAGAACAGTAAAAAGAGATTGAATATATGGACATAGGTGATATGTCAGAAGTATGTAGATATTGTAAGGGTTTAAAGTTTAAGTCGGAGACTTGTAGATCGTCTAATTCGTGTTGCCATCAGGGAAAAGTAGTGTTGCCTCACAATGAAGAGGCGTATCTGCAAGAATTAGAACATTTGTTGTTTGGTGAAAATGAAATCCACAAACACTACAGGCAAAATATCTGAGTTTACAATAAACTTTTTGCGATCACATTATTCAATGCTCAAAACATAGATTTACACAATAAAGGACCATACGCTATGAGAATCTGTGGTCTCGCAACAATTAAAGCTACGACAAGTTTAATTTCGAAGAAACCACAATTCGGTCAGGTGTATATTTATGATCACGGAGAAGCAATGCAACAAAGAATCCCATGAAAATAACAATATCTTTAAATTGAATATCCGGTTCACCAAACCCAGGGGTGGGCGAGTGAAGCGAGCAGGGGACAGAGCCTCCTAGTATTAATGTATTAATTACTAGCAAAACACCCACGCTTCGCAGCGGAGCAGTATTGTGTTAGAGAAGTTATGAAAAAGAAACTGAAACATTTTAAAAATAATGTAACATGATTGTCAAAGGCTTATTTTAGTATTGAGACTGAATTTGATTATTGTAAATGTAGTGTATGAGAAATGCATATTTTTATGATTTAAGGATCTCTTTGTAAACGACATTTGCAGTTCTACCCTTGGGCTGTAAAATGAGATTTGATATGAAGCCTGGTGCCCGGAGGATTAAGAGTGTGAAGAAACTAAATGAAAAGGCCAGAGTCACCAGCAGGAAGCAAGGCGAACAATAACAGGCTTGAAGCAGTGGAGTAAAGAAAAGGGGAACAGTGAGCACGATGAACAAGTGAGAAAAGTAAGGAACCAAGTGAGGAGGCACATGAGCGCGGGATGTCATCAATGTATATAGGCTGGGAGCCAACCACATGGTAGGTATAGCGGCCATGTGGAAAAAGAAAGGGGGACCGGGGGCGGCCCTTGTGCGTCTCTGCCGTGACATAAATCCTACGTTAACGGAAATAAGGAATGAAACCGCCAAAAGGAGAGGTCAGTTCCGATAGTTCCTTACAGCATAATGGTGAGAACTGCCAAAGTGGGAGAATTAGCGATGAGTCATTGAGGGCTTTGCCTTTTATATGTGTGTATATATATATATACTAGCAGAATACCCGCGCTTCGCAGCGGAGAAGTAGTGTGTTAAAGAAGGTATGAAAAAGAAAAGGAAAAATTTAAAAAATAACGTAACATGATTGTTAATGTAATTGTTTTGTCATTGATATGAGTGTTGTTCCCATATCTATATCTATATATATATATATCTATATATATCTATATATCTATATATATATATATATCTATATATATATATATCTATATCTAT
>JANRMT010062792.1:111437120-111475359 GCA_026402145.1 Polypterus bichir lapradei | reverse complement strand
TAAGTTTCTATTAGTTATCATTTTATATAATGCATAATATATTTCTACTCCATACATTGCAAAGGTTAATACTGTGAACTTTGATTATTTCCATGTGATTGCAGGCCCATATTTCAATGGGCAAAAAATAAATGAAGTCTGTCTTAATTCAGCCCAGTGGAAAGCATTTGAAATCAAAGCTTGTGGATGTATGCTATCAGGATAGAGGACTGGTGATGAACAGTAAAAACTGTCAAATGGTATGCAATCTCTTCCTATCCATTATGTATACCGTAACATGAATGTTATCCACACAGATCACAGAGTGCAAGGATGTAATACCAAATTGCAGTCAGTTATCAACAAGTATATTGTACAGAAACCTCTATAAACCTGAGTTTCCCTAATAAATTCTGTCTGACAAGACTACATATTATAGTGGTTTCATTTTGAAACTGCATTCAGATTATATTTGTTTTAGTAATAGATTGTGGACAGATTTTCTGATTATTTATCTTTTCTCTGTCTGTTGCTAAGAACTTTTTGTGATTTACTTTAGTCTGACAATAAAGTATTTATGCATTTGGATTCCCTTTAATCTAATCTGATATATACTTCTAAGTATTTCTATCTACATTAGGCTTGATACTAAGAGGTCAAAATATTTCAAATTGGTGTTTTTTTTGTTTTAAATTAGGTTTGTGGGACATTACACATCTTCTAATCTGAGATCATGTCAAACTTCATGACTGCAGTCTCTGGATCTCATTCCACTGAGTTTACACAGCTGGCTCACAGCTTCTCTGCACAAATTCAAATTCCCAAAGTATCGAGAGCTCACCAAATTTTGACAGATAATTGACGCACTGCCTGACATACTGGCATCAGTAACTGTACAAATGTTTTTGAGGTATGGTGAGGTCAGTTGCAGTCTCCAGCCATCTTTTTTTTTATTCTGTCATGATATATCAAACATGAAATATTGGACAGAGGAACATGTTTTATAATGGAAGGGTAATGGGGAGACACTATCTGAAAACATTAGATGCCTTTGGTCTCATGCCCGAGCGAGATTCTTTATTACATAGATTCACACAAAAGTTTTTCAACTTGCTTTCATTCTTGTACTCTTACTCTTGCACTCACCTAGACCAAAAGGAGACGCTGACTGCAGACACAATACATTTACTATTTGGACTATGGTCCATCTGCTACTGTGCTTCACTTTATTCATTTATACATCAGGCAACAGGATAGAGCAAACACTAAATGCAAGCAAGGGGAGCAGGTTCTAAACTTTTATTCAGTCATTTTAGATTTAACATTCTTAATATGCCAAAAAGCAGAAGCAAAATAAAAAGGTAAATGGGTGTGACAAATCAATTAATGCAACCTGGAATATTTCAGGAGCTGTCCTAGACAATGCTGGTCATTACACTTATGTGTGTGGCTTTTGGATCTCTTAAGGCCACACTTCTGGTCCCATGGTGTGTCTTCTCATTTCTCCCTTATTTTCCAACTTCTGTGTTCCTATAATATCTCTTCTTCTTTGAAGCTGACTTTTAAAAGCTTGTCTGGGCTGAGGTTGACACCCTAACCCCTCTTTGACCAATATCACCTTGACAGACTATATATTGTAAGTACATTTGCACGAACTGTGCGTGCATGAAGATACCCAGTTGTTCAAGGACTTTGCTTTTACAGATGTGGAAGGTCCAGAAAGTGACCATTCTTAAGCTTTCATGTTGTTAGATATGTTTGTAAAAGGTGTCAGTCTTTTGACTGCAGAAAAAAAATCCCTTTCTGTAAAACTGCCTTCTGTCTGTACTAGCACGTCCTCTTTCCGTGTTGAGACAAACTGCTTTCAAGTCAAAGTAGAAGGCACTCAAAGTTAAAGCATACAGTTTTACATATCATAAAATATTGTTTATGATCCTTAACAATTTAAAGCACACAAAATAAAAATAATACAATTATTTTCCTCTACAAAGCTCATGTTATGTTTTTGCAGTCCAATGCACCTGCTTTTCTTTTTTCCTTGAACTTGCATTTATTGCTTTGTACCTCTATTTGAGCACTCATTGGGTGTCAAGTCTCGCACATCCCTACTACTTAAGACAAAAATCAAATCTGTTTGATTTTGTTGGTGCATGTCAGAGTCACTTTGGATTTCAAACTTCACAACTGTCAAACAAGGGAGCATGCCACAATAGCCTCTGAGTTGATAAGCTTATGTAAATAAAGGCAACAAGTGAAAATCACTGAACATTTCATGTACTGTTACAGGAGACACACTCACCAGGGAAGGAGATGTCTTGCCAAGAAGTTACTTAGTTAGAAAATACATTACTTGAATAAGCTTAGGACGCTTGTTCTTGTGTCCCCTGTATTCCTCATGAAGCCTTTGCAGTTTTAGTGGCATTTTTGTGAAATGCACTAGGTGGGGCAAGCCTCTTGGTTTGAAAAATGGACGTATTTGGTAAGATGTAAGGCTTACCTCCGTGCCCAATACCCTTTATTGTGAAGCGTTAGTGCGGGCAAAGTATTTTTCAAAGTATTTTTAAAATTGATTGAAAGCGCTTAACTTCTGAACACAAATGCATACATACTATGTTTGTGAAGAAATAACTTTGCCTTGAAAATACCGAACTTATCCTATAAAAACAAGGCTAAAACACACAAGATGAATCTCTGTAAAATCCCAGTACTAGCTACTGTGCTTCCTTTCTAATCAGACATCTCCTCTATTCAATGTTATGTTCTTCTCAGTTGGAGGAGACATCTTCTGGCAGGCACCATTAGCTATTACATGGCTTTGTACCCAAGTCATTGCTGGGGTGCCCAAAACCTAACTTGTATTCCTTGCTACCTTCCCTCAGTGCCTGCAGGGGCCGCATGAGCCCTGCTCTGTCTTGCTTCCGCCCATCAATTCATGGCCTTAAGGCAGGAGCCCACTAAGAGCAGTGGGTCGCTTCTACCCCCTGTTTATTCAGCAAGAATGACCCTGCCCCTTAGGCGTTGGCCACCTGCTCCTGTCTTCATTTCCATTCCATTTAACCTATGTCTTTCTTATTTTTACTTCTTTTTTGATTCCCCTGTGTCCTGCTCAGGGTTCCTTTATACTGCTAGGTGTGCTAATTACTAATTCCGGAGAATTTATTAAGCAAACGACTGAACGCAAGCATCTGCATGTAAGTGTGCGGTCAGTTGATCACCCCGATAAGCTACTTCACTAAGTTCCAATGCACACCCAGGCCCCTCCAAAATCCTAACACTCTGTATTTATTTAAAATACAGCATTGCCATGAACTTGTCTCTTCATAGCATAATGAATTGCAATGAATGCATTGACAGCGCACTGCTGTAAATGGGAAATCTTATGGCAACCTGAGTAAACTGAGAAGAAGCACAAAATAAATAACAAGGCTAGCTGCAACTGCGGTCCACTATAACAGCACTTAGACCTGAGGATCATATCCTCTTATCATCACACTATATATTGTGATCTTTAGTCGAGAAGCCTCAGTTAGTATTAATAATATGAACTTGGATTACTTCAAATTAGAGCAAGGATCAGAACAAGTAAATCCATTATCTACAACAGTGGTTCTCAACCTGTGGGGTGGGTCCCCCTAGAGGGTCGGGAAGTAACAAAAAGGGGGGCGCGAAGCTGTGAAAAAAAGAAAACAAGAATCAAAAATATGAAAAAAAAATCTGTTGACACCAAAACAAATTAACTTAAACTACATTCTGATACTAGAACAATAAATATAGAGTTAGATAAATGTCGATAAAAGTTAAGTAGGTATAATAAAATACGCATCTACATTTCAAAAAAATGTTAGGGGGGTGCGCGATTAAAACTGTTATGAAAACCCGGGTCGCAAATACTTAAAGGTTGAGAAATGCTGATTTATAATGTTTTTTGTGATTTCCATTGAATCAATAGTTTATTCCTTTGTGAAAGCAATCATAGATACAGGTTATCATTAGGACAAGGCATTGAACTGGAAACATTTCTTTATGCTGATGATAGGGTGCTTTATACCTCAGTTCAACAATTATCTGTACAATTAGTATTAAACCTTCCAGGATAATCTCATTAGATCTCTTGATTCAAAGTTATTGTGAATTAAAAAGTGTGAATTTTGCAGCAAGTTCTTTGACATGACACACTTGGCTGAGTAACTTGATGATTTAATCAGAACAGTTTAAATATCTGAGGGTGATTACTACAACAAATTATACAGTGTGATGGATGCTGAACCCGGTCAACACACCCAGGACGCTAGATGGCAACTTCCCTGCAGCTCAGAGGTGCCCCGGATTCTCGCAGGGCATCATGGGAGATAGAGTTTGGCTTCACAACCCTGCTGGGTACCATGGGTGCTGCCATGTGACGCTGCAGGAAGACGCGGGGGTTTTGGTTTCCAATATAGCCCAGAACTACTCCCAAGTCATGGGGACGGAAGGACAGAAGTACTTCCGGTCTGAAGAAAAATGTAATTCTTCATCTGGCCAGGAAGTGCTGACAGGTCATGTGAACAGTAGAAGAGAAGCACTTCCGGGTCAAGAACTATATAAAGGACTATGGGAGACCCAGCGAGGGGAGCCGGAGTTGGGAGGGAGTGTGACAGAGCTGCTGGGAGAAGAGAAGGAGAATTGTTATGTTTAAGTATTGTATGATTATTATAGTTATTGCTTGGTTATTGTGGTGGTGGTGCTTTGGGGCACTTTAAAGAAGAAAATTAAAATATTTCTTGGTGCTTTCTTTTTTGTGTCTGCATCTGTCTGTTGGGTTTCACGGGGTGACAGCGCCCTCAAGCATCCACTTACTTAAAACAGTAAAAATCTTTTTAAAGTACCCATATGTTCAAACACTGTATAAGAAGAGGAAACATTTAATACTCCTGTTTTCTAGTTAGGTGTAAATGCTTTTAGGCATTTCTGATAATTGCTGCCATGTGATACTAGCAACACGTGTTGCAATGTAAACTCTGTATTTTCTGAACAGCTTTGAAATCAGCATTTTAGATTTTATTTTAAGACCATCAGTGTAAAATAAAAATAAGATACAGCAGAACATATTCTATGCTTTCCTGTATCTACAAAAATCTTAATTTCTGGTGAAAATAGACTTACATGTTGTGACAGACGGGTGGGGACCCTTCCCAGCCGGGTGGGGACCCTTCCCAGCCAGGAGGCCATCATAAAGGATGGAACGGGGGAGCAGATGTGCACAGGGCACTGCCTCCCCTGGACCGTTAGATGGCAGTCCCCCTAGGTAGCAGAAGCACCTCAGATTCCTCTGAAACAAAGTTCTACACCTGACTCCTATACTCTTTCTCACCCTCCTTGTGAATACACCCCATCAGTGCAGAATTATTAGAGAATTTCTGTAAGTGACATGACCTAGTGTTGTGTTTATTGTCTAAGATCTACAGGTTGAAGAGAAAAGGAGATGGGACTGTTCCTTGTGGTGTGCCACTGTTGCTCACCTCTGCATCAGAGACACAGTCTTTAAGCCTCATAAACTATGATCTGCCGAACAAGAAATTATCCAGGACACCATAGATGAATCCATCTGAATTCATTTGAGCTTGCCTCTTAACAGAGATAGCTGCCAATTTTGTCCAGATGGGAAAAAGCCTGGTGGAGCAGATACTGTAGATAATTACATCTTCCACTTCAATCTTTGACTGAGAGGCAAACTGCCATGGGTCCAGGTGATCTGCCACAAGAGGACATGTAGTCCAGGACCAGCCATTTGAAGGTCTACATGATGTGGGACATAAGGGTAATTGGTCTGTAGTCATTTGGTGAACTGGAAGAATACTGGATGTTTTCCACAGCAGCAGCACTTTCTGGAGCATTACTGACAGACTAAACACATAGCAGATGATACATCCAAAATGGTCATCATAGGCCCTAAGTACTCAAAGACTGACTCCCTTTAGTCCAATGACTTATACTGTGTGTAGCCTCCTCTGTTTTCTCCTCACTTGTTCATCAGATATGGACAGCCCATAATGATGATTGTCAGGAGGGTACTCATCACTGGCTATATCAGTTGAAGTGATAGGTTTCTTTACATAGATTTAACAATGATGATATAAATAATCAAAAATCTTCAAACCACTATTATATTTGCATCACATTAGTGTTTTCCTTCACATGCTGGTGTCCTTCTAATTCTAATTGGCTTAGGCTAAAATATTCCAAAACTATGTCTAGCAGTCACAATCTAAAAGATGTAAGGTTCAAATCAATAAAGATACATGATAAAGGAAAATGTCCCATGGAATTATTGTGAGTTTAAAGATTGCCAGGAGACTGAGAGTGTATCACCAAAGAATAGTCAAAAAGGGCAGGAACACTTCAGAAGCCATTTCTTATTCCTTCTGATTCAATATATTTTGAAATTAAGGTTAAGAATAAAAGACAACAAACTGAATATGTTTAGTAAAGTTATTTTAAGATGATGTATATGTTCACATATGTTTTTGTTGCTTTGACGGCTGTGGAAAAAACTGACGTTCCCTCAACCGAAACGCAAAATAACAACCCGCGGATTATTGTTCGTATAGTAGTACCAGTGACTGTGGTTGTCATCATTATCATAATTCTGTACTGGAAGTTGTGTCGGACAGAAAAACTTTTTTTTTTCTCCAGCCGTCTGGAGTTTTTTTTTTGTTTTTTCTGTCCCCCCTGGCCATTGGACCTTACTCTAATTCGATGTTAATTAATGCTGATTTATTTTGTTTTCTTATTGTGTCTTATTTTTCTATTCTTTATTATGTAAAGCACTTTGAGCTACTGTTTGTATGAAAATGTGCTATATAAATAAATGTTGTTGTTGTTGTTGTTGTAATTTCAGCCAAATACAATGAGCAATGCTCAGCAGAGGCAAAAGGTAAGAAATGTGCTAACTGGTGTATGCTAATTAAGTTTTTATTGTATCCCTCATTTTAATAATGTGAATAACACAATATGTCCAAAATAGAAAACTCCTGCTGAAAAACCTTAGTTTGTAAAACCATAAAATGTTACAACCATGTGGCTTATGTTTGTTCTCATTTTCTCACCTTATATTCTCGTCACATACTTCGATTTTCTTCCCATATTCCAGTGATGTACATGGTAGACTAATCGATAACTCTAAACTGACCTGCTGTGAGTGAATGAAAGGATATGTGTCTGTGCATGTACAAGTAAGTCCCCCTGTGATAGACTGGTGCCCTCAACAGTACTCACCCTTACCTTGTGCTATCAAGTTGACTCCAGCTCTGCATTTAGGAAATGTATATATACAATATTTAAATATTAATCAAATTCGACACAAAATGTATCTGGTACGGGTTGAGGTTGGTATCTGTTTCATATTCTTGCTGTATTGTGATTATCACACTAATGCAAATGTGTATATCTTTCAATAATAAAACCCTTAATGGACTCTTATTTACTGGTTTCTGCTTAGCAGCCCAGAAGATTTAAGAGCTTAATTTTTTTTTTATTTAACTCGGATGTATTTGGCTTGATCTCTGGGTTGACCTGTGGCTACAAGAAAACTTGCAGAAATCGGGAAGCATGAAGCACCAAAGCATAGATTTAACCACAAGACAGAAATGGAAAGCATGACATGCAAGTTGTGGTTCTGTGCATTTCGCTGTCATGTGATGCATAAATGTCAAAAAAATAAACTAAATAATAAGGAATTAAAAAAAAACCCACAGAACATAACAATAGAGTATAAATCTGTACTTAGCAGTCATTTATAGGATGCGATTATTTCAACACAAGAGTTTGAGATGAGATTTATAGTCTAGTAATTTATAGTTCAATGTGGTATGTATGAGATGATTGTAATCAGTTTTAGTTTATGGAAGTTTAGTTCAAATAAACTTTGTCTAACAAAAGGTAACAGTCTCAGTTTAATGCCTGCTGACTGTTTAATCAGTTTTAGTTGCTTGGCATTCCTTTTGAGCCACATGTTAATCTTGATAAATTTCAGTCGGGTTTTAGAATAAATCACAGCACAGAAACTGCACTCGTTAAAGTAGTAAATGACTTGCGGGTGAATGCAGACAGAGGCCATATATCGGTTCTCATCCTCTTAGATCTGAGTGCTGCATTTGACACTATTGATCATAATATTCTTAGAAATCGCCTTAGTCAATGGGTGGGCCTCTCTGGCAGTGTCTTAAATTGGTTTGAATCCTACCTGACAGGGAGAAAATTTTTTGTTAGTTGTGGTAATTACAACTCAAAGACACATGATATCCGATTTGGTGTTCCACAAGGCTCTATCCTGGGTCCGCTGTTATTCTCAATCTACATGCTTCCGTTAGGTCAGATTATCTCAGGGCACAACGTGAGCTACCACAGCTATGCTGATGACACACAGCTGTATTTATCAGTAGCACCTGATGACCCCGATTCTATTGACTCACTAACACAATGTCTGACTTGTATCTCAGAATGGATGAATAGTAACTTTCTCAAGTTAAATAAAGAGAAAACTGAAATCTTAGTGATTGGCAATAATGGATACAATGAGGCTATTAGAAATAAACTGGATACATTAGGATTAAAAGTCAAGACGGAGGTAAAAAGCTTAGGGGTAATTGTTGACTGTAATCTGAATTTTAAATCGCATATTAATCAGATCACTAGGACAGCATTTTTTCACTTAAGAAACATAAGTAAAGTTAGACCTCTTATATCACTGAAAGATGCTGAGAAATTAGTTCACGCGTTTGTTTTCAGTCGACTAGATTACTGTAACGCACTCCTCTCAGGACTACCCAAGAAAGACATAAATCGTTTGCAACTAGTGCAGAATGCAGCTGCTAGAATCCTAACTAGGAAAAGAAAATCCGAACACATTTCTCCAGTTCTGATGTCACTACACTGGTTACCTGTGTCATTCAGGATTGACTTTAAAATTCTGCTTATGGTTTATAAAGCCTTAAATAATCTCGCCCCTTCTTATATATCGGAGTGTCTGACACCTTATATTCCAAATCGTAACCTCAGATCCTCAAATGAGTGTCTCCTTAGAATTCCAAGAACAAAACTTAAAAGAAGTGGTGAGGCGGCCTTCTGCTGCTATGCACCTAAAATCTGGAATAGCCTGCCAATAGGAATTCGTCAGGCTGATACGGTGGAGCACTTTAAAACACTGCTGAAAACACATTACTTTAACATGGCCTTTCTGTAACTTCAATTTAACTTAATTTAACTTAATCCTGATACTCTATATGTTCAATTTCCTCATAATAACTATTCAGGGTAGCTCTACAACCCGTACTGACCCCTACTCTCTTCTCTGTTTCTTTTTCCGGTTTCTTTGTGGTGGTGGCCTGCGCCACCTCCACCTACTCAAAGCTTCATGATGCTCCAACAATGATGGATGGACTAAAAGGCAGAATTCTACGTGACCATCATCATCAAGCCTTTCCGTGAGAACCCTAAATCCAAAGAGGACTGTTTCATTTATGTTAGGTAGAATGCCCAGTGGGGACTGGGCGGTCTCATGGTCTGGAATCCCTACAGATTTTATTTTTTTTTTCTCCAGCCGTCTGGAGTTTTTATTTTGTTTTTTCTGTCCCCCCTGGCCATTGGACCTTACTCTTATTCGATGTTAATTAATGCTGATTTATTTTGTTTTCATATTGTGTTTATTTTTCTATTCTTTATTATGTAAAGCACTTTGAGCTACTGTTTGTATGAATATGTGCTATATAAATAAATGTTGTTGTTGTTGTTGTTGTTCCAGTTTTGAATTGCTTGCAATCTTCATTAAAGTTTTTATTTTGGTTCAAAACATGTTTAAAACAAAACAGTTTTTTTTTTAATCTTGACCATTCTGTTTAGATGCCTTGTTTTAGTATTGTATTCCCAGCTTCTGGCTTAGTTTTGCTTATCGACTCTGTGTTTGTGTACCAGACAGATTACTTAGCCACAGTGGAACCTTGCCACCCAAAACATACCAGAGTTGCAATATATCTAAAGTGCTGTAGAAATTCCTTTCTCTGTGAAAACACTGATGGTTTTGCTCTCTAAACTAAAATAAATTTGATATGTTGACTGGGAGCTGAAAATGCACCAGTCTTATTAATGACCACTCCCGATAGCTTCAATCAGAGTTACTAGTTGAATCAAAATCGTATCTACAGGAATAACTCCCGCTTAGCCAGAACTACAGATGTCATCTACTATGTGCTCTCTTGGTTTATTTTCCTAATACATTTTTTTCAGTTTAGTCATCTTTTATATTCCATAATGAGCAACCCCAGCAATGTAAGTTACTGCAACAGGAATTATACTTAAATTGGATTTCTTTTATGTGCTGCCTAATTGATCTCAGAAAATGTGAACTTTTTGTGCATGCTTTAGCTTTGTTTTTTTACTGCCCAAACAAATAGGTATAATGATAATTATTCTTATTAAAATATTAGAGCTGTCTAAAACATTTTGAATCCTAATTAAGGATAAAGCTTTTCCCAAATACACACTGTGCAGCTTAAAGGTTGAAATGGCAAGAGAACACACAATGCAGCTATAAATACACAGTGAATTAGAGTAGTATTATTTGTTGTATTTTCAAACATTTCAGATAGGAAGAGCTAAGCACCAATTAATTCTATTTTTAGTTAGTAGGCCCGACTGTGTTCCTTGTATTGTTTTGGCCTTTTTACTACAAAGTTTCTCATGTATAAAATGAATGTACAGTGTTTGTTTTGACTATCGCTAGTATTGCATGTATTTTTCATTAACCTTTAAAGCCTAACTGATACAACAGTATTTAGGAAGTTATGCACAAAGGGGAAGACTACAGTTGCATTTTAGTGTCTTTTTTCTTTTCTTTTTTTCCACCTTCAAAAATGAACCCCTTTCAATACAATGTTGTCAATTGCATTCAAACCCAAGCAAGTAGCTTCCATTTAAAAACGATAAAAGATTAATTTCTTCATGTTGCTTTTCGTGCTGTCTGAAGGTCCTTTGTGTCATATAGCACCCAGATCATGCTTACAGTTAAGTAACTTTTCTCACTACTGTTTGTTTTAGACATAAAGCTAAATTTTCTGATTTTTGCAGGTTTGATTCTTTTGTGATAGGTTGGATTGTTGCTATTAAATGCTATGTACCTCAATCATTAAAATGTAATGAAAGTTTTTTCTGATGACAAATGCATAGACTGTTAATCAAATTTCATTACACTCTCTCCTTTCACTTCTATCTTCTATCAGTTTATTGTTTTGTAGGGAACACATTTGGTTGACTGGTTTATTCATGTATTTGCATAGTACTGTCATATGAGTGGTAAAGGTCTTTTCACCTATTAAACCAAGAATATGTCAGATCATGTAAAGATCTTTTCAACTAATTAACCAAATCAGTGTGTCAGATCAGAAACACTTGCTCATTTTGACTGACTATGAAAATACAAGCAAATCAGCAATGTAGTAGACAGATAGTGCGTTGAAAGTGGAAATGTAACTTACAGACAGATTCAGGAAATTTAACAAACAACAAAAACAACCTTCTTCAAATACACACAAGCAGGGGTGGAGTGGGTCTGTCTTTCATTCATTCAGTGAAATAATACAGCCTACCCCACTCCCAATCCAGTTAGGGGCTGTAGGGAGGGTGTGATTACTAGTCCGCCTTGGCAACTTCAGCAAAAGAAAAGAGACATAAAACTTCTAAATAAGCTGTCTCTTACTCTTTTCAATTCACTGATGTGTCGGTGTCATATTGACTGAGGAGAAGCAAGTTGCCATGGTCAAGGGTATTGTCTTGTAGAGTATAGGTAGCTTCAGCTTTGTACCTTAAGGCCACACTTTCTAATTATTTTCAACACATCTACAACTCACTCTGTATTGCGGATTGCTGAGGATGATAGCAGAAAAACAGTTTAAGACATTTGGACTTGGGACATGCAAAGTAATCAAAGCTTGTAGCAGCATTTTCTACATTCCTTATATCTGCTTGAGTATCTCTTAGTTTATCTTCCTCAGGTACCATGTACCCAGAAGTACTACCCTGTCTTGTCTCTGGCATGGATCCTGTAGTTAAACTCACTTCGTCCATTCCAACATGGCCCAGCCTTATCTTTATTAACAAATTAATTAAGTAATTAATATGACTACTATTATGTAGTGCATACTACTATGTACCACACCTACTGCAAATTATAGCTTTGCATTATATAGTAGATGATGTCTGTATAGCTATAATATATTATTGCATATCTTTTCATAGATCATTTCTTGATATCCTGCAATCATAACAATATCTCACACTGGTCATATCATTTTCTGAATTTTGAAAAATGCCCACAAATCTAAATCCTATCATTACACCACTGTACCACAATGTTACACATACTGTACCTGTTGTTGTCCTTTATTTACAACCTGCCTCTTCAGCATCACTGGACTGACTCTCTGTGGCTGCTAGTAGCAGCAAAAATGTGAAGCAGGAACAGCATTTTGTTCTCCCTGGCCATTCATACCAGGTAGCGTTTCGTTTGTTTAATAGTATGGTAAATTCACTAAACATTTTCTTCTCTAAATAGGCTATACACAGCCTAAATTCTAAAAAAATAAAGCTACCTGCAAAAGCCAAGTAATGACACCAAGTTACAGCTACACTTGCAGGCTACTATCGATGTCAGCTGAACACAGAGTGTAAATAACTCTGGAAACTCAGGGGTTTTAGGCAATATGTAAATCAGTACAGTCAGTCACGTATAGCTAGTTTGCTTCTTTGCTGTCATAATGCTACTGAAGTCATGAACTAATGCAGCAATATAAAGTTAACCAATGAAAACCTTTCTCACCTCTTTTAAATAAAGCTTATATTTTCATACATTACACAGCATTCTCCTCCAACACCATTGTTTTGTCACTTAAAACGTCCTTTCTTAGTACCACCTTTTTTTTCTTTTATCTTTGGTGTTCATTGTAAAATAGTTAAATGCAGTGAGCGAATTAAGAAAATAGATGAAGAGTGGGATAGTTTCAATTTCACACGTGCATGGTAGTATCATTTAGGGAGGTTCATCTCCCCTTGAATGGATGTCTTCACATGAAGCAGGGTTATACCACTTGGGAAGAGGCCATCTATTTATGAATTTACTGAATGCATCAGTACTTTTTAAAGAGAATTTGAAAGGGTATGTATGATAGACTGTCTCAGAAACACCGCCAACCCACCAGAAACTCTCCTGGTGTTCCTGACGACAAGAATCATAAAAACAGAAAAATTCTGAATTTGTTAATTATAGGAAAGTAGTTAAAGTGAAGCTGTATAAATAATATACCTGTATAACAGAGTCCCAGTAAATAATAATAATAATAATACATTTTATTTATAGGGCACTTTACATTAGCAGTAAATCTCAAAGTCCTACATAAAAAGTTTAAACAAAGGCAAAGCAAGATAAAAACAGAGATAAAACAACAATAATTTTAGCATTTTTGTTAATATGCTATCCTAAATAGAAAAGTCTTTAGCTGTTTTTTAAAACAGCCCCAGTCTGCTGTGTTCTTAGGCTCTCTGGTAGGCCATTCCAGAGCCGTGGAGCAGCAGCTGCAAAGGCTCAGCCACCCATTGTATGAAGTTTGGTCACAAGGCGGCAATGGCTGTGAGTATTTGCAAAACGGAGGTTTCTTGCAGTGGATTGTAGTATTAGGAGTTCCTTCACATACTGTGGAGCATTTCCATGGATGCACTGGTGAATGAGCAGACAGAGTTTGTATTCGATACGGAGGTGGATAGGGAGCCAATGAAGTGACCGAAGGACTGGTGAAATGTGTTCTATTTTGAATTTATTGGAGCTTTTGAAGGCTTTTGCTGGGGATTCTGATGAGGAGCACATTACAATAGTCCGGCCTGGATGAAACAAAGGCATGAACCAGTTTTTCAGCATCACAGAGGGAGAGGTAGGGACGGAGTTTGGCTATCTTTCGGAGATGAAGGAATGCAATTTTACAAAGGTGATGGACATGTGCCTCAAATGACAGATGGGAGCCTAACTTGACAACCAGATTTGTAACCAAAGGGGAGAGGGCAATAGTATGGTCAGAAAAGGAAATACAATTTACAGAGGAATGAAGTTGATGCGGAGTGCCAATTAAAAGAGCTTCAGTTTTGGTGCTGTTCATCTTGAGGAAGTTCTTGGACATCCAGGCCTCAGTCTCATCCCAGCAAGAGGAAAGAGTTGATGAAGGTGTAAGAGAATTCAAATCCAGTCTCATATAGAGCTGCGTATCATCGACATAACAGTGGAATGAAATTCCATGCTTGCGGATGATGTGGCCCAGGGGTAGCATATAGATATTAAAAAAGGTCGGCCCAAGAACTGATCCTTGTGGAACCCCACAGGTGAAAGTGTGGGTATGAGATTTAGCATCCCCCAGGGCCACATACTCAGCCCTATCAGTAAGATAGCACTTGAACCACTCCAAAGCAAAGCCAGAAAGTCCAATCACATAGTGAAGACAATGAAAGAGAATATTATGATCTACCGTATCAAATCCAGCTGTGAGGTCCAGGAGGATAAGAAGTGATGGAGAGCCCTGGTCAGCAGCCATCAAGAGGTCATTAGTGACTCTGACCAGGGCTTTCTCTGTACTGTGAGAAGTTCGGAAACCAGATTGAAATTTTTCAAACAGATTGAATTTTTTGAGGTAATCCTGAAGCTGGACCAAAACAACCTTTTCCAAAACCTTAGACAAAAATGGAATGTTGGAGATCGGAAAATAGTTTGTTAACATTTCAGGATCTAAAGAGGATTTTTTTTTAAATGAGGTCTAATAATTGCGGTTTTCAATGCCAGTGGGAATAAGCCGCTCTGGAGAGAGTGATTAATTATATCAGTGATGAGAGGGCTTAAGTCTGATACATTAACTTTTACCAGAGGAGTAGGAAAAGGGTTCAATGAACACGTTGAAGGCCTCATCCTCTGTATGATGCCTTCAACTTCTTTACCTGTGATACAGTGGAACTGGGAGAGGGAGCCCATTGGCTTTGATGTGGAAACATCCAGCGATGGAGGGCTGGAGACAGACAATGAGGAGTGGATGATGTCTACCTTAGAGGTGAAATATTCAATAAAATTATTGAATTATTGAATTATTGAATAGCAGTAGCATTAGCATTTATTGACATGCTTTCTCTGGAAGTAGCTTCCTCCAGGAGGTTGAGAGTGCAATCCATAACTTAGTTTGTTGATAGAGTGTCCATCTGTTGAAGTGATGTGTCTGGCCCAGCATATACTATTGGATATTTTGTATTTCATATTTGCAATTAATTTAGATTAATTTGCAGGTATCTGTTTTTGCTTTGACATTGATGAGTCTTTTTCTGTTGATCCATGTCAAAAAAGCCAAATTATATCCACTGTGGTTCAATGTCGCACAACAATGAAACATTAAGGCAGGGTGAATACTTAGGGTTAAGTTAGGGTTACTTATAGGCACTATATATATGTACTTTGAAAGGGATGTTTTAGTGAAAGCAGTGTGAGTTCATTATTTAACTAGATTGATGCATTTAGTAGATAAAGAATAAACAACGTTACATACTATTCAGATTGTTATTACTTTTGTATGTTAGGGTGATGCCTTTATTCAAGGTAACTTACAAAATCAATATTAAATTGTTTGCAATTTTGTTTTATAGTTGAATCTCATGCATTTTAAGAGATTTGTTCAGGGTCACACTATGATGTGAAAATCTACCTGGTAACTTTGTGATTTGAGGTCCAGTGCCCTCTTCAAACTGGGCTCCTGTTTTTTATCCATTGCTTTTAGCATAGACATCCCCCTGAAAAAATGCTGTACCAAGCTGAAAGGGCAATTAGCATCAAAATGATGATGTTTTTATTTATTAAAGATGATTCAATTGTTTAACTTAATTTGTCAGCCTTTTTTACCTTGTGTAACCTGTAAGATGCTGACTTTTTAATTAATATATATAAACTTAATTTCACAAAACAATTAATGTTTCTAACATTCAATAAATAGTTGCTGCTACTTTATTCTCTGCTAACAGACTGCAGGGAAGTCACTGGCAGGTTGAATTATATGGCACAGGAGGAGGCTGGAGAAATATATCATTTGCCTGATGACTCAAAGCATATGGTGCTTCAATTATAGATCAGTACTTTTCAGAACTGAACTGTAGTTGACATTTACACAGGCAGTGACAGTTGTATTTACAGTTGACAGTCATTTTTAAATTGTTATGTTCAACACTAATCATCATAAAATATGAGATTCTGACTGCCAAAGATAATTACAAATGTTTCATTGCTTAAGGAGATGAAAACCTGTGAAAATACAAATATTTTAAAAATAAACTTTTATTTTTATAATATGTACTTATATAGTTTACATATGCTGAACATTTCAAGGGGTACTTTTTTCTTAATGCTGGATCTACAGAGTATAACAGAAAGGAAGTTTTAAAAATGTGCTTATGTGCAGGAAACAAGTTAGCAATGGAGAAAAGCAGCAGAGGGACTTGGTGTAAAGTATTTTTGGATATATAATAAAGAGAGTTATAGAGAAGATACTTCAAACTTTTCAGTTAATAGGTATTTTGCTTTTAACCTGAGTCTTGTCAAGCTGAACCAGAGTGTAGTGCATGCTGGTAAGGTCAGAATATGAAGTGGGATTTTGTAGTGTTTTACTTAGTTATCTCTCACTTGCAGAAAACTGCACTTGAGCTTAGTGATAATGATGTCCTGTGACATTTTTTTGTGTTTTGAGAAATTGTAAAACATCAGTGCACTCTCCAACTACAGATGAGAAAGTGAACCAGGATATCTAAACAAGAGAGGGGGAGTGGAGGGGGGAATCAGAGGAAGTCTGCTTTTTTTATTAACTGGCACTTTATAAAGGAACTGGAGACATGGGACATTCACCAGTATCTGGCTCTTGCTAAATGGACTGCATGAAGAGTTAAGCAATCCAGGTTATATAATTTTATGTATTATTTTTCTGTCATTATTATTGGTTTGAATGAAAAACAATATTGTTTGTGGGTGAAACCTTAACAACAACAACAACATTTATTTATATAGCACATTTTCTTACAAATAATGTAGCTCAAAGTGCTTTACATGATGAAGAAAAGAGAAATAAAAGACAAAGTAAGAATTAGAATAAGACAACACTAATTAACATAGAAAAAGAGTAAGGTCCGATGGCCAGGGAGGACAGAAAAAACAAAAAAAAAAACTCCAGACGGCTGGAGAGAAAAAATAAAATCCAGGCCACGGGACCGCCCAGCCCCCTCTGGGCATTCTACCTAACATAAATGAAACAGTCCTCTTTGTATTTTGGGTTCTCTTGGAAGGACTTGATGATGATGGTCATGTAGACTTCTGGCTTTTTAATCCATCAATGTAGGACATCATGGTGCTTGATTAGGTGATGATGGCACAGATCGCCACAACAGCAAACTGGGAAAAGAAACAGAAAAGAGAGTAGGGGTCAGTATGGATTTTAGAGCCACCATGAATAGTTATTATAATGAATTGAATATACAAAGTATCAGGATTAAATGAAGGTTAAGTTATCAGAAAGCCATGTTAAAGTAATGTGTTTTTAGCAGGTTTTTAAAGTGCTCCACCATATCAGCCTGGCGAATTCCTATTGGCAGGCTATTCCAGATTTTAGGTGCATAACAGCAGAAGGCCACATCACCACTTCTTTTAAGTTTTGCTATTGGAATTCTAAGCAGACACTCATTTGAGGATCTAAGGTTACGCTTTGGAATATAAGGTGTCAGACATTCCGATATATAAGATGAAGCGAGATTATTTAAGGCTTTGTAAACCATAAGCAGTATTTTAAATTCTGAATTCTGAATGACACAGGTAACCGGTGTAGTGACATCAAAACTGGAGAAATGTGTTCAGATTTTCTTTTCCTAGTCAGGATTCTAGCAGCTGCATTCTGCACTAGTTGCAAACGATTTATGTCTTTTTTGGGTAGACACAGTAATCTAGACGACTGAAAACAAAAGCGTGAACTAATTTCTCAGCATCTTTCAATGATCTAAGAGGTCTAACTTTCGCTATGTTTCTTAAGTGAAAGAATGCTGTCCTAGTGGCCTGATTAATATGCGCTTTAAAATTTAGGTTACAGTCAACAGTTACCCCTAAGTTCTTTACCTCTGTCTCGACTTTTAATCCTAATGCATCAAGTTTATTTCTAATAATCTCATTGTCTCCATTATTGCCAATCACTAAAATTTCTGTTTTCTCTTTATTTAGCTTGAGAAAATTACTATGCATCCAGTTAGAAACACTAGTAAGACATTGTGTTAGTGAATTAACAACATCTGGGTCATCGGGTGCAATTGATAAATACAGCTGTGTGTCATCAGCATAGCTGTGGTAACTCACGTTGTGCCTTGAGATAATCTGACCTAACGGAAGCATGTAGATTGAGATGAGCAGCAGAACCAGGATAGAGCCTTGTGGAACACCATATATATATATATATATATATATATATATATATACACCATTAAAACCAGTGTCTCTATCTAACTTCTGTTAGTAAGCCAGGAGGTTAGATTATTCATTCCCTTTCTCACTGTGGTCCCTTAAATGCACAAGATAATCTTGTAAAGCAGTCTATTGATAGTAAACAGGGTTTTAGTGCAGGTTTGAAAGTGCAGACAGCCCCAGTCAGCGAACAACCTGCTAAAGGGATCCCTAGGGTCAAATATGAGGGGAACAGCAGGGACAGTGAGAAGGTAAGATGTAACAAGTAACCCGATACATAGCTGGTTTTAGTATTTTGACCTGTAATATTTTGTTCCCTGCTTATTCTTTTCCTTTTTTGCATTTATTATTTTTTCCTACCCAATCTATATAAAACCCCAAGAGGCTAGCTTGTACTTTGAGTGTTAGGTGCACTGCAGGGGTGATGTCATAGTACAATAAAACAGGAGCTAGACCAGTGATTCCCACTGGGGGGTAATTTGATTTTTTAGAGGGGCAATTCGAGAATTTAGGGACATTAAACAATTTATAAAATGAAAAAACAGAAATTCACTGTTAAAAATGATAGAAAAAATAAACAAATAATTTTTATTTTTTAAAGAGACATTTATATATTTATATAAACATAGAAAGAATGGTGAAGAACCCTTCAGTTTATAATTTTACAACCGGCTTGGGTTTTTCTACTTAGAAATTTTTTTTACCATTAAAATAATATTAATTGTAACAATGATTATAAAATTTTTTAATATAACAAAAATATAAAATGATCAAAATATTACAGAAAAAGCTGTCCTTAAAGTTATTTTATATTTATGAATATCACATCTCTTATTATATGTTTTCAAAACTGTATTTGCTGTATTTTCATATTACTTCATATATATATATATATATATACAGTATATATATATATATATATATATATATATATATATATATATATATATTTTTTTTTTTTACAATTTCTTAGTGATTTCTTTGTCAGTACTTCCCTCTTTTGTTTCCATGTTCTTTGGAAGCTTGTTTAGATCAAATTAATGACATTATGGGCTTCCTCCACATGAGTAGGAGTTCACTTTCTGAATAGGTAATAATAAGAATACGGTATATGTTACAGTGGGGGACATCATAATTTTAGGTGGGGCATGGCCAAAAAAAGTTTGGGAAAAAAAGGTTGGGAACCACTGAGCTGACGATGCAAGTGGTTCTGGCATGTTGTGGCTCATCTCAAGAATTGTTTAACATACAGCAATTGTCAAAGAACAAGGCAATAGACACATTAACAGAGTTGGGTGATCTGTTTCCTTCAGATCCTCTGGTCTCTACTGATGCCATCTTAGCCGAAATGGTTGCATTTTTGTTGTGGAGCCTGGAAGAGACAGGAGGTAAGCTAGGACCAATGCTGTCACTGTTTTTCATCCAGGTGATCTACTTTTCATCTTAGGAAGGGACCACCAAACATGTGAATCACTGTGTTGCTGCCAAATCTTTCCTCCATGTACCTAGCAAATCAGTTCCCAAAAGGACTGCTGGAAACTCACAATATTAAAACAATCTATTGTAATTGTTTCAAAAATGATTTAAAATATCTCTTTTATGAAAACGGTTAACATAATGTTGTAGCAGATCATAGAAAACTGTATTACATTTAGTGCAGGAAAAGATTGCCCAATGCCAATGTGTGCCGTGTGATTCTGAATGTTATGAATCATAAGCCGAAGATTTTTAGGAAGTTCAGAAAGTATCTGATAATGAAAGCATTTAGCAAGTACAAGTGAATGTGTGGCAATACTTTATCTGCACTTTTACTTTAAGCCTATCTTACAGGAGAATGGAAGTGATGCTCCTGTACCAAAAGATATTACTGTATGTTTACACTTCAGCAACCAAAGGTCAAAAGAGACATAGAAAGAGTTGTTTGTTTTCAAGGAACCGATCACAGTGTTGGAAGAGTCACTGAGCAGTGAGTTGCACTTAGCACATGAAAAGAAAACTCAGCGTGAAACCATGCATCGTAAGCAATGGATAACCACTGATTTGCATAACACTTATTGAAATTTGAATGTTTTAAGGAATGTTTATAATGAGAGAAATTCACAGGATAGACAATAGGTGAATATGTCTTGAGAAATGTAAGGATGTAGGAACTTTACACCTGCTGTTTCATTACCTTTTTAAATCATTTTGTATGATAAGATAGGCTTCTGATCATGAAGGACCTATTAATGGAAAATAACATTTTTACCCTTCAGCAGGAGAAGTGCAAAGGACACTGCTGGAAATAAAAACACCCCTTTTGAAAAGGAAATGGTGCGCATGTTGGTGAAAAGTGCTTGCCTCTCTAGAGGGCTACCATATGTTCACTTTTATCTGTGAAATGCGTTCCTTACCATCTTGACTGATTTTCAAAGTCTTAAGAAATGTTTTGGCATGTTCAGTTCGTAAGAAATATTTTACTGTGCATTCAACAATAGGTGATGTTGATTTTGAACACAGCAAGTGACTTGATAAATCTGAGGGTAAAGTTTACCAGCACAATTTCAGAGCCATTCTTGACTAATTTAATTTCCTTTGACATTTAGCTGCAAGAAAAGGAATGGGAAGCAGTTAGCATTGAGCATTTTTAAAAAAAGATTGTGATTTAGCTTAGAATGAATCAAACAAGAGTCCAGTGTGGATGCTAGGGTCACTTTTGCCCCTTTAAACCCAACAGACAGTCACGAGGACACAAGCTAAAATCAATGAATAGTAATTTTAATTCTTTGTTCTCCAAAACAGTGCCCTTCAAGCACCACAACCACCAACAGACAATTAAATAAACACAACAGAGCATAATATTCTTCTCTTTCTTTCTCCTCCACACCTCCCAGCAAGCTTCGTCTACCTCCACCTGACTCTGGCTCGCTTGCTGGATTCACAGCAGTTCTTTATATAGTCCTTTACCTGGAAGTGCTTCTGTTCTTCTGTCCACATGACTTGCCAGCGCAGGAATCTAGGGCACCGCTACACTGCAGGGAAGCTGCCATCTATCATCTTCAGGGAGGTATTGTCCCAAAGTGGTTTTCTTCCCCCATCCTTCCTTTCTATGGGCGTCCCGACCGGGTTGAGCTGCTGGCCGTCTATTACATCAGAGAAGGGGTGTTGCTCTGTAACATTTATAGTAATAAAGATCATAATGGTAGTGTATTTCAAAAGACACTGTGGTAGTCTGTGACAGCAAATTCAACAAGTTTCAAAGTCGGTTTGTGCAAGGCTTATATTGAAATTTGAAGCGAATAACATGAGTCTCTTTACGGATAATTAGAACTCATTCCTAGTGTCCTCCCACTTATGATGCATGATACTAGTGACACAATCACCCCGAAAATTGTCCTCATGCTCTGCTGAGTAAAGTGGCAACCAGTGCAGTGCCATCTAATAATATTGTAAGTTAACGGAGTTATAAGATAGACACTGCAACATACTGATAAGAGGCAAGCAAAGCACTGCAGTGCCTCCCTGCTTTAAACTTCACCTTAACACTGATCTTCTTTCCAGGTCCTCGCTGTTTGGAGTTTGCATGTTCTCCCCATGTCTGCATGGGTTTCCTCCAAGTGCTCAGGTTTCCTCCCATAATTTAAAGACATGCAGATTTGGTTGATTGGCAATACTAAATTGGCCATAGTGTATGACTGGGGTGAATATGTGATGAGCTGGCACCCTGTCCAGGGTTTGTTCCTGCCTTGTGTCCTGTACTAGCCTGGGATAAACTCTGGCACCCCCAGTGACCCTGTTCAGGACTAAGTGGGGTGGAAAATGACTGACTGGTTATTATTCCATAGAAATAAATTGCTATTCTCCAGATCAGTGCATGCTGTAGTATGCCTTTACACACTCACTTATCTTTATAGAAATACATTGTAGAATTCCACAATGGTGAATTGGCTTGGAAATATTACTTTCTATTTCTCTGGTAAACATGGAATACAGAGGTTTGTTTACTCTTGGATTATGCTGTGAAATAGGATTTTACTTTTCTCTCCCCTTTGGCAATATAGATTTTTTTTTTGCATCTTATTGATTTTATTAAAATCAAATAACATTCCATACAAGCAAGTCAAGTTTAACAAAAGTAGATTCGAAATACATCAACCCCCACCCATGAGAAAGAGAGCTAGGCCGGCAGAGTAAAACTTTAATCTAGTAAAAATAAGTCATAGATTTACCTCAATATGTACATCAATGCATCCAAACCATTTTTCTGAACTTTCTTTTTATATTTCTCACACACAATTCTACAGAAGCGTAGTCAAACCACTCAAACAATACTTTTATTCTACAAAAGTTTTGCATGTTTTCACAAAAGATATTGCCTGGCAGGGTCGTTATCATTGTGCAAGCCCATGATCTGGACATTCTGTGACGGCTACTGAGGGAAAGATTAAGGATGTGCATATGTGCAATCAAGTGAGAAGAACTGAACAAAAGTAATAGGTATACTGTACATTTAATTCTGCATGGGCTGAGGGGTAATATTCAATCCACACAATTTAGGTTCAGAGGGAAGCCAGTGATTATTGCAGCAATACTAAGTGTAAGAAGCAACCTGATGTTTCCAGTTACAACCGGCATCCACATGGACGATGAACAAAGCGTGTAGCTTACTATCAAGGGACAATAACTGAACATACATTTAACTTTAATCAGATTATAATTTATTCAGTTTGGTACAGATGTTTTAATGTAGGCATAGTGGTAGTGCAAAGCTAACATTCCTGACTCATGTTATCAGGGTCTGTATGGGTGTAAGGCAAGAAGCAACCATGTAATCCACTAAGAGAAAGCTGTAAATAAAATATCTATTTAGTTTTAATTTTGTTATTTACTGTATATATTTTGAAACAGTCTGATCTGTGTAATTTGTGTAATCTGGTGACGCAGTGGCTAGTGTTCATGTATTGAATGTTCAGGGGCTCAGGTTGGGGATAGAAAAAGGGAGTGGCTGATATTTACATTACAGCACATGAAGAACTAAATGTTTTTTTGTTAATTGAGAGGTATTCCTGACACTTTTCCAGTATTCAAAGATCTTTCCTGCTGCTGCCAGTAACATCAGGCACATGTGTATGTAGAGAAGTTAAGTATGCTCATAGCATGTAATTAAGTGACATGCACGAGGAGAACATGCACACCTCATGCAGACCCTGGGGCCGTGAGTCTTTATGAGGTTTCAGCCCCTGTTTTATTGCACCAAGCCCCTGATCTTTTTTTACAGGAATATACAAGAATAATATTGTTAAACCCTTGATCATTTTCCATCCATCCATTATCCAACCTGCTATATTCTAACTACAGGGTCACGGGGGTCTGCTGGAGCCAATCCCAAACAACACAGGGCGCAAGGCTGGAAACAAACCCCGGGCAGGGCAGCAGCCCACTGCAGCCTTGATCATTTTATTTATCCTATTTTATACAGCCCCTGATCATTCGGGGTTAGCTCTTTGGATATATTGTATATATTGGATAAACAATCACACAGCTTCAAGAGGAATGCCTCATGCCACACAAATCCAGTGAGAAAATGTTATCATTAGCTTGAATAGTTGAGAAGAAAAGGCTATATATTCCTGTAGTCTTTGGGATTGCGCTTTGGCTGATGACAGTATCTTTCATTAGCATGCACACAGAAATGTGGTTAAACAGGGTTCTTAGTGGTAAAGTGCCAGTTATAAAATGTTCAAATTAATCTTTGCAAGGAATTACAACATAAAGATGCATTGTATAGTCTGGTTTCCTAAATAATGTAGGGGCAGACAGGACTGAAAAGGTGTGTGTTAAGGCTTAATCGATCCCTTCAGTAATTTTCTTAATCTAGTTTATTCAGTTCAAAATTGGAAAAAAGTAGGGAAACAGCGGGTTAAAGCAGCAATCTACCACTGTTGGAACACACATCTTTCACAGATAAAATTATGTAGTTTCAACTTTATGTATATTTTTTCAACACCTCCTATTACTATGCCCATGCCACAAAATATTATAATCATACCTTGGTTTGTTTGTCGTGTCTCATTTCTATCTAATGTCAGATTAAGTGGGTTTGAAAATAGACATATGGAGGGAAAACATATTCAGGCTGTCTCAAGCAGCATGGTCCCCAGGCAAAGTTACCCACAACTTTCCAATCTCAGTTTATATTTTTTATGACTCTCCACAAATTTCTGAAACTGAAACAGCAGTACTTTTTTTATATTAGAAGAAAGCTGTTTTCAATGGCTATGTATGTATGATTTCATCCAACATTCTCAGCTGAAGTGTATCAAGAAACGCTACTGGGGCTCCTTTATACTAACAGCATTACATCTGCATAATGCTTTACTGTGACTGTGACAGCTAAATCAAAGATTTTCTTTCTTTTTAATTTTTTGCTTTATAGTAATGCAGTGTGTGTTCAGATCAAAGTGTGTGTGTTTTTATTTATTTATTTACCTATCTGCTTATGTATTTATTTATTTAAAAAGCCTCTATAAAAGCTAGATTTCCCTCTAAGGACAAATAAAGTTCTATCTATCTATCTATCTATCTATCTATCTATCTATCTATCTATCTATCTATCTATCTATCACAGGCAAGCAACTTGTTCCATCGCTATTTGTAACACAGAAAATAACAGCATCCAAGAAACTTTTTATATGCTGTTTTATAGCAATACCAATCCTTTATTTTAATTCTTTAAAAGAGATTCCATCAGTAACAAATTAGCTGTACAACTGTTACTTGATACATGCAGGCATGCATGATTCCGTTGACAATAAGTGTGAGTCAAGTACAATGCTGAACATCACTTGGGTCACCAGTGCCTTGTCTTGCCAGTTCATTAAGCAGATGTTCAGCCACATTTAAAAGTATTGTACATTGTGAGATTCATTCTGTTGAAAATTTAGAACATACAAAGCTTCTAATAATATTTTTAATTCAGTTATATATTATGAATATGCTGCGGTGGGCTGGCACCCTGCCCAGGGCTTGTTCCTGCCTTGTGCCATGTGTTGGCTGGGATTGGCTCCAGCAGACCCCCGTGACCCTGTAGTTAGGATATAGCGGGTTGGATAATGGATGGATGAATGGATGGATTATGAATATGAATGTTTATAATATATGAAATATAGTGACAGCATGCTATGTTTCAATTAACTAGATGTGTAGAAGGCGTAGTGTACAGGCAGGAAACACTTTTGAAAAGTATGGATATTTTTTTTCATACAAAATATAAGGTATTACATGTTCATGTCATGTACGAAACAGAAATAAGAAAAAAAAGTCTTTGCAGGCAGGGAATAGTAATTACCAGACCTAGTGACATGTGGATGTTAGGTGTGACAATAAAGTAACTGAATTAAATTCCATTTATTTTTACATGATATTATAACCAAGATGAGCCGAGCAAATGAGGACACACACATGCAGCAAGGGGTACGTGCAAAATTGTTTAATGATTTCATTAAAGCCACAAAACCAAATAGTGCCCAAAGTGCTGTGCTTCAGTCTTCAATAAATAGATAAATAATCCATAATAAATAAATCCCTAAAAATGAGGTTAAAATCCAGCAGGAAACAAACTTTTAAAAACTGACAAGGCCTGGTGCATCACCTCTAACACGTTCCCCCGGATTATCCTATTTGGCTTTCGCAGCATGGGGAGACCAGTAGGTGCAGAAAAGCCTTTATCCTGACCTGTGTTCCCGCCACTAATTCCCTGACATTCCACAGGGTGCCTCCAAACTCAACTCCCTCTGACTCCTGAGGGTCACATTTCTGTCCGCCTGCTTCCTAACCGGTCGCACTGTCTCTCTCTTTCCTGCCCTGCTCTCTCCTCTCCAGTTTTTAACCTTCATCTCCATTTCTCTTTCTTTCCCATGTTTGTCTCTCCCTTCCTGCCCCATCCAGGCTACTTTTAGCTTGCCTAATTAGCCTGATTGGGAGCAGGTGCAAACCTTTGCGCACACTGAAGTGTGAATGTGGCATCTGATCAATCCACTCGCTTTTGCACATATGTACGTGATTAGCCGAGCTACCACATTCAACTCTGGAATGGCACCGTCTTACACATACCCGCACCCATTCCGAGCCTGCACTTTCTGAGGCAGGATTATTTATTTAAAAACACACCCTTTGCAACGAAAGCATTTATGATATGTACTTAGAAACAGACATTACAATGAAAATCTACCTCCAGAATTTACAATCATTATGAAAAGACAAGTCAAAGTCTGTCTGATCTAGGCAATATAGATACCCAGACCCTCTCTGTGCTTTCAGTAAACTACAGTATAGGCTAATAGCCGTAATTTTAGTGGAATATGATAAAAGTCTCACTGTGTTCTCTCACTGATGATACTTTAATCGGCACAAAAGGACTCATTGTGAGGTTATAAGGGATATCTTGATCATAGTAAATGGCGCCAAGTACAAATGTAGAATTAAAGGATAAAGTGGAACTAAAAAGACTTATTGCAAGAACCGTTGATCATCAAAGCCATTAAACATAACATTAATTGCAAAGCACTAGATGTTCTACTAGTGTTACACTGTGCTAAAGTAATAGATTGTTAGATCATTCCAGAGCTTGTGTGCTCAATAGTTAAAGGATTTTCCTACTACAATACTTAAAAAAATAGTTTTTATATCTGGATTTCTAAGGCATACATCTGTGGTTGCAGTAGATGATATGGAGTATACTGGAAGGTTAAGGTAAATGAAGGAATTTTTGAGTTTATGTGGTATGAATAACAATTTTAAAATTGGCTCTAATTGTAAAATTTACCAGCTTCAGTTATATGGTTAATAGGACCTTGTTGCTGAGTTGTAATACAATGATTGGTACAGCCAGTTCTGCATGATACAATAAATATACTATTAACCCATCCATTTTTATAACTGCTAAATTCAGCTCAAGGTAATGGAGGACTGTAGTGTTTCAGAGCAGTATAACTTTTTTATATCCATACATGTTAAAATACTGCCATAATTTTGAAATCTTTCTAATTAAGAGAAAAGAAACCTTACATTGCATAAAAATGTGAATAAAGAGAGTGTAGCAGTGCTACGTGGACATCCACAGAGAGTACAGGGCCTGCTGGGGAAAAGATGGGCTGGCGGAAGCTTTAAAGGGAAGCTGGCTAGACAGTAACAGATGTCTGTTGTTTGTGTCTGAGTTCACCCATCTGTCTTGTCACCTGTGGATTGTCATCTTGTTCGTGGATCATCACACCTGTATGGATGTATGGACTGTTTTGCGCCTACTGATTGTGTGAATAGTGCATTGTTGGAAGGAGCATTCACAAATCTTACCACTCTTCACCACATCAGGAATATCCACAGGAATATCCAATAGAACTGTTTATACATTACTTAGAGTTCACTGGATCGTCATTTTTTTCCTTCATTCCACATCATCTATTGCCACTGCATTTGGACAGTGTGATGGACTTTATTGTCAGAGTTTATTGTTAGGTGTTTATCATGCTTGTTGTTGTTGCCATATCGAGTTAATTTGGGGATCACTGTAGGGATTGTGTTTTTGTTTATTGTTTAGTTATATTTTTACCTTCTGTTTTTTGCCTAATATATTCAGTTTCATTAGTGGTTAAGCCATTCGTTTCAGTGTCTCTGTGAGTGATTGTATATGAGGCTGGCCAAGGCTAGATGCGTTCCTAGGGTCCCCACTGAAAAACATAAATAAATCACCATCCCTCCAATGTTATGAATTTTAGTGTCACAAAATGTGTTATTGTGAAAGATGATATCTACATTTTGTGATTTACCCAAAACCAAAGTTTTGTCAGTAGTTCATTAGTATTTAGAGCTTTTGCGCCCAACAGAACCAACTTTTAATTTTTAAATCAACAACGACAATTTATTTCTTGTATAGCCCAAAATCACACAATGATTGAATGCCTCAATGGGATTTAACGGGCCCTTTTTTTGACAGCCCTAAAGAATACCTAATTTTGACCTCAGTAAAGCAGTTACTAAATTGTTTACTGTAATAGATAAGTCATTCTATTTTTTAAAGAACTAATTGTTTGATTATGAATGAAAATTTAAAATTATATTTATGAATACCCATTTCTTATGGCAGCCCATATATACAGTAGTGAGAAAGAAAAAATAAGCAATTCCAGTATTGAACCCTAAGGAACGCCATATAAACATACTGTATAGAGCAGAGTAAGAAGGCATATTCATAATTATGTACATATAAGAAAAAATTCTGATGAGAATATGCCATTACTACCAACAAGCTAACCAATTCTATTCACTTAATTTCTCCAAAATGACATCAAATCGATTTTTGAAAGTTTCTAAAGTATCACTGTCTACCACACAACTCGTTGACTTATTCCAATGTTAATATATTCAATTGAAAAGTACTGTATGATGTGAACTACCTGCTAGCAGTGCTTGACAGCAAAACCAAATTCTCTACCTTATTTAATAAAATGCTTTGACTATTTTTATTAGTACATAATTCCAAAAGGAAGCAGCATTTCTTGTAACAAAGGGTATAAGAATATGATGTGTAACATGAATTAAGGCTGCTTCTTTGCTGTGTAAGAGGCAAAAACCAAAGTAAAATTTCAAAATTACTTTTATTTATAGGGAGGCACGGTGGTGCATTAGGGGACCAGGTTTTGCATCCCAGGCCCTCCCTGTGTGGAGCTTGCATATTCTCCCTGTGTCTGTGTGGGTTTCCTCCAGTTGTTTCCATTTCCTCCACTGTCCAAATCCATGCTGGGTTAGATGATTTGGTGATGCATAATTGACCCTAGTGTGTGTTTGGTCTATGGAGGTTAGAAAATTACATGACATGATTTTTATTTATATACTGTATGGTGTGACGACTAGTGGGTGCTTAATAAAGCTAGACACAATGCCAATGATTTGACTGCCAAATGGTTATTATTCCATTATTGGTTAAGTTTTGAATCCTTACCAATGAATATATAATAAATTAGCTATGGAGAATGTTCTCAGTTAGGATATGTATAAAAAGAAACAGCCTAATAGTTACCTTCTTTAGAATTTTCATCTAGGCATATTTTCTTGCAAGTTGTCTTGCATTACTGGTCTCTTAGTAATTAATAAAACTGCATGTTTATAAACTTACACTTAGAATAACTTAAAAGTGATTTTAAAACTTTTGATTTTCAAGTTTCCAGAGAGTACAAAGTGTTAATTAGGAAGTTCTGGAAGGACCCCATTTTATACACCTTACCTTGAATATATTTTTTATATTCCAGACTTGCTGAAACACGTTCATTTAAAAAAAACCTAGCTTAAATAGACACATGAAGCTCATTTTTTCTCTCTCTATCTCTCTCTGCCTCATTTTAACGCAATTTACAGACAGGGGCTTCACTCTTGTTAAGTAATTAAACAAAACGTATGTGTAAATTAAGGCCAACCCGTACCAGTAAGCAAAGGGGTGCACCTCTTCTGATTGTAGTTCCCTAGAGCATTTTGTGCTTTTTCTTGGATTCTTAAGTTAAAACAATCGCTGTCCACACTAGCATTTTCACATTGTTTACAAAAGTATTTCTGTCCACACTAAAACAACCAAAAACACCCAATGACATTGCTGTTCATTTACACTGAGTATGCATGATCAGCAGAACAATCACTGATGAGATGATAACACTGTCAATCACTGGATTAATTACAAAACTGTAGCATTTGGTAAAAATTTGCATTTGTGCATGTTTTTAGTATTAAAACTATACCAAAGGCATTTTAGAGGCATACAGGTAAATAACACACCATGAACCATTGAAAGCTACTCCTTTATGTCTGCTATGTTGGAATATGGCTTCATTCCATCATGGATGACCAATCAGGGAAAGATATATTGTAATTTGGAGGATACAATCAGGGAAGTAATCAGCACAAGCAAATCAGAGCACAATGAGAGTGTGCGTTTTCTAAACACATTTACACTTCAATGCTGAGCTGGCATTTTCAGAAGCATACAAAGTGGGACCTATTTTTGGAGGCTGGAGGGGCATTAGTTCCAACATTTGCCGCTAGATGCGTGTACCAGACTGCCCTCTGCATCATTTGGCCAGGCGCCGTCCTTGAAGTGCTCCAGCTTTTGCATGATGTAGTGCGGAGAAAACAACCCAAATTGTGGCGATCAGGAATCACGACAACGCTCCCACCCACATAGCATTGAGTGTGTGTCAGTTTCTCATGAAAAACATGATGACAACGGTTTCCCGCCCTACTACCTGGATCTTGCCATTTTTTCTTATTTCCAAGAATGAAGAGGGGCCTTAAAGGAAAGTGTTTTCAAGATGTAGAGGACGTCAAGGAGCAAATGGTGGAGACACTGAAGGCTATCACTTTGCAAGAGTTTCAGAACAGTTTTGAATGATGGAAAAAGCGGTGGTACAAGTTTATAGCATCTCAGGGAGAGTATTTTGATGGTGATTAAGTTTTGGAAATGTTCTGAGAAATATATGCTTTTTTTTTAAATCTGTTTATTTTGGGCCCTTCCTTGTACAGGTCTGGGGAGTGTTTTTCAAAAATCTCCATTTTTGGGGGTTAAAAATGCCAGGGTTGTGTGGACAAAAGGCAAAAATGGAGACAAATGGTGTTTTTAAACAAAATTGTAGCAGTATGGACATTGCCTTAATGTCCCATCCATTTCATTTTTGATCCCCTCTTGAGAATGAAACAGAACAGGTTTTAGAGCTTCATGAGTTCTCAGCACTGTTTCCAATGTTTGACCCTATATTACCAGCTTGTTTTACACTAATAGGTACAGCAAAATGTGATCATGGCCAGAAGAAAATGAAATTGGTATTGAGAAATCTCATCACCTATAGGTACTGACATGCCTAAACTTTACAGAAAATTGCTACATATATACAATACATAAGGCACATCATGTCAAATGTATTTCAAAGCCCACCTATTCATTTACCTGTTGTGTATTGTAATAGTGAGATCACTTAGTGTGGTTTTTTTCCATTATCTAGGTAGAGTTGCATATTTAAATCAATATACTGTAGTGTAGGAGCTGATATTTTATTAAAAACACTATACAATTATTTTATTGAGGATGTATAAAAATATGGAATTAATATTGTCAACACCAGTTTAATTATTAAAAAACTTGCTTTTGTCTGTGTTTATACATACAGTATATGCAAATTGTATATATATATATATATATATATATATATATACAGTGGTGTGAAAAACCCTTCCTGATTTCTTATTCTTTTGCATGTTTGTCACACAAAATGTTTCTGATCATCAAACACATGTAACCATTAGTCAAATATAACACAAGTAAACACAAAATGCAGTTTTTAAATGATGGTTTTTATTATTTAGGGAGAAAAAAAATCCAAACTTACATGGCCCTGTGTGAAAAAGTAATTGCCCCCTTGTTAAAAAATAACCTAACTGTGGTGTATCACACCTGAGTTCAATTTCCGTAGCCACCCCCAGGCCTGATTACTGCCACACCTGTTTCAATCAAGAAATCACTTAAATAGGAACTGCCTGACACAGAGAAGTAGACCAAAAGCACCTCAAAAGCTAGACATCATGCCAAGATCCAAAGAAATTCAGGAACAAATGAGAACAGAAGTAATTGAGATCTATCAGTCTGGTAAAGGTTATAAAGCCATTTCTAAAGCTTTGGGACTCCAGCGAACCACAGTGGGAGCCATTATCCACAAATGGCAAAAACATGGAACAGTGGTGAACCTTCCCAGGAGTGGCCGGCCGACCAAAATTACCCCAAGAGCGCAGAGACGACTCATCCGAGAGGTCACAAAAGACCCCAGGACAACGTCTAAAGAACTGCAGGCCTCACTTGCCTCAATTAAGGTCAGTGTTCACGACTCCACCATAAGAAAGAGACTGGGCAAAAACGGCCTGCATGGCAGATTTCCAAGACGCAAACCACTGTTAAGCAAAAAGAACATTAGGGCTCATCTCAATTTTGCTAAGAAACATCTCAATGATTGCCAAGACTTTTGGGAAAATACCTTGTGGACTGATGAGACAAAAGTTGAACTTTTTGGAAGGCAAATGTCCCGTTACATCTGGCGTAAAAGGAACACAGCATTTCAGAAAAAGAACATCATACCAACAGTAAAATATGGTGGTGGTAGTGTGATGGTCTGGGGTTGTTTTGCTGCTTCAGGACCTGGAAGGCTTGCTGTGATAGATGGAACCATGAATTCTACAGTCTACCAAAAAATCCTGAAGGAGAATGTCCGGCCATCTGTTCGTCAACTCAAGCTGAAGCGATCTTGGGTGCTGCAACAGGACAATGACCCAAAACACACCAGCAAATCCACCTCTGAATGGCTGAAGAAAAACAAAATGAAGACTTTGGAGTGGCCTAGTCAAAGTCCTGACCTGAATCCAATTGAGATGTTATGGCATGACCTTAAAAAGGCGGTTCATGCTAGAAAACCCTCAAATAAAGCTGAATTACAACAATTCTGCAAAGATGAGTGGGCCAAAATTCCTCCAGAGCACTGTAAAAGACTCATTGCAAGTTATCGCAAACGCTTGATTGCAGTTATTGCTGCTAAGGGTGGCCCAACCAGTTATTAGGTTCAGGGGGCAATTACTTTTTCACACAGGGCCATGTAGGTTTGGATTTTTTTTTCTCCCTAAATAATAAAAACCATCATTTAAAAACTGCATTTTGTGTTTACTTGTGTTATATTTGACTAATGGTTAAATGTGTTTGATGATCAGAAACATTTTGTGTGACAAACATGCAAAAGAATAAGAAATCAGGAAGGGGGCAAATAGTTTTTCACACCACTGTATATATATATATACTTGTATTCATATAGTAATTTCAAAAGGATAGCATGCTAATGTCACATGAAAACAGCTGAGAAATGTTGGTGGTTACCTTGTACTGCAGAAGTCAGCCAAACATTTAACATAACTGTGAGTCACAGCATTTTCTTTATACTTAAAGAAAAACTGACGTGATGATTTCAGCAAATAATGCGGCATGTGTCTGATCCACAGGGAAATAGGATTACATCAGCGCAATGAGGTCATGAGATAGTTCATCCTAGTCAAAGACTAATCCAGGATGACTCTTTATGTTCTTTTTATTACTGACTTTTGTAAAAGTCAAAAAGATACTTCCCTTTGTTCTTCTTTTTATTTTTTTTATCTTCAAAGGTTTTCTTTGAAAAAGAAGTAAAATAAATTCAGTCCAGACTTTCTATGTAAATGAAAAACTTCAAGGTTAGTCCCTTAAAGAACGACATTTGAAATAAAACCATGTGGCCTAGGTTCATAGAGAACCAATCAATACATGTTTAATTGAAATAAAAATAAATAATGAGCTTTCAATGTTCAAAGCTGAATTGACTAAGCGTAGGTGGGTCTTCAATTTAACATGGCTATTTGCAGGATTTAGAAGCAACAAGCCCTTCCTATACACACGGCAGCTATGAATTGCATGACTGATAACAGCTTTCGGTTTTCATTTGCCTAATGTAAATTTATCATGGACATATGTAATGCATAATGGATAAAAAAAAGTAAAACAAAAATTCTAAATGGATTTAGGCTTGCATTTGCAATCTTATTATTACTGGCATATTCTGTCACTATTAAATCTGAATGAAGATTGAATTTTTTTTATATTGCCGCCATTTCTTCCTACTGAAAATAATCACACTGACAACACTGTGTTTGTGATGAAAACATCAATTTTGTCTCTTTATAATGTGCATCGAAGCATCAATGAAGCACAAAGGCTCCAAATGTGTGATTTGAGGAATGAAGGATATCTGGGTAAGTGTACAGTATACTCTTTAGAAAATTGAGCTTTATGGGGCTTATTAGAAGTGCTTGTTGCATTAAAATAAACCTTGAAACATGTATAATGAATAGAATTATAGCCTTACATCCTTAATCAATATAGAATTATAACATTAACTTGTTAATATAGAATTATAAGACTTGCAGTACATCCTTATAGTGTGGCACATTTAGTGCTGTTACTACACAGGTCCTGGGTTTCAATCCCATGTCTGTTTGATGCTTCTATGGAGTTTGCATGTCATCCCTGAGTCTGCATGAGTACTCTGCTTTAACTCTCGTATTCTGAAATTTAATTTTATATTCAAAATTAATCCTATCTAAGTGAGGGTGTGCAAGTAAGTAGGTGCTGCATCCAGGATTGGTTCCTGCCTTGTGCTTACTGTTCCTGGAATAGCCTCTGAACCCTCCCACATACCCTGAATTGTATTTAGTGGGTTTGAGAATGTTATGTTTTACATCCAACGACTGGGGCATATTAAGGACTGAATAAGGAGCAAAGTAGGAAAAAAACTGTTGAGAAAGTGCAATGGTATTTTGTATTCCATGAGCCAGGACCAGGGAAACCATGATCTGTGTTCAAAAACACAAGTATACATTGAACATAGTTTGTCATTTTCCCTGTTCTTGGGTCTTTGGTGTAACATTACTGTCACTGCTGCCTCTATTTACGTGGTTAATGCCGATTACATACTGTATGTTCCGCATTTTATGCAGCTATGCAAATTTTATCTGAATTTTAAAATGTAGTAGTAGTTGCTAGCAGTTAGGCTGCCAAGTATATTAAAACAATCAGTGACCACTGTCTGGTGGACATCTTTTGAGTTTTCACTATTTGGTATAAATGTTTAATTTCCAAAAATTAAACACAGAAAGGAAGCAACATAATTAGGTTAAATTAATAATTAGAATGTGCATCCACACATCCATGAAAGTAAAAACAAATGTTTAAAAACTACATCGAAAAAATCACTTGAGTTGACTTCAGAGGCATTACTATCTGCATCACCTTCCTCAACTCTATTAGACAATCCAAGCCAGGATCCTTAAGGAGACTCCCTGCCAATCATGCACCTTGACCATTAAACTATAGTGGCAGAAGTTCTAGCAGGTAGGAGCTGTCAATCCGGACCTCCTCTTCTACATTCTGCACCAGTTCTTTAGAGTAAGAATAATAAAAAATAAGAAGAATAAAGCAAATAAAATGACTTCCTGCATTTAGATCATATAATTCTGCTTTTTCAAACTTGCAAAGCTTGATCTTTAAGTAGTTTTATTAATTTTATGTTAATAGCAATTTTACACTAAACCAAGCTCCTTGTAAAGGCCCAGTCCTAACCAAGAAGGGTTTTATCCAAGTAAAAAACAAAAAAAGTCTGATTTCTGTGAGATTCATCAGCCAACTTTATATTATTGACTGATCTGAATCAATGTTGATGACTCTGTAGCAGCCTGACTCAGTTAGTTTGCTTTTAATAATCCAAAAATGTTCCAAACACACTAATCTTGAGCAAGTTTGCGCAGAAGCTGAAGCCTATCCCAGCAAGTATTACACACAAGGCAGGAACAATCCCTGGACAGGGTACCTGTCTATCAGAGGGTGAACAAATTCACACAAAAACACTCGCCAAGGACAATTTAGCAAAGCGTTGTCCCTTGTGAGTGTCTTGTCTAATTCATTCATTCATTTTCCGTGCCAAAGCTTATCCTGGGAGCATTCAGTAGCTCACTGTATGGCAGACTCATGCTCACACTCAGACCCACTTACCTTCTGTCATTCTAATCAAATATGACTTTTTTTGAAATTTTAAAGGCTATCCCTGTGTCTACCTCTGCGGGCAACAATTCATTTCAATAATTAAACTCAACGTGGCAAAAAAATTGCACATTGACAAAAAAAGGGCACGGTCTTTATGGACAACTGCACTAGTGACTTAGAAAGTGCTCAGTCCTTACATTATCTCCTATTTTCACTCCGCAGTCTGAGAGACTTGGGACATAAACCAACATTCTCAAACACACTTAAGTCAATTCAGGACAGCACAACTGGGGACAAGGCAGGAAACAGGTTTGGAAAGGGTGCCAGTCCATTGCAGGGTTCACTCTCACAAGATTATACTTATACGGAGGCCATTTGGAATCACCAGACTACCTAACCAGCTTTTTCAAAGTCAGGTGCCACGCACCACTGAATTGGGAACTGCAAATGAATGTTTAATTAGAGTTCAGCTCACTCCTTTCACTATTCTGTCTTGATTCAGTATATACATGTTCTCTCCAGTTACCTCTGGTATTGTACCTGAGCTGTGTACACAGTAAATCATATTAGTTCCTAAGGTTTCCAGGCCAAGCAGTCTGAATGACCACAGACCAGTCCAATGAAATGCTTTGAACACTTGGAGAGAGACTAAATCTTTTCAAGATAAGCACCAATTCACTTACCATGCAAACAACAGTGTGGAAGATGCTCTACCAATGATCAAATCTACACTTTTCTTGATAAGCCTGGCGCATATGTCAGAGCTCTGTTTCTAGAGTTTTCTTCAGTGTTCAATACCATCCAGCCTCACATACTGATTAAGAAACTGAACATGAATGTTAACCCATTTATTATATTATGGATTTAGCACTTTGTTTTAAATCATTCAGTCAGTCAAAGTACATGACACTTTTTAAAAAGTCATTCTATCAAAAACAGGGATACCATAAAGATGTGTTTTGTTTTACTTATTTTTTTTAATATTATTTCCTCATCTTATTTGTTTTTCTTTTTTTTGTAACTTTCTCTTTGACATCTTGTTAAGCACTTTAAGCTACATTGTATGAAAATGTACTGTATAAATAAATGCGCTTGTTGTTATTGTCTCCATTACTATTTACATAAGTGGCTTGAGACAGAACAATGACTATTGTTCCATTATCAAGTATGCTGGTGACACCATGCTGAAAGGATGCTTATCTGTGAATGATGAAAGTCATTACTTAAATCAAGTTTGGCACAATAAGAACTGTATTACTCTGAACGGCAAAAAGAGCAAACAAAATGGTATTTGACTTTAAGAGGCAGAAATCTTCATATTCACCCATCATTCTCGGGGAGAATCAAGAAATAGTGACTGAATATAAATACTTAGCAACTATCCTAGATAATATGAAATATTAATATTAAAAACATATACTCTAAAAGCGATCAGCAATTATTATACTCTCTGTAAACTCAAACTATTTAAAGTGGACAAGGACCTCATGTTGTCCTTTTATCGCTGTGTGATCCAGTCTGTCATCATTTTCAGCTTCATTGCCTGGTTTAGGGGTCCGACAAACCAAAATTTAAAAAAAGCTCCGCCAGATTACCAAATATGCAGATAAAGTCAGACGACACTGGTATAAAAACTGGAAATCATCTTAACTCTTTCAGGGCTGATGTCGACTTTTGTCAAAATTCAGGGGTTGAGGACAGTAATCAGCTGTAAACTGCAACAAAACTCGCCCTTTATGTTTTAGTTTAACTAGAAGGAAAGTTACATAGCTTTGTTGATTCAACCTTGATTCCCTATGCGTTCATGAGTAGCAAAGAGCAAACAACCTCTAAAATGGCATCGACATCTGGCGAGAGACCAAAGCGAATGTGCAAAGCAAGATACTCCATGGACGTTAAACATAATTTCATTGAATACAACAACAACAACAACATTTATTTATATAGCACATTTTCATACAAAAAAATGTAGCTCAAAGTGCTTTACAAAATGAAGAATAGAAAAATAGAAGACACAATAAAAAATAAACATAAGTCAACATTAATTAACATAGAATAAGTAAGGTCCAATGGCCAGGGTGGACAGAAAAAACAAAAAAAAAAACTCCAGA